>WHYT01015837.1:129729-152750 GCA_009806455.1 Tetrax tetrax
CAACCTGTTTTTTTCTACAAACTCTGCAATAACAAGATAACTCTTATTTCTCCTATCCTGTCTCAGCTGGCCTCCTCATGCTTTTTATTTAATTTATTTTCCCCTGTCATTCCCTTGCACTCTTAGACTCTTCCAGTCTCTGACAGTTTTTGGGAAGCACCCAGACCTTCCCAGCAACCAGTGATCCTCCTGAGACTCCTCCTTCAAGGCCTCCTGTTTTTCCCAGTGAGCTCTTTCTCCTCTTTCATCAGCTGCCTGCCAGTCCTGCCCCAGTCTTACGACGCTGGAAAGAAATGCAACCTGAGAGCATTAATAAATGATAGCTAGTTCCTTCTCTCCCTTTCATCTCCTCTTCTCTGGCCGTAAGCAATCTGCCTGCTGCTGAGGCCATGAGTGAGCGCCCGGACCAGGCTGTGGTGCTGCCACTTCGTGCCTCCGAGCAGATCCCAGGCCAGGTCACTATCGGAGACACTGCTCTCCTCAGCTGCCCCAGCCCCTTGCTGGCATGCTGGGTGGAGAAGGCCTGATGGGGCCAGCTTGAAGGATAACAAGGGCTCCTGTCCAGCCCAGTACCCCCTGAGGAACATCTCCATGGAGGGGGCTTTCCTAGCAGCCTCCCATGCCATCAGAGCTCGAAGCATCACCGCTTTTCGCCTGGAGGCTGCGGACAACCAGTGGCTCCATGGTAGCCCCTGAGAAATCAGCTGCCACTCCCTGGTCCATCCCTGCTCGGTGCCCAAGGCTCTTCTCACAAAAACTGATTTGATTTTGTGACTCATCCCTCAGCCCAGGGTAAAGTTAAGAAAATACGCAATGATGAGATAGAGAAAGGAATAATTGTCATATGAGAAAAATTTATAACTCATTCTTCCCACCCAGGACTTCCTCATCTCAGACACGAGAAAAGTACCAATTAACCATTTCCCATGGACACCCAGAGCCCCAGCCAGGGCTGGGTGCGAAGGTCAACCAAATGGCCCTGCTGACTCCTGACTGCTACAAGAGCCGAGGGGTAACCTTAATACTAATGCCCTTATGGTGTAGGGTCACACTTCTCACAGTAAAGGAAGTCCTTTCCCCCCTCCAATCTGACAAGACATGGCACTAAACTCCAACGGATTGGTGGAAGCAGTATTTAGGGAGACAACTAGTACTTGTGAACCTGAGGCGGAAGACTAAACCCCTAGTGAAATCCCAGCTTCAAGATGTTGAGCAAGGCAGGAGGCACAGCAGAGCACTTCTGTTCAGCGACCTGATGTGCAGGCTTTGATCAGGCCCCACGAGACATCAAAATGCAATTACAGTCCAAGAGGTGATACAAGACCATCTCAGTATCCCATATTTTCTCTCTTTTAGTAGCTTGCTCCAGTTTGCTGACATTTAAATCAAAAGGATGTTTTCTAACCGATAGTGCTGCAAACCACAAGCTGAAAAAACAAGCCAGGTTATTTTTTGCTCTTTAAAAAAAAAAAAACAAAACCCAAAACCAACAAAAAACAAACACCACCACCCACCAGGAATCTCGCCCAATGGTCAAAACTGCCCAGCTGCTTATTTGTGTGCACAGCTGTATACAATTTGTACAGAGCTGTACAGCTATAGGGGAGGAAGGAACAGAGCAAAACCAAGTTGCCACAACCAGCAACATTAAAAAGATTCTTTTTACCACTCATCTCCCCAGTAATGAAGGTAGTTTTCTCCCAGTTGTCTGGGCGATTGAACCACCCTGCAAGAATCAACCCCAACATATTTTCAATCTGTGTTTTTGTTTACACAGAGAGGGCCAATTTTTAATTCACTTCTTATAAGCATTCACAACAGGCCTGGATTATCAAAGAGTTAGCCTTAGCCAAATCAGGAGGGAAAAAAAAGCAGCAATGCCCCTATAATGAACTGTTGCTAAACAACATCAAACACACGCGAGGAGATTTTGATCTGCTCCTGGAAGTTCCACAAGCAAACACACAAAGTGAAATAAATATGGTAGATTATTTATTGCAATATCTTCACTCAACTCTAAGAGCTTCTGCCAGAAACAGTTCCCGTGCATGGAACAGAAACCGCAGAGGCCCGCCTAGGGCTACTCGGCACGCAGATGTGGTCCAAGCTTACTGAATGCTGCTGGTTTCAATTAGGGACCAGAGCTAGTGCTTTAATTCTGTCTTACAAAAAAAAAAAAAAAAGTCTTGCTGAAAAGGCGCAGCGTATGCACAGTACCTCCCTGTGCACGAAAGAAAAGTCTTACACAGGAATTTAGTAATTAGAAGATCAGACCATTAGTTCATCCCATCACATCATCTACCCTTGACCAGTGGCCAACATCTAATGTTTAAAAGGCAGAAGAAAACAACCTTCAAAAGTACCTTTAGCTGTATTACTTTACAGAGGAGAAAAAAAAAAAAAAAAGTCCTCATGACCTACACAGTCAGCTTATGCCCTGCAGCACAAATTGTGATTACTCCTGTCTTACCATGCGTAGTTGCAAGTGTTACTATGAGTCATAAAATTATTCAACCCTTAAAAAAAATAAAAATCCAGCCACGTCACTTGCATCAGTGACTCCTGCAGCACTGAATTAACTATGATGAAATTACACAGCACATACATAACAGATTTTACAAATAATGCTTTTTAATTTAATGGAGTAACTCTCTTATGCTATGAGGCTGCAGGAAACCAAGAGACTGATTTCATTTCTAGAGCCACTTTGAATTCTGCTGTAGGACCATCTTTAACTCTTCTTTCTTCAGAGGAAAAAAAAAAAACATATAGATATCTTACAAAAGTAAATTTTGTCACAAGTACATCTCTTCCGCCTCAGCCACCTTTGCTGTTCGCTCCCCTTTGTCCTTCTCAGACCTCATGCTATCCCTGAGCACTGAAGCACATGGAGCTAGCTGCCCTGCTCCAGCCAGAGATGTATCAGGGTTCAAAGGAACGTCAGATCTCAGTCATGCCTGTTTATCTTCTCTTCCATTTTTAAAACAAAGCTGCTCTGGACCACGTTGGCTTCAACCCAGCGGGAGCTCTTTCAGTGGCTTCTGTGGGCTGAGATCCAGACCTTGGCCCTCACTCTACTTGCGTGTTGATTAGCTGCAGCAAGTGAGGCAGACAGCTTTGTCGCCTAGCCAATTTTTACCATGCAGCCTAGGGAGTAACTCCTGGGTCACTCGCCCTCCTGAGCAGCCTCCCGCCTGACAATTTTTGAAAGAGCTTTGCTTGGATTTTTCAGTTCCAGGTAAGTGGTGTCTGGTTTCACCGTGGCCTTTTTCAGACAACTCGAGGAACTCAGAGGGATCAAGTTATGAAGATGAAGGATGTATTGGTTTGACCATATCAAATCTCATACTAGCCTGACTTTAATTAGCTCCTTATGGCCTTGTTTTGATCTCAGAAACGTCATGGTAAATCTGGAGTAACCCCCCTGAGGCACAGAGTTTTGAGAACGTTTGGCCTCTGTGATGAAGTTCTGACCTTTTACACTCCTGTGGGGGCTGATCAGTTAACGGCCATACGAGCAGCTCTGGCCAAAACCAGGCTTCCAGGGCCCAGCTTTTGAATCCTGGTGCCCCAGAACCAGCAAGTCCATCTGTGTCAAGTGGGGCACTTCTTGCAGCGGGGATCTTGCCACAGCATCCTACGCTCCCCTACCGTAGGAGCTCTTGGGGATTAGAGGGGCTTGCCTAAGGCCAGCCCCTGGGGAAACCCAGGCATTTCAGCATGGCTTGACAACAGCGCAAAGGACAGGAGGGTAAAGGGTGTCCCGCTGCGGAGAAGTTGAAGCTGGGCACAGCCAAGGGGTGTTACTCTGGCTGGGTTCAGTTCAGCGCTGGCAGATGAGAATCTCATCAGAGGTTCACCTGCTCAAATCAGAGCTGTGCTGGGCCCACAGCTTTTATAGCACCCATGAGCAGCAACCTGCACCTTCTTGTCCTCACAGTGTGTGATGTTGCCAAATGCTGCTGCAACGCAGATGTCCTCCTGCCGCTCCAGCGCTATTTTCATAGAGATATCCAAAGAGCACAGGCTGCTTGACTTTTACCACGTCCTTGTGCACCACAAATAGCCTGGCTGAGGTACGGGCCCTGCTGAAGGTCTGGAAACTACATGAGGTTCTTGGAAACAACCGATGGCATTTGGCTGCTCATATAGGAAATACACTTGCACAAATAAGCTTCCAGACAGTCCCTCACCAGCTCCCCATCCTGAAAGGGGTGCCAGGGGTTAGTTCATCCACCTCAGGGACAGCGCTGACCTGCTGCCTCCAGCTGCCCAGTCCTAGTCTTCTCCATTACGCACTAATCCTGACCGCTCTGCGGTTGTTTCCTTGGATGCCTATCTGTAACCCTAATCCTAGCTCATGCTCTGGCTATTTCCCATTGATCCCTGGCCTCCCTGCGCCTAGCTCCTTTTGCAGCCCTTCCAGGAGACACAATCCAAGCATGGCAGCCTTCTCCTCAGTGCCTTCCCTACCAATGCTGTGAGCAATTTCACTTATTTGAGACCTGTATCATCTACAGCTTTTTCCCCCAAACCACGCAACTCCAACAGCATCAGACTGAAGCATCTGAATACAGGTCTCATTCAAATTAACCAGCACTGAAGAGCTTTTAATAGGCCTGCATGGTGGAGAAGCATGATTTTCGCAAGTCTCATGGGCTGTGCTAGCAGCAGCCAAGTGTACCCGGGGGTGAATGAAAGGGCTCCATTTTGCTTTACCAGCCACCTCCCCTTCACACAAGGCACTGAAGAATCAGTTGCCATAAGCTGGATTTTGCTCCACATGAGGTCAATATGATTTTTGCCACTCATCTCCAGGGGAAAACCATTTGGCTCATACCTTTTTGCTGAAAGATACGCATAGGTGCCTGGAAATGCATAAATACTATGGTTTACGCTGGCACCCCGTCCAACTGTAAACCCTTCTCATACCAGAATTTACTATCTATCTATACTGAGTCCTTCTTGATTACCTAGTTTCTTACTCCACCGTTGCCAGGCCCCCAAGCAAAGCACTCAGGATTGTTACTCGGGTCCCTGCAGACCTTTGCCCAGCAGTGTTGTGGCACAGGTAATGATCTGCTCAGGCCAAGTACATGGTGGGGTACCTCAGAGCTACTGCTGCTTACTGCCACCAGCAGCCCAGAGCTGCATCAGGAAGTTTCTAGGAGCTGCTCCCAAAGTAAAAAAGCCCAAGTGACCTGAAAGAGCTGGCACTTGCCCTCCAACTGAGTAGATGGATAAAAATGACCATGTGCATATGGCCAGGAGGAAATCTGGCAAACGCTGCAGAGTGTGTGGCTGTCAAGGAGTCTCCCTGCACGAGTTCCCTTCAGATGTGGACAAGGCAGACCTGGCCCTCTCACATGCGTCCATGAGGCAGAATGACACAACTCGATTGTTAAGTTCAATATAAAAAAAGGGGAATAATTTGTTACAGGGTTGAAATGTCAAGATCCCTACAGAATGCTGTGCTGCTGTGCCTTGTTAACCTCTAAGAAGGTCCTGTAGCAACCGGACAAGTAGTAATAATATCTGTTGTCTTGGCTAATGGGAGCACAAACAAGACTCTCAGAAACTATGACTGATTTATCAGAATTTTAAACTTTCTTTTTTCAGCAGCAGTATTCTTTTTATCTCAGTGAGCTACAAGTGAAAACTCCGTGCTCCAAGATCCCTGCCTGCTGAGATATAATAGTTTACTTGTGTTTTCTTTATGAAGATGCCCAGAACCTTCAGGTACTTGCATACCTGCCAGCATTTGATAACTACAGAAACATCTGGGGAGAGAAACAGGAAGATCTTGCAGCTTTGATTAAGCAAAATGAGATTAAGAAGGCCTTTGTAAAACAACAGAGGAACAAAAGGCTAAAAAAGAACATGGGTACACTCCCTGATTAACTACAGGCTCTAAATACACGTGTCTCCGGGTATAGTTCTGGTCTGCAAGGGTGCATGCGTGGTGCAGAAAGACCCAAGGTTGGAAGAGCAAGAAACGCTGCAGGCCAAGGAGAGAAAAAGCTGTGTGAAAGCTGTGTGAAAGGTCTGAGTGAGCTGCACAGAGTAGCTGAGGGGGCCACAAAGAAAATGTCAAATGCCTGTACATTGCCAATACGTTGCCTGTGTTTTACTGCATTCTCCTTAGGGGCACAGAGGCTCCCGCCCTCTTCCAGCTCTGCTACTTCAGCCGAAACACATGCCGCGGTGCAGACAGGCACATGTGTTGGTAGCCATGTACAGGGTGGGAAAGGGCAGGACTAGAGAGTGTGGCCTGTGCAGAGGTGGACAACAGCAGAGGGGACCGCTGGTCTGCGTTGAATTGCGCCGGCAGAGCAGTGCTGGGGAAGGCTGCAATTCCCCTCTGCGGGGCACAGACCAAGTCGGTGAGGAGCTGATGTGGGATACTGTCAGAATTTGCAATGGAAATGCACGGTTGCAACCCTAGAAAGGAAATTTGCAAGTGCCATGGCCATGTCATGTCTTATTTATTGCAGGAGCTGACCTACCACATTCGTTAACATTGCTCTCCACCTTAAAGGACCACAGAAGGAAAAAAAAAACCACTGTAATTTATAGCAAGCATTGCAGTACCGGGAGCTTGGCAGGAGAGAGCAAGGCTTTCAAGGTCATGAAAACATGCAAGGGAACACTATGAAAGAGCACCAAGTAGGCAAGGTCAGCAACGTGCAGGTACTTGCATGCTGGGGTGGACAGGTATGTATGAAGAGGAATGAATACGTGGGAAGCGCATCTACACACCCAGAGAGCACAGAGCCTCAGAGATGAAGGGATGGAGCCTTTCAGTGGGGGAAGAGATGTTTTGCAGGGAGAAGCAGAGCGATGCGAGCCTTTGGGTATGCATCCATGCTGGTGCCAGTGGGGAAGCCAGGAGGTGAGGAAAACTGGTCCAGCAGCATATAGGAGTGAGGATGTGCCGCAAGCATTGACTGGGGTTGTCCAGGTGCTGCTGACTTCCCCTGGGCAGGGAGTGGGTACAGAAATTGCAGCACACATCTGTCATGTGCCTACATATGTACAATGATTCCTTAGGACACTTTTACGTGGGAGACGGCAGCACCTATTAGACAAATACCGTTCACTGAAGTCTCTCACTTGTGGTGCTTTCACTGCATGAGTATCCTATACAGACAGGATCCTTGGCTATCACCATGCGTGAGGGAAGACAACAAGAGAGACCCTGTGTCAACAAGGGACCAACACTGCAGAGAAAGCTCATTTACCAGAGCCTGAAGCCACTTACTCCTCTGGTTGACGGCAAGTGCAGAACACAGCCTGTGTCACTCAGGTTGTTTTAACACAGCATCCAAGTCTGTGATCTCATGAATCCCAAGCTGAGTCTTAATGTTAACCCTAATGTTAAAACATTAAGGTAGAGTGGTAACGTGGGGTCCCACACCTTGGCTCTACACGAAGGAAACCACTGCAGCCTGCAAGGCTTTTATGCAGAATAGCAAAGCTGGCATGGAAGACATGCCTCCAGTCTATGAAACAGTGCACCAAGCATTGTCAGCAGGTTGTTTAAGAGCAGCAGCACACTACTCAGCTGCTAAAGCCCTCAGCCCACCTCTCCTTCACACCATGGCTCAGAGGGAAGAGCTGTAACTAGATGTTCATTACAGATCAGCTCCATGCAGGCCAACAAATGCACGTAAAATGGCCTTAGCACGAGCCCAGATGTCTGCCGTGCAACGGAGCTCAGCATCACATTCCCTGGCTACCTAAAACAACACAAAGTGAAGCGCAGGTGCTGCACTTCTGCTGGGAAATAATTGTTCTTAACCCTTAGCAAACAGGTTTGGTTAGATGTACTCAGCAAACACGAGGAACACAGGTGGCTTCGGAGCACAGGACACTTAAAAGGCTCTATCGTGAGGCTATCTTAGCACACGATGCAAAATTAGATTAGCCCTTTGTTTTCTTGGGAGATTCAATTGCTAGTTTCTGAACTTTGGGCTGACTTGGTAGTACTTGGAGCACATAGGGACCCTTTATACGTGGAAAATGCTACATGTGGAAATGCCTTTAGAACCTGAGATACACACCTGCAGAGAGTAAAGTTACAGCCATTTCTTTACAAAGCTACAGATCCAGACAGTACTACCACATATATTTTAAATAATAATAATTTAAAACATCAGGATTATTTACAAAGGAATGCACACAAGGACTTGTACAGTTTCATTTAAGCCATATACTGAGATGCAAATCCCAGGCACCCACAACATAGCTGGTAAAATCTGAAAGCATGAAAGAAGAATAATAGCCTATGTGCCTGCAACCGTACAAACATATCTACTACATTCATGAGAAAAAGCACTGATGCTGCATGCCTCTGCCTTGTCCTCGGAGCAGAGCAGCTCCGCTGGAACTTCTGAGGTGGCCAGGGCTGGACAAGGGCTGTCCCAAGCATGTGCCACCAGCACAGTAGGTGGCTCAAATCCTTTCCTCTCCTCATCATCACTTTCTCTGTCATTCTCTCTTTTTTTTTTTCTTTTACTTGACCATGCCTGATCTGAGAGACCCCCTTAGCACTGGCCAGTTTGAGGACCAGGCCACTCAAGTTGTCCTTTCTCCAAGGGCCTCTACCCTCAGCCAAGCAATGTATGAAGCCCCACTCTCCTGAAAAAAGCTTTCCAGTAACTCAAGCCTTAAGCTGTCTTTGCACCGTATCATTCAGCAATAGAGAAATACACCCGGATCTAACGCCGTGGGATACGGGGGTCCTGCTCAGCCTGGTGATGAGCCACCCTGGGAAAATAGCGGCAGGTCACCACCCACTTGAACCACTCCAGTTTCAGGGTCTGAGACAAGAATTATAAGCAGTCTTCAGACCTGCAGAGCCCAAGAAAAGCACCTCTGTGGATTTTAGCAGCTTGACTTAGAGGGATTTCAGCAAACCTTGCAAATGTTCAGCTCTGCAGAGGGGAGGCAGCAGAATATTGCAATGCTGGATTTTAAACAGACTGGTTGCAGAAGTAAATTTAGCACTGGGACATGGGGGCATCCTCCAAGCCCTCCTTCCTTTGCCAAAGTGCTGGCAATGCATGCTGTCCCAGCTTCAGGGGAGCACCAGCCCCTTCCCAGTGTCTTCTCTAGGGTGGTAGGGGAGGAGGCTCCATGCTGCATGGCACCTAAAGCACTTACTGTCATCTAGCATCTTCCCAACAGCTCTGCAAGACCTTGGGCTGGGATGCTGACAGCCTGGCTGGCATGGACAGAGGAGCCAAGCGCTGCAGCTGAAAGACAGACTCCTGGATAGCCTCAGACATTAAAGGCAGGCCATTTCAATTTTCTGTCTAGTTAGAAATCAGTATTTTTGCCAATAGTCAGTGCCAGAACAGAGTTCAATGAGGGGAAGAGACTATGGAAGACAATTTTCCCCACTCCTCAGTAAATGATGATCATTAAGCGCAGGGAGTTCTCTCTCATTGTTATCAGCAAGCGCAGGAAAAAGCACTTGCACTTTTCCATTGCAGAAAAGCATTCAACTGGGAAAGGACAAGTCCATCCTCTCAGGCTTGCGAGCTGAATTGACACAACTGGCTTAAGGCCCCGGCCGCAGCCCCAGCAGCACCAACGCCCCACGGGGTCACTCCAGCCCCAGCCCTCGTGCGCTCCTGGTGCCAGCACAGGGAGCGAGGTGCTGCCAGGAGTGCGAGGTGCCAGTGTCAGGAAGAAATCTTATATTAGAGGACTTAGCAGATTTGTGTGAAGGAAAAAAAGAGCAGGACAGAGCTGACTTCTCCTCCAGCCCCCCAGTAAGCCTGCAGCTGGTGGTGTTTTCTTCACCTTGATGTGTTCAGGCAAATAAATCCTTCCCAGCAAAAGCAACAGCCCTGAGCTCATCTGACATAGAGCGCAATTCCTCTTGCAGCTGCAGGAGGCATATTTTCCAATATATTTATATTCTGCCTTTCTTTACCCATGCTAAAAATACCTTGATGTCCTTCACGCAGACACTCCTCATTCTACCTCCGGCAGGCAAAAGGAAAGGGGTTGACTAGGCTGTCAAGGTCTGGTCATTTTGCTCCACCACACCCATGGTGTCCCTCAGACTGCCTCCGCCTGAGCTATCAGGACCAATAATGCGCAAAACTCACTGCAGTTCTCCCTGCAACAGTCACCATTTGCTGTTGCACTGCCCTTGCACGTACTGCTGACGGGTCTTTCCAAAGGCCACCTATAAAAGGAACCGGGTTTAGGGATCAAGTCCCCACCTCAGCTGCATCCTTCCACGCATTTCTTGCCCCAGGCTGTGCAATTCAGGCAAATGTGATGAATGGGAAAGGTCAGAGGTGAGACCTGTGTTCTGGGGACCCAGAGGAGTTCCTGCCACTGCATTACACACACACTAGCAAAGTTGGTTCTCAAAAGACATGGTAGCGGCATGCTTTGGGCTGCCAAACCAGCAGGACTGTCCCAGCAGGGCAGGCTGGGTCCAGCAGAAGAGTCAAGAATGAAACAACACGCTTTCCCCTTGCACTGAAGTAATTTGGAGCCCAATTAATGCTTTTCCTTTCATGCACATTAAGTATTTCAAAAGGATAAATAACAATTATGATTGACATCTTTGCTGTAGAGTCTAACTGGGGCATGGGCTGCTGAAGCAGCTCATTCCGAAGCCTTGGCTGCTCAGCAGCAGAGACAGGGATGGCATACATCCCTGTTCACCCAAATTTGTACTGTAACCACCAGACCACAACCCCTCCCGGAGCCCACCCTCCTGGGAGACTGCTCTTTAATAGAGTGAACAAGTGCTCATTTAGGATGGGCAGCTACCAGGGGCAGCAAAATCTTCAGCAGCTTGTTCTGGCAGGGTGGGAGTGGGAGCGGTGAATACACACTGGTTTTGTTACAGCAGCCAAACTTCACATCTGCCCAGAAAACCTCTCCCTAAGTGTGGAGACGCCTGCGGCTCTGAAGACATCCAGGAGCAAGAATTGGCCTCCTTGACTGTTTATATGATATTCAAAGGGCAACCCAGAAGGAAACAGAGCTCCGAGAATCAGGATTTCCTACCATGTCCTGAGACCGTCTTGGCAATGCCCTGCTCTCCCCACTGCTTCAGCATTCCCCCCAAGCACCCCACAGGGGGGCATCCCCACCCCTCACAACAAGACCCCTGAGAAGCTGGCAGGCACGCTGGGTGCTCTGTGTGGAGAGATTTAAGACCATTTTCCTCTCCCCCTCGCCAGGCTCGGCTGGGTCAGAAGAAGCATTTGGCAAGAGAAGAACTCCCTGCTAATTTTAGCCTCCGGCTCTCCACCCAAGCAGCAGCAACTCAACCGCTATGGAAAACTGGGCAGAACTGAGGTGAGTGCTGGGAGATGCTGTCTTCAAATGGCCCATACGGCCACGCATTGCCAGCTAAATATAAACCGGTGGCAGGCAGGGGTGAGCCACGCTGGCTCAGGCTGAAGTAAATCCTTTCCCCATTGCCCAGAGGTGGAGCAAGGACAAATTGTAGTTCCCAAGGGGACAGAAACATAGACTAGTTTGAGCTGGAAGGGACCTTTAAAGGTCATCTAGTCCAACCCCCCCCTGCAAGGAGCAGGGGCATCTTCAACCAGATCAGGTTGCTCAGAGCCCCATCCAACCTGGCCTTGAATGTTTCCAGGGATGGGGCATCCACCACCTCTCTGGGCAACCTGTTCCAGTGTTCCACCACCCTCATTGTAAAAAATTTCTTCCTTATGTCTAATCTAAATCTAAATCTCCTCTATTTTAAAACCATTACCCCCTGTCCTATCATAACAGGCCCTGATAAAGAGTTTCTCCCCATCTTTCCTATAAGCTCCCTTTAGGTACTGGAAGGCCACTATAAGGAGCCTTCTCTTCTCCAGGCTGAACAACCCCAACTCTCTCAGCCTGTCCTCACAGGAAAGGTGCTCCAGCCCTCTCATCATCTTTGTGGCCCTCCTCTGGACTCTCTCCAACAGGTCCACATCCTTATGTTGTGAGCTCCAGAGCTGGATGCAGTACTCTAGGTGGGGGTCTCATGAGAGTAAAATAGAAGAGGCAGAATCACCTCCCTCAATCTGCTGGCCACGCTTCTTTTGACGTGGCCCAGGATGCGGCTGGCTTTCTGGGTGGTAAGCACACATTGCTGGCTCATGTTGACCTTCTCATCCACCAGCACTCCCAAGTCCTTCTCCTCAGGGCTGCTCTTGATCCATTCTCTGCCCAGCTTGTATTTGTGCTTGGGATTGCCCTGACTCATGTGGAGAACCTTACACTTGGCCTTGCTGAACTCTGGGATCTGCTGCCGGACCCAGGCAGCACTCACAGGACTCACTTTCTGGCCAGAGGGATCATTTAGGCTGCAAAATTGCAATAGGATCCTATGGGTTTTACATATTTTTGGACAAATCTGGAACTGGTGCACCTCAGACCCCAGCATATCATGCCAAGCAAGCACCACTTTGCAAACACCACTCGTACAAGAGCCTAGTCCAGCTCCTTCTGAAAATGGTCCCTTCTCTATCAGGCTGCCTACTATAAGACGGTTACATGGCAGTGAGATGCCCTTGCTGCTGAGGCCAATAGCTGTAACATTGCAGCCTCTGCTGTGGGATTCAGTGTTTGGGGGTCAAGTGGGATGAGTTTTCCCCTGTGCCTGCATACAAACTTGCACAGGTTCCAGCAAACAATGCCTGTCCCTCGGTGTAAGAGAAAAAACCCCAAAAGGGCATGGAAAGACAGAAAGGAGCCCTGAGGATTATGAAAGGAAACGAGGTAGCATGAACCTCAGCAAATCCAGAAAGTTTCTGGATTAAATGCTACCCAACCACGGACCATAGGACTATGCACAGACCAAGCATCTTTTCTTTTGATTTTCACTGTACCTACAGAAAAGTGACTTTACACGTGAAAAACACGTGTAAAACTCCTGACTACATTAGCAAATACTTTTTCTACAGAAACAACTGGCAAAGTGCTGAGCGTTTGCTAGACACCCAGGACAAAACAGGTAACCACACTGCAAAGCAAGCGGAACAGCCGCAGCACTGAGCACAATGCTCTACACAGGGAAACTAGATGCCTTGGCAGACACAAGCTACAGTAAAAACGCCACTATGGTACTAATTTTCAAGGCATCAAACACCATTATGACACCAAATATGTTCTTAACAATCTCAGTAGAGCTGCTTATGGTCCTCACCAGATTCTGTAGTTATTATCCCTGCATTTTCATCCACCAAGTCAGTGGTTTACTCTGTGCCCTCCAACTCCTTTCTACATCTCCTTTCTTTTTGGTCTCTGCACCTGAGAATGTTGATTCCAGACTCTCTGTTCCACTGAAATTCCAAGTATTTGCTTCTAATGTAGCCTTCAGTTCCTTCCCCCTTACAGCTTTTTAGTGGCCACTGACATTTTCTGATCACTCTGCTCTGACACTTATCTCACTGTGCCCCATTTTTGTCCCATTCTTACTTTTGTTAAATAAACCCTGCTATCTGTATTCCCGAATGCTGCCTCTTCTCTCCTGCTTAGCTTGTCTTTCACTTTTCTTTCTTCCTCTACTTCTGTATGAGCTGCAAGACTTGCTAAAATATCTTTCCCCTCCTTGATGTGCCTATATCAGATACCTAATTCAAACAGAGAGTTCAAGAAAAACATGAAAACAGAACTTACAAAGGATCTATGTTTATGGAAAAACTCAACTAATCATGCAATTTGGGAAGCACAGGGTTTTGGGACAAAGCGCTCACAAGAGAGTACCAGAAGACCCAGAGTTAATTGGCAAAGCAATTACAATTTTTGAAGCAAAGGATCAGCTGCACAGCTGAAGCTGATGGAATGCAGACAGCGATCAGACAGTGCAGACAAATTGAAATAATACTGGCCAGACCAAGGCAGGGGGACAATGGAGTTCAGAGAGGGGGTGCATCCTCCCCAGCCCCATCAGCACACACAGAAGACCCCCTTCTCCGCTGCAGCGAGTGGTGCAAGTCAGTGAGATGCACCTGGAAATGCCTTACAAGGAACAGCGTTCAGAGGAATCGCGAGCACAGAGCACGACTACGGGGCGGCAGCAGCGTTGGTATCATCAGGACTTCTAAGGAGCAGCATGGATGAAGACAAGGGCTCAGCAAGAGGGGAAAGGAAGGTAAAAGGCGGAGGCATTTGTTATCTGCAGACTAGATCCAGCTGAGCAGCAGCATGCCAGCAACAGAGAAACTGCCAGTGGATGAAAGGGCACTGGCAGGAAACACAGATTAAATTCAGGCTGAATACTGGGGATCTTAGCTCCACTACCAGAGCAGGTGAACCATATGGAGAAGTAAATATACGATTGACTACGGCCAGTAACTATGGTGGGGGGTGGGGAAGGAAAACACACCCATCACCAGGATTAAAGTCTGTCAAACCCTGGTCTCACAAAGCGTGTGCAATTCCCTGAAGAGGCAGGAGATGAAAACAGCAGAGACAGAATTAGAATACATCTATCCAAGGATAAATAAGCTCCCAACATAGCACAACCTGGAGCAGTACAACTGTCCTTCAACTCACACACCATACAAAGCTCTTCCTGCCCTGAGGAAGTGGCTGCAAAAGAGCTGGACCGGGAGCGGCCTCAGGAATTGGTGATGGAGATGGAGCAGCCCAGGTGCCTGGGCAGAAAGAGGTGATGAAGCAACCTCTACCATTCTCCTCCTCCCACAAACCTGTTTGCTTAGGCTCTGGAGATTTAAATACCTTTGTAAAGAGAGTTTGGCCCTGCCTGCGAGGGGAGAATGATGACTGATACCAAACCATTTCTGGTGCTTGAGGTGCTCGCAGCTGGTGGTCTGGCCAGCACATGGAGACAAACCACGCATCAACTTGGCAAAACCTTTTTTTATAGACCACTGTTCGGGCTGTGTTTGGCACTGAAGCTCCTTCTAGGACCTGTATGAACCTAGATCCATGCAGATGTTTACTCAGGGCCGGGAGACAGTCCTAGAGGATCAACACCTGAGGCCTGGGAAAAGCTAGACCTGCTGGGTTTAAGCAAAAGGGTCTGCATAACTCATGTGGCAAAAAGAAAATTAAAAAGTGAAAGGTGAAGCAGTTGGCAACAGTAATGCTGCGGCTGCTGTCAGGGTGCCTGTCTCAAAATTGGTGGGAAAGGACACAACGATTCTTGGAACAGTGAATTATATCAGACAAATTATAAATGCTTGAAAAAATGTCTTTCAGACCTAAAGCACCCTACAGGCACAGGCCTTGAGTTTCAGCTGAGAAACTGAAAAAGAAATTATGCAGGCTTAGTGTTTTGAGAATAAGCAGTAATTCAGTGATCCACAGCTGCCACATCAGTTGGTTTTGCTGTACAAGCCTGTTTTTCAAACTGAATATAAGACTAAGAGATGGTAATTGCAGACACTTGCTAGCACAGGCCACAAAAATCCTGGGGAACTAAGTGCAGCAGTACATGATACCATTGCCTGTCTCACAGACTCATAGAATGCTTTGGGTAGGCAGAGACCTTTAAAGATTACCTGCTCCAACCCCACTGCCATGGGCAGGGACATCCTTCACTAGATCAGGTTGCTCAAAGCCCCATCCAACGTATCCTTGAATGTTTCCAAGGATGGAGTGTCCACAACAACTCTGGGCAGCCTGTTCCAGTGCCTCACCACCCTCATGACCAGAGGCAGTTCCCTCAGCCTGCCCTCATGTACCCCAGCCCCTCACCACCTCGAAGGCTCTGGGCTGGGCCCACACCCCACGCACTGGTGTCATTCCTGGACTGGGGAGATCAGGAAGGGACAGAGTCCAGATGCAGTTGCCAATGTACCAAGTAAGAGAGGAGGAAAGCATTTTTACTCGTATTTTTCTTGTTCTGTTGTTGTGTTTTTAATTGTTCATTGCCAATCCTGACAAGAACTCGTAATGAAGCAGCTAGAAGGGACCTTAACATTGAAGGTCAGCACTTCTTCCTGGCAGAACTGCAATCTTCTTGTCCTCAGACTGAAGAAACCCCACCTCTAGGCCCCAGGGACCTTGGTGGTCCTCCGAGGGACTCCTCTCATCACAGCAGCCTGGTGGAAGCCACATTGTCTCATCCTCTTTTCTTAGGGCTCAGAGCAGAATGGATGGCACCCCTTCAGGAGGGGCGGGGGATGGGGAAGAAGGGCTCACACAACTTGTGGCAATCAGCAAAGTAATTGTTGATGCCAGGAGATGCAACGGGTGAGCCTGCAGGCACAGAGGCTGGGCCTCCCAGATAACACTGGGTGTGGAGGCCAGGCTGATGGTAGGATGCTGGCCAGGCACTGACATTGCTGCTATGGCATCGTGGAGGGGAGCCCTGGCACAGCGTAGTGGTGCCAGGTGAGCCATGCTGGAGATAGATCCACTTCCATCAGTTCTTCTTGATCTTCAGGCGGATCCACCTCCGTGAGCTCCACACCATCAACGATATGAGTGATGGCCATCACTACCATGTGGCTGATGGTGTCCCCCATCTGATGCTGCCTCCTCTTCCTCCACATCCCCTGCAACCATCTATGTGCTTTCCCATGCAAAAGCACACAGTCAGGCAGCTCGCTGCTGTGGGACCTCTTTCTTCCAATCACCCCTGGAATCCAAGGGCTTTGAAGCTTAGTGAATTGTGGGCCAGTGGCCAGGGTCCCTGTATTTACAGGGCTCAGAACTGAAGACTACCAGGTGGCTCGAGACTTCAGGAGGCCACTGTGATGGTGATGCACGTGGCTAACAATGGCTGTTCTGGGCTGTTCTGTGGCCTAAAAGATGCCCTACTGTAGAAGGAAGGTCAGGGGGGCTGAGGGGCCCCTTCCTGGGGATCATTCTGTTGTTCGTTAGGCACAGGGACTGCCCTCCACCTCCTGTTGCATGCCCTGGGCTCCAGCCCCTCCTCATCTGGTGCCCGGGGTCCTCTGGACAAGATCATGGCCACAGTGCTCCAGGAGGGTCGGAGGTCCTCAGTGACCCCCACCAACAACAACCCAGCTCCCTGCAAGTGACTCAGCCCCCCATGCTCAACAGCAGCTGCGAGGGGGCAAACCATCCAGACATCCCACCTGTGGGAAAGGGAGGTACAGCCGGCCTGCGCGAGGTCTCCCAGCACTCCATAAAGTCCTTGTTGACTGCCGAGTGTTGCCTGGGCCCTTCTTTCCCATCTCCTGGCCCTGCCCCTAGAGCGTGGAGAGTTGCCATCTCCTCTGCATGGAGCCCTGAGGGAGAAGGGAGAGGGCCTGGTGTCTTCCTCGGGCTGCTGTGACAGCCCAACACAAGGAGTCTGTCAGACCCACTGAGGGAGGTCCATGGGGCCTGGAGGTGGCAGGGTTTCTTTCCACACCAAGGTTCACCCTTGCTTTATTCTCTAGTTTTAAGGACAAACTTTCTCACTGCTTTTCCACCCTCCCCATGCCAAATAAGAAAGGGGCGATGTATGACCTGGGAAAGACTGTTATAATGCTTTCATTCTTAACACCTTGGCTTGGGAGTTATTTTGAATTTCTGAGTAGATGCAACTACTCCCTCCCGTTGGTATAAGAGTACAGACTATGGATCATAATTGCTGTTCACAAAATTTCCTCTAAAATAGGCATGCATTGATGTTTTCAAGACATAGCAATTGCAAAATGATACTTCTTATCTTAATAATTTATTTTCAAGGTACAGCTCTGGAAATTATAGTTCAGTCAGGTTTGATAGGAAAAGTTGGTTTTGGCAGATTGTTGGTTTATTTTGCATTTTGGATTGAAAACAAATGAAACCCTCCCAATTGGCCCGCTTACAACAAAACATGGACTGTGGCAGCTAACGCTGAGTGAGCTGCCGCAGCAGGTAATTGAGGCTATTAGCACAGGGTGGTCTGGAGAGGATATTCGCAGCCCATTATAAATTTTGTTCTGCAGCTCAGATGGGGTTAATAGCACCCAGACATGACTACTGCAATTTTACAGAAAATAACATTACAAAATATAAATAAAACTAATTTAGGAAGTGAAGTATTTACAAGAAGGGCTGGAGATATCTTAACTAGGCTGAAACGAACAGCAGCGCTGAGGAAGCTGTTGGAGTTGCCAACACCAAAGATACGCGCCAAGTCAAACAGCCCACGCTAATGACATGGAAATAAGTGGCCTCTTGAAGGAAGGCAGAGACAGATTTGTTTAGAATGGCAGGGGAAAAAAAATACATGTATCGTTAAGGTAGATTATCCTCACTTCAAGAGAACTGTACTAAGCAGTTCTGCAGCCTAACAGGTGATGATACAGATCAAATATTTTTGCTGGTAAATGGCATACAACAGTATCTGACAATGAACTACTGTTCAGTGTGTGTGAGTCTACACAATTTCAGTGAAACACAGGCTTCCGTGTAAGCCTATTAGTTCCAAATACTCACAGTCCAGAGGGCTAGTGGAAAAGGAAGTTTAAAAAAAAAAAACAACATGCCCGTTATGGAAAGCCCCATAGTCAAGTCTCTGACCTACGTGTTTTTGCATTATGGCGTAGCACTGGCTGTCTATTGCTCCTATTTCGCTCAACTAGGAAAAACCCCCAAGAATATTTAGACTGTTTGAAATCAACATCAAGGTCACTGAGATGGAAAGCAGGAAGGAAGAAAATCCCCACGGATGATGCAAAGGCCTGGGACTTACTGTTTGCGTCTCTGATGGAAAACAGTGACGCAGAAAAGCAAGAATAGCACAAGATGCAATACTTTTGCCACATAAAGCTATCAGATAGACGTACAATGTAAAATAATAGGTGACAGCTATTCTAACATCCAAAAAATAAGAGGGATAAGAAGTTACATTGACCTCTTTTACACTCAAAAAAAATCTCAAATGGGAATTAGTCACAGAATGCTGAAATAACTAAGCCTTAGGAAATTACACAATGAGAATTAGTGACCTTTTGAGAGGGGCGCCAATGCTTCAGGGGGACTCAACAGGTCCACCCGACAGTCTTTGGATTATCAGAAATGATCCAACATCTCAAAAACTAATTGAATCTCATTATTCTGTGCAGTTAATTTAAATTCTTTATTAAGTCAACATGAATTATTGTTGTCTCTGGAGAAGGCTGATTTACTTAACAGCAACATTGCCCCAGATCATCTTAGCATCTCAAAGTGTAGGGGACTCTCTCCAGATCAGGAATATCAAAGCCTTTGTGCTTTGGCTTTGTAAAAGTCTTCTCAGGAAAACAGAAGTACAGAGGAGCTGTGGTCAAGATCCCAGTGTATTTTGGTTTGGCTAATTACACACACAAACTATGAATTTCTAACGTCATGAAAAGCATAAGTATCTAAGGACCAGGTTCACATCTGTTTCCATGCAAAGCATTACATGGATCTTTCTTAAATGTCACACCACATCTAAATAAGTCAGCTTATTTCCTTTTCTGGAAAGCCCTTCTCAGCTATTACTGCAAGCCTGAAAAAAGCAATAGAACTGGGAACTGACTGGAAAAGGGAACATCAATGCACAGCATGAACAAATAGGAAAGGGAAACTCAAAGTACAGCAAAATATACAACCCCATCGATTCTTGAGGTTACTGTTGTAAGCACTGGAGAAAGAACTCCATCATCACTCCATTCCCCACTGTCACGACCTACAAGGCAACCTCTGTCTTCAGGAAAACATCCTGCCTTTTACCATGTTGCAGATGTTGGTAATTCCAAACCACCAGATGAAAGATGATGTCCATCATCTCTCCCAGCACCACTCTTCCTTCACATCTGCCTGAACTTGCAGGTGAGAGAAGGCATAGCCTTCATGTTACTATACCATACGCAGAAACGCATCTCCAGAAGACAATATCATTCCTCTGCCAACCCCACAGCATGGAGGAGATGCACAGGAGGGCACTGAGAAATCCAAATCATCCGAATCCAGTCTGACTCAAGACAGGAAGGTGTGGTGCAGGAATACATGCTATGTTTGGCACACCACTACACAAATCTGTCACAGGTCACGTGTACATAAAGGGATGTTGCAAGAGTTTATTTATCATGATAACATGTAATATTTGCAAAAGATCTGGAGATCTTCTGGGGCCAAACAAACGGCAGGCCAGGTTCCAAGAAAACAAACACTCACAACTCTCACTCTGTGCACAGGGACCCAGGCACTCGGTGCCACTCCACAAAAAGGTTATTTAAGAATCAAATCCCTACCTGACTTCAAGCCAAGAGGTGAAAAAAAAGTCAGGTTCACAAATTACCTGCAGTACATGCCCCAGCAGCAGTATACCCTGGATACCCTGGCCCAGGATAAGTATGACATAGCTAGCACAAGCTCTGGGCATCCCCTGCCTGCTGTGTCAATGAACCTCACAACCAAGCTAGAGGAGGATCCAAATTGCTTTTGGTGGCCCTGGCTTCTCCGCTGAGTCTGTGATAGCGGTCTGTACTGTGAATGTGGGCCTAGGGATGTTGACTCACTCTATGTACACCAGTGCAGAGCAAGATCATAGCATCATAGAATGTTTCCAGGGATGGGGCATCTACCACCTCTCTGGGCAACCTGTGCCAGTGCTCCACCACCCTCATTGTAAAAATTTTTTTCCTAATATCTAATCTGAATCTACTTCCCTCTATTTTAAAAACATTACCCCTCATCCTATCATAACAGGCCCTGATAAAGAGTTTCTCCCTGTCTTTCCTGTAGGCCCCCTTCAGGTACTGGAAAGTCACTATAAGGTCTCCCCAGAGTCTTCTCCAGGCTGAACAGCCCCAACTCCCTCAGCCTGTCCTTATAGGACAGGTGCTCCAGTCCTCTCATCATCTTTGTGGCCCTCCTCCGGACTCTCTCCAACTGGTCCATGTCCTTCTTATGTTGGGGGCTCCAGAACTGGATGCAGTACTCCAGGTGGGGTCTCACCAAGGCAGAGTAGAGGGGGAAGAATCACCTCCCTCGACCTGCTGGCCACGCTCCTCTTGATGCAGCCCAAGATGTGATAGCACTTCTGATCATGTTCCAGGGAGACTGAACTGACCAGACAGAAGTGAAAAATCTGCCCCACGTGCAGCACACATCCTTCTGCCCACAGCTATAGCAGCCCATGATGTGCTTTGGGGATGGTATTGCTTGGCACAGGCTCCTGTGAATGACAGTCTCACTAGTGTCTTCAGAAGCACAGAAGTACTGTATGCAAACTTCATAGTATCTACTTTCCCATGCTGCTAACACTTTTCTTCAGTCAGGATGAGGTGCTTTGTGGGGTGATACGTAGTTTAACTTTTCCTCTGAGTCAACAGTTTCCACAGGGAGGAAATAGATACTTCAGCCACCACTAAAGAGCCACATAGTCCAATCTCTCCCCATGAGCACTCAGTAACCTTGGGTGCAATTAGCTATGCAAAACAGTGATGCCGTGCATGTACAGGCAGGTAACCTCGCGTGTGAGCAATCGCAAATGCCCGCGTGCATGTAAACGAACCTGCATACGTAGGTGCGCTCACCCTTATGTATAGGTGCTTCTGAAGGCAGGGAGGCTAGAGAAGGAAGCCGCTGCATTGCATCAAACGAGCAACATCAGCTTTCTGCCAACTGCTTTTCTCATACCTGCCCGTTCACACCAACCCTCGGGTCGGTCTTCAAGCAACTCGCGCTGCTTTGTAGTAGCCAGGATGCCTGAAGATCAGAGAGCTCACCGTGGTGGCTGGGGGGTAAGAAACCAATTTTCTGGGGAAGGTAAGGGACGCCAAAGATGCACATACTGGGGAGATGGAAGTCTTGCCATGTGGACTTTTTTTTTTATTTGCACATGTCCACGGTTTCTTCTGAACCCCTCCTGTTTCCCGCTTCAGAGAGTGGGAGCACACGCTACTGAGTTGGACAAAGCAGCACTCTGAGACACTAGACGTGAGACAGAAAGCACTTGTCACAATCCAAGGTAGGAAGATAACACACTCTCAGTGTTCTTCACACACAACAATAAAATGTGGAGGAACAGGGGCAGGTTGAAGCAGCCGGGAGAGGCAGGTTAAATGGCCCCTCAATCCCTTGTTCCTACAAGCTGTAGCTCCCAGCAATCTAATCTAAACCGGCACACCATGCTTGTGCCTGGCTCCGTGTGACGCTCACACCTGCAATAAAGGAAATTAGTGCAAATGATTGATGGTCTCCTGAGATACCATGGTCTTTGCAGCAGCAAAAAAAACCCAGAATCTGCACAGCAATGGCTGGCAATGACCTCACCTCCAAGTTTCTTCAGGGATCAGGGTTTGCTTTTAATAGGCTTTAAAGCAAAGGGGGATCGTCGCACATCCTCCCCGCCCGCCTGCACGGCTCGCTGACACCAGCCTTGCTCCCTCAGAGTCGTACCTTTCTGCACGGGCAGGAGAGGTAAGGCGCTGCTGAGCACAGAGAGAGAAACGGAGGTAGCAGGAGGAGCTCCCCAAGCCACCAGCCTTTCTCCCCAACCCACCAGCCTTTCCATCCAAGCAGAGCATTGCAGCAGCTCTGGGAAGAGGCAGCGTCTTGGGGTGCAGTCTTCCCTGAGGAAGACCTGTCCCTGCCCTTGCCCCTTCCAGCTGTCCTGCCAAGCCAAGGGCGTTGCAGCAGTAAGGGCAGGGTGCAGGACTCGCTCTCCAGATGTGGCTGCTCTGTGCTTCACTGGTATTTTCTCCCTCCCCAACACCTCATTCACCCGTGAAATAAGAAAGTTTCCCATCTCCAGCATTCACTTGCTGGAGCAAAGCGTGCTGTGTAGCAGCTAGTGAAGATGAGAACACACATTTCTACCGGACAGCCCAGTTCACCGAGGTTAGTGCCTGTCAGCAGCGGGACAGACTGTCTCCAGCTCCTCGGCTTTCTTGGCAGGGAGGCAGGGTCCTGCCTGTTACAACTTGTTTTGGATGACAACAGGCCACATTTCATGTGAGGAGAGTTGTGCCCATCTTCAACTCACATCAGCCTGCTTGTTTTTCTTCACTCAGCTGTAAACATGTTTAAGATTCCTGTGAATACCTGTTGGGCAGCAGACCAGCCAAATATGGAAGAAAAAGAATAAGAAAAAAAAAAAAAAA
>WHYT01015837.1:156156-179177 GCA_009806455.1 Tetrax tetrax
CCCCCCACCCCTTTTTCCCTGGGCAGCTCCAAGGGCTGGCAGAAGCCGGAGGGTCCTGCCAGTGAGAGGAGGGGAGCGGGGCGGGTGGCGTCTACAGGGTGACACCGCCGAGGCGGCTTTCACCTGGCGCAAGCGAGCATGTTTACTTCGAAGTGGCCTGTTCTGTCCGGAGGAGGAGGAGGAGGAGGGGCAGGGTTCACCGAGTGCCCAAATCTGCTTTTCTGAAACAGCGGACGAGACGTGGCGTCGCGCAGTCCAGGCTCCGCAGAGGGAGGACGCCGGAGGCCCGCAGGAGGACCGGGACCTTCCCTGGCTGCTCTCGGTGTTTCACTTCATGTCTCAGTTACACTTCTGAAGTAACTCTTCCACCTGTCCCCCCTCCCCATGCTGTGGCTTGGGTTCACGTCGGCAAGCAGTCGCAGAGGACACAAACTGGATTCCTCCTGGGTGAAACTAAACTGGAAGGTGGTCCCTGGGATGCATGCAATGCATCCAGCTGGGGAGCTAGTCCAGAATAACCCTTTTCCAAAGGCATGTGGTGTGGGCACTGGGTCACTGGCACCACCCATTTCCCTCCACAGCTCTGCTCCTACATGTGCAGCCATGAAGAGAAACCCTCAGGCTAAAGTTAATTTTCAAAATGCAATAATGAGAAACCCTTTTTTGGGGGGGTCCAGCAAAAGGATGCTTGCCATTATTTAGCCTTTGAAAATGCGCCGAAGGCCTTTTAAAGAGTATAGAGGGCCACGGAAGAGCAGTGTGAGTCTTGGCAGGGACAGGCTGACACTGGCAGAGTGCCGGTGCCCCAAGCATTGCACTGGTTGGGGGCAGAAGCCACATCCTTTAGCCTCTGTAGTCCCCGGCATCAAGTGCCCAACACCACGTTCCCAGTGTCCAGGCAGCACCTAGAGACCTTGTCACCTGTCACACATTGGGATGGACAGACAGACAATAGGTTTCCTTTTTCCGAATGTCTCACAAAGGTTTCAGAACCATGGCCCTTCAGCTCCCTCTTGGAGAGAATTCACTTAAGTTTCAGGAAGGTGTATCTGGAGAGTTTTATACCTCATTGTGGAGGTGGAAAGACACGACATTTCTCAAGATGGAAACAAATCCTGCAGTGAGGGAGGCTGGTGAGCAGCCCTGCCCTTGGCCTCCCCGGGGACAAGGTCCATGCCGCAGCTTTCAAGGATGTAGTGCTTGAGTTCCTTCTTCCTACCTTGCTAGAGGCTGCAGATGCACGTGGCACCCACCCAAACTTGAGCATGGTGTGACTTCCTCCGGTGGAGGCAGAAAGGGCTGCCAATGCCCAGCCACCACCATACCACTAAAATCTCGAAGCTGTGCACCAGTTTAATCATTGCAAAGCAGAAGTCTCATAAAAAGAGTGTGACAGATTTTTGGTGGTGTGTTGGTTTGGGTTTTTTCCAGCTTGAGAGCAATAAACCAAGGTTTTCACATTTGCTCAAAAAAAAAGAGAGAGAAAATGCTAAGAAAAAATGAGTAATAAATAAGGATCTAAAGTAAATCTTATTTACTATTTAAAGAATGAGAATTGAATGATGTATTCTTAGCAGGAAGTTGTCTGCATTTCTTAAACAAACAACCTTAAGTTTGAAAAATGACAACTGCACTTTGTTGAAACTTTGTTGTATATTAAAATATTAAAATAAATATGCACATTTTTCTGTTGTGAACATGGTACTAAAATGGAGGGGAGGGAAAGTGGAACTATAGGCTAACAGTAGTGTTGTTGACTTGTAAAAAAGCAATCTTTGTCTTGATAGAACTATGCTATCATGAAGATACAGAATAGCTCTTGTCTCTGGAGAAAAAGCTTAAGGAAGTAAGTGTGAGTTGTCTGTCTGTTACAATAGAACAATAGGACAATAAGGAACAAAATTAATCTGGATGCGTAACAAGAAGTCAAATGAGGAATTTGAATTCCTCCTTTAAGCACACCGTACTTAAAGTAGCTTATTTTGGACCAGTTACTGACTGCAGACAGCACTGATGCACAGGAGTAAGATTATAACTTACCGTAATGTTTTAAAAACACCTCAAATGTTTTCATCCCAAGTCAACTAGGAATCTTCTATTTCCAATTTCTCAAGCATCTCAAGTCACACAAGTGCCTGCCCACAGCTCCGCATTGCTCACCATCACTGGGCGCAATATGGTAGCGTTGGAAACTACAGCTTGTGAAGATCTCATCTGCTGGGGTCAGCCCCTTTGGGGAAGGAGAGAGCGAGTGAGCTGGAAGCGGGTGATGGAGGAATAGAGTCTGTGTCACATTTGGGTGACTCAGATAGGAGCTGACACTGCCGATAGCCCTGACGGACCATCCTTGAACAGGGGACAGATCGCTGCTCGCTTCAGGATACACCTCTCCTAGCCTACCCTGCATACTCACTTCAAAGAAACTGATGATTTGCCAGATGAGCCAACTGGAGTATTTTTTTGTTTTGTTTGAGCTTTTGTTTGTTTTCTCTTTTGGCTATCTTTCCTCAGCCTTTGATACGAGTGCAGCACTTAAGGACACGCATCTCCTGTTCCTCCCGGCTCCCCTCTCTAGCTCTGTCTCTTGTGCATCCCTGCCTCTCCTTGTTATGCTTTTGCTTCTAGTTGTCTAACAACTGTTTCTCTGTTCTGTAAATTACTTTTAGCTCTGTGCCAACATCCTTTCTCTGTAGGCTCCCCAAAGGTTCAATTATCTGCCGCTTGCTCCCTCCCTTCTTTCTTCTTGAGTACTTTTCATTTTAACACTAATTACCAGCTCCACACCAAGGATACTCCACTGTCCCTGCCTTTCACCACCCCGCTGGCTCCACACCCCTCTTCCTGACCTCAGCTGTGCTGTGACGTACAAACAATGATTTAATCTCAACATTCATAATCAAAACAGCTCTAAGGCAGAAGTGTTTCTAAGAGGAAAAGGCAGCCTCTGAAGACACAGTTCCCCATTATTTCCCTTTTTGGCTCCCCAGGAATGGGCTGCGCACTAAAAGGCATTACTGGTGGAGCTATCCCAGAAAAATCCCTGCCAACGCTGCAGTTTAACATCACAGTAAGGGAATCACTGTGGTCCTGCAGTTAACAAACTATGAGCAAAAAGGACCTTCTTGCCCAGTTAAATTGTGCTGATATATATGTTTATCACACAGTCATGTTAATCAGCAAGGTGATTTTTACCAATGGTTATGCTGCCAACAATTGTATGAACCGGCCTGAGCAGGGGTCTGAGTCTTGCTCTGGCTGTCACCGTCCACATGGTGATGCAACCTCCCTTCTGACTTTGACAGCATCACGGCCACACCATTCCCCTCCAACTTACCTGTCTGGGTGGAAAGCCTCATTCATAATTCTGTCTTTTCAACACATAACTCTCTTTTCAGAGGTCTCAAGCCCTGGCTGTCCAGATAAAGTTACTCAGAAATGGCTGCCCTTCCTTTTCAGCAGCAAAGATAATCCATTTTTACATGAACTTCACCCAGTACCTCTAGGAGCACCTCTGGCCCCATGAATTGGCCTGAATGGCTTTCTGCACATCAGAACAATCTCTCAGTATCTAGAGAACACGTTTGCACTTCCAGAAAAAAGTTTTTATATACTTTAAGCTGAGAACTGTGAAAAAAACTTTTCAGGGTTTAGCTATTTACTATAATGAAAGATATATTTATGTATTTGATAATTTTGGAATACACATTTTCAAATCTGACTAAAGTCTTGCCTAAATTTCTTCCTCCCCCTGTCCTAAAACTACCAGTACTTGGTTTATATTTCAAGTGATTATGCTCATCATCCTTATGTTTCAAGAAGTTCCAAAGACGTGTCACAGTAATTTTATTAGGGACACTACAGAGTATAAAGCTAAGCAGCTCTCCTGATGATGACATTGAGCAGACTTCTATCCAACCAAGCCAGCACTGAAGAGTAAAAAAACCTGGTTTACTGGACAGTTTAGAAATGACTCTATACAGAGATAAATGTTTAAGTGAAAGAATGGCAGTTTGATCTCTGAATCGATACTGGAGAACCTAATACATCCTGGACAGGCTTCACCAGGGTAAATCCAGAGCTTTTTATTCAAGTGGAACCCATATCAACAATGAAACCCTTCATGCTTGCGTAGTTAATCATTGTCTTGCCTTAACATTGAAACACTTCTGTGTTGAAAGCCTCTCTGGTTTTCTGAATGAAAACAAATAATCCGTATTTACACATTTGTAATCTGTCAACAATCCAACAGCACTGCAATTCTTAAAACATGCAATTTAGTCAGTACAAGTGACTGGTCAACCCCATTGAGGGCTCTATTTATAAAGCTGTGTTTTCAAAGCTTACTTAAAGGGCAGTCGCTCTAACTTGTATTCAAAGATGTCCTTTCTCCAAACGGTTCATTTGGTGCTAAATGGAAATATCACAAGTCCACCCCACTCTTCTGAAACACTTTAGTCAAAGCAGAAATGTTTCCAGTTTCCTCCAATGGTCTGTTTCAGACAAAGTCCTACACTTTTGATGCAACATAAGAATTGAAAGAAGCTTTGCTCTTTGTGCCTAAACCCTATGAATACAGCAGCCAAAAGGAACCATCGCAGCTTTCACCTCTCATGCCTTCTACACCGTATCCAAGTATGTTTTGGTACATAATCCCAACCCACATGCTAAAAAATGTGTATACTTCTACAGCTAGACTTACAAATTTTAAAACAAGTGTTTAGGGAGTAAAAGGGATATTTCTTACAATTCAAAGCAATTTGGGGATAAAAAAGGAAGATATTGCAGAAAAATTAGAAAGAAAAAAACTTAATGTCCCTTATATACAAATGAGCTATGATGCCACTTAGAATGGGGACAAATAAGACATCTTTATTAGGATTTTGACTGAGCAGGCACAAATACATTCTAGTGTAGTAGAATTAAAATGTGTTTGTGATCTGTAATTAAAAGTCAGAACAACAGAGCTTTTCAGGAATATGAACAGAACAAAGTACACAGGGATGTTGCTCCCAGCTAGTCTCAAAAAAGTATCTGATTATTAAATAATTACTTCCTGGCCTACACACAAAGACATTACAATTCCAGAATATTAGGCTGCCCACAAGAGTCCATCCATACTGATAAAATGTGCATTTTCTGAATTCATAAAACTACTTACATAAGCAATTTAAGTGCAGCCACTGCATGAAAGTATATACTATACTCTTATTTAGATTTATCCTGACACCTATCAGAACTGTGACTACTGTTCCACAGTCACAGCATCAATTAATTTGGGAATTACTGCAAGTTGTGGTATAGGAAAATCATGAGGGATTTTTAAAAATTTTGTTTTGGTTTCTTACCTTGTGTAACCTTGCTGTGTAGGGCAAGCTGATACAGTATACATTCCTATAATTAAGGCAACTGTATGAGTGCTGAAAAATTCCTATAAGTATTGCAGGAATATGTGAATCATAGGTTTAAAGGCAGAAGGAACCATTAAATGATTTCCTGTTAGCTCACGTCATTATATTTCATTACATTCTAACGTGTCAATTCCAGTAACTTATTAAAACAAGCTACTTTCTCCAGAGGTGCAAGCATTTTTTTTATTTGAAGATGGAAAATTTCTTACCAGCACAAATAATTTGTTATAATAAGGGAAAAAGCACAATCCCCCTGTTAAAAAGATGTGCTTTTTTTTACTAACTTCAGGTTCAGGCTACTGGATCTCGCTCAGCCTTTCTCTGCTGGGATAGAGAGGCCGTCGGTTGTTTTTCAACTTCAAGATACATGTATATTAATCAGTCTTCTTAATGTAATACAATATGAGCTCTTGCACAACCTTTGCTCTTCTGCTGAATCATCTGTGGTTCTGTGCCTTACCCAGTATTTCAACATCCTTTCTGAAACGTATACACTCCTTCCTTACCTAAATAAGGCTACACAACAGTAAAGTTTTCCCCTACTGCTCATTTTTTTCTCCTGTTTATGCAAGAAACATTTTAGTATCTTGGCTCACAAGAAGAACATTTGTCCAGTTCTAACCTTTAATTCTCTGTAGGATAATATCTGTATTCCTAGAATTGGCAATTTTGGAGATCTTTCAAATTCTGTGCTCCTTCATACATAACCTGGCATTTAGTTGTATTGAAATGATACAAGTTACACATTACTAATTAAATTAGCAAAAAAAGCTAATCAGTGTTTGGAGTAAATGCCATTTTTTTGTTTGTTTGTTTTGGTTTTTACACAAAAATTGTGGATAACACAGGTCTTGGAACCTTTCCCAGGAAACCCTTTTGGAAATACCAATCATTCTTTACTCACATCTTAAAGTGTAGTTGTCAGTGGTAGAAAGCACTTGGCTTTTTAAAGCAGTTCCTGGCATGAAGGACCACATTTGTTTTGGCAACATAAAGCAATATTTTGCATGATCACATGATATCACACAGAAAGTACATGTACAATACTTTGCACTTCCTGCCCTTGAACAAATATTCAAGCTTCCAAATAACATGGATTTACAAATCAGCACTATTGTAATTTCACCTCCCCCACCCCCTCAAATAGGAAGGGTTCATTGCCAAGTGACAAGTTAAGAATAAAGTTAAAGCTGCCATTTGATTACAACACACCAGCAGATGTATTATTTTACAGAATTTTATTCTGTTCAGTCTTTCAAGTAATAAGGAACATTGGTAAGGAAGACAGGAAATTAAACATTTACATCCTTCTTCCCCCAATACTTCCTTCCAACCTTACCAACCTGAATGTCAAAGCCTACAGTCTCTATCCAGATGCGCTTCATGGCTTTCAAGTGAGGACAATGTAATTTCATAGGCAATTCTTTAGCTTGGAAGAATTAAAAATAAACAGATACCCATTTATTTCTCTAGGTTCAAGAGACCTTTTTGCCAGCTTCCCATCAGCTGAATTTAAGTAGACAGATCCCGCTGAATAAGTGGCTAATATTTCACTACGTAGCAGTTTTCAGAGGCAGCCTTCCAGGACCTGTATAACTTTGATATCTTATCTTCAAACCAGTAGCATGTTATTTCACATACAAACTCCCTTTAATTAGCTAGATTTATCTGAGAAAGTACTAGTCAACTAAGAAAGAGTGAGACTAAATGATGGATAGCGTTATTTAATAACCTTCCATCAACTGTCCACACAGCATTGGTACCCAAGTTGTTAATGAATCAGTTTCTGAGCAGTTCAGCATTTTCAGCTAAACTAAGCGGTGCAACATGCTTTAAAACAGACTCCTGTAAGCTGTAGTAGTAGTTGAACATGTAGGTACAGACTGTCAGCCACCCACACAGAAGTCTGTCTATGATAAATTTGACCTCAAGAATACATATAAAGTAAGACCCAAAGTACAGGACCGTAAGGACAGCAAGCTTGTCACAAAAAAGATACACAATTGAAGCGGGCCTTGACTTCTTAAGTTAATGTCCCCTCCTGCATTTCTTTAGCTGATGCTACAAAAACAATTCTTTCTCCAAATCTTGACAGCACAAAAACATCTTTTACCTCTCCCAAACACATAATGAGGCTCTCCATGGCCACCACCACATCCAAAAGAAACTGCTTGCTTTCACACGCTAAGTTCTTTACAATGGGAAAGGAAATGCTGGCAGCCTATAGGTGTATACTTCAGAAAGATATTATTTTGCTTCTGTCACACTTAAGGTAGGAAAGGTACAGTAGGAAACAGATGCACTGAAATCCCTTTTCCAACACAGGTTTGCTCCCAGTATACAAGGTGGACAAGATTTGCTGCTGCTACAGTAGAAGCACGAATACCCACTATTATAAACCAGGCTGAAGCCATGTTGTAACCCTTTTCATTGTTTTCTGGAATTGCAATGTTCTGATGCCTAGTATGGAGATAATCATCATATAACTAGAGTTATATTTATCATGTAGCAACTAGGCATCTGCTCTTCCACCCCAATTTCAGCAACAGTTCGGAAGCAACAACTGCTGTAGCAAAAGTTGTCCATGATTTGTTGGTATTGTTTAATGATGATGTTGTTTATGAAAATATGATATTGCTTAATGCTATAAAGATAGATAATATGGTGGTTAAGGAAGACAGTAGATGCCTTGTATTATGGGCTTCCTCTGTGTATTAAGATAAACTGGGAGGAAGGGGATGAGAAGATGACACTCAATAGTTTAATATTTCCCTCCCCTCCAAACATTAAAAAAAAGTGTAGAAGTTGCAGATGAGTTCTGTAACAGATGATCTTTTTCCACCATATTACATCAGTCAGGTTTGTCTCAATTTGGTTAGAACCAAGCAAAGGGAAGGCATTTTAAAATAGTTATACTGTCAAGAAGAGTCTCAGATGTAATATACTTTAGTACATACTTTCTATACATGGTCTTTATCAAAGAAAACTTCCAGTTACATCCTGAAGTGTCTAAGCACCAAAACAGTAATAATTTAAACTATTTTAAAAGCTGCATCTCACATAGCAAAAGGTCAGTCAAACAATTCAGATCTTGAACTAGATCCTTCCATGATTATTCATTTCATTATAACCATATATGTGGTTACAATGTGCTCCAACTACAGGTGAAGGCTAGTATACACTGACCTCTACCACAGACATGAAGGTAAGATGAAATTATAAGCATATTCCTGATATATCAGTCATCATGTACGTTCTATGTCAGTCTTATCAGGTGTCATCTTTCAGCTGAAACAGAAATATAATCCGGCATGTTAGGAACGGCTCATGGACAATGGCATAACATTTACCACTGATTTACTCAAGCCTTCTGTCACTGGATATCAGGAAACAGGCAGGCAGGAACTGCTCTCACATATGACTATTCCAACCTAGCAATGTCCCATTCCTACAACCAGGATGCCAGCTAATATCTCAGCAGACTCGTTCATACACTAAGCCATAAATTTTTGATTTAAGTTTTTTAATTCTCCTTGAATTTTACAGGTTAGTCTGTTTCCTTGGCAAATCTCATGTAGGTTGCCAGCTAATACCTCAGCAGACTCGTAGTTCATTCTCTAAGCCATAAATTTTTGCTTTTAAGTTTTTTAATTCTCCTTGAATTTTACGGGTTAGTCTGTTTCCTTGGCGAATCTCATGCAGAATTGCAAGATCCTGGTCTGGTCCAATATTCAGAGTCACCTAAAAAGGAAAAGAAAAACAGATTAAGAAAAGCAAAGCTGTACAGAATACAATTTAGAGAGCATTATGATGAGGATATGAGGGAGGGAACTCTAAAGGAGACCCCTTGCAGTTAGCAAAGAGGATGCTTAAGCTAATGCATGTCCCCAACAGAAAGGTGCTCCAGAACCAAAAATAAAGAACAAAGCTTTCATACATCACAGCATTATATTACTAGTGAGAAAGAAATCTGGATAGAATACAACCAAGTTTACCCATAACGTGTTGACTCCTTTCTAATTCCTGTATTATTTTGAGTCCCACAAAAAGAGGCAACTTAAAATATTTATCAACTAACTTTTATCTAGTTCCAAGTACCTCAGCTGACATGATGACATTTTGTCATCTTTTGCTACTAGGATTAGAGGTGGTTTAAGTGCTGTGACCGATCTGCTGCCTTCTGAACTGCATACGATTCAAGAGCAGTTCAAGTACAACACCTAGTCTCAGGCCATACCACATGGCCCATGCTGAGCGGAACAATCAGAATTCTTGATGGCAAGCTAGCCAGGGCTGCTATTTCCTGTCACTCTGGAACTGGAGAGCATGCCAGCCCAGTCACTTTCAACGGCAGAGCAGCACAGCCTTGGAAGCTGCTCTCAAATGACCTCTTTTCTCTCTTATACTTTAGGGTGTCCCATTGTCATCATGTAGTTCTTGGTCAAAGATTTTAACATGCAAATCATGAAATTTAGTCATCTGTAGTCATTTTGACCTCAAGTGATGAGAAGGATTTAAAGATCACCGTGGAGACTTCGAGCAAGCATTTTGTTCCTCTGCCCTCTTGTGGCTAAAAGTCTAAAGAAATTAAGACTACAATTAAGAGCACACCCACAGTTACAACACATACAGGTCTGTAGTAAAGGTATCATAAGCAATTTTTCCCCCATTCATATATGCCATTTAGTCCTTAAAGAATAAAGTTTAAAAACCTACAGCCTAACAAAAAAAAAAAACCCAAAAAAACCCAAAACCTAAGTCTTTAGTGAAGACAAATGTGTTAGTCTAAGTCAACTGAACTGTGCGTCAAAAGTACAGAAAACAAGTGAATTGATGGCACTGCCAGACTCCTGAAAGACAGTCAGTTGGACAAAAGCTATGCTTGAGAGAATGATCTAGGCATATCTTAGAGAAATATCTCATCCTAAACTCCAGGTAACACTAAGGCTGGGGCTTCCCTTCTAAGCTCTTCTGATGTTCATCTACACACCTGGAAGCTACTACACTGCTTCAACTTCCAGCCGTTGTTTCTGCAGTTATTTTTGCAGAGGTACAAATGATATATTAAGAAAGGAATAAACACAATATTTACAATACTTAAGTCAATGATCTACCTCTTACTAGAACAAAACAAACACTATGGCCCCAAGAAAGAAAACCAATCATTTTCTTTGCAGGATGTACTTCTGACAAATTACTTTATTGCCTTGCAATTTTGAGACAGCTAAGCAAGCTACAGTATTAGATAAGAACCTTCAGAGTGGCAACAAAAACACACAGCAAACATCAGGAGAGCTCCTGGCAAGCTTGATGCCTGACTGATTAACAAAGACAAGTCTTTTTTGCTTTATAAAATACATAAGAGGGCAAGTTTTGTCAAATATTAGTATCTAAAGGAGCACTTAGGAAAGAAATTATTTCCTTAACTCTAGGGAAATATTTGATTTAGATACCAAGAGTACGCCTCTGTAGGGTAAGGCCGTAACAACGCGCCTCAGAAATGCTTAGCTGTTACCTTAAAAAGCTGTTTCTCTACATCTTTCAGCTTCTGCCGAAGCTGTTTAATGTCATTCTGGAAGCCTTCCACTTCCATATTACGACGTTTTTCCAAGGCCTCATATCGCTGAGTCATCAGCTTCAGGCGCTTCCCCATCTTTTCTGAGCGTTCCTATGGAGATGAAATCTCAATAGGGTATACAAAATAAAGGCTGCAAGATCATCACATAGCTAGCAGATGATTACAGACTAATTACCTTAAAGAGTTCTCTGCCAACATCTCCCTCCTCACGAATCCTAGCCAGCTCACCTTCCAGGGTGACACACTGCTCCCTGTACATGTTTGATAGGCGCTGTTCTTGCGTTAGCTGTTCTTGCAGTGACTAGGACATAGGAGGAACAGAAAGAATCAACTCAAAAGCCCATGCTCACAAAATTTCCCCTGCTCTGGAAAAGGAAGCATGATAAGACAGACAATATGGCAGGCAAATAAAAATTAACAACTGGAGATACAGCTCATGAAAGAACTAGGTAAGGACAATATTCTAACACCACTTCCATTACCAAAACCTTTTCATTAGGTTATCAGTTTGGCATGACTGTTCATCAGTTAAAGAACTCTCTCTTCTTCTCCTTAAAAATAATATTCAACTAATGCTGTAATTCCCCTTTTCACAGCTGCTTGCCCAGCACTGCATTTCAGAAGCATCTGCATTCAATGGTAGATGAAAACAATTCTCTATTGCCTGTTTACTTTGCAATTCCTTCTTGCCACTTCAGATCTCCCAGCTTCTCACTGAAAGCACACAAGAAATGAAAGAAAAATCTTGACTCCTGTAGAAGAGCTGGGGGACATCAATTGAAAGAACTTACTCTCCCTGGACAGCAGCAAGGAAGATACAGGCACTGCATTCAAAGTCCATTAGCTGAGAGATTTACACTAGAAGACAGGCTCGTGCAACAAGCAGGTTAAGAACTGCTGGCCCACATATCACATGGCTTGCAGAAGTAGGGATTTGTTCTGGGCGTAAAAGAAACTGTGAAGTGCTACCATAAATCCTAATTATACGCTTTACGTGAAAAATGCAAGCAGTGCTGATTTTGAGGCAGGAGAGGTTTTTGTTTTTTTTTTCTTTACAGTAGCGCCAACAGCACCGTAACTTATGGCAAGCCTGTTCAGCTTTGAAACAGCTGCTAGCTACTGCCTATCTTGAAAAACCCCAGATGCTGACAATTTTGTAGTCAAAAACTGTTAAAGAGCCTCTACCTATGACAAAAAAAAAACCCCTACCTTTATTTCTTTGCTGTGGAGTTTCCAAGTTCCATCATCCACTCGAAGAATCTTCTTGGTATGTCTCCGCTTCTTCTCTCCTCCTTGGTCCCTGCTGATAATAAGCTGATCCACATCTTTGTCAAGTTTCCTCAACAGACTGTCCTTCTCTGCCATCCATGCTTTCTCATTGGCTCGGGCATCAAACTTGAGCTGGAGAAAGTCACGGGTACTCTCATATAAGAGATTTTGGGTCTTATGGAGTCTGTAAAAAGGGATCCCAGTGGAGTTAATTAACTTCTTTCCTAGTTCCCACCTTAATTTCCTCAGTCATCATTGCAAGGTGGAAAAAGCATGGAAGAAAAAGACAGTTGCTTTCCTAATGAGTGTAGCTCTTCTCATCTAATGAAAGAAGCAATAGTCTTCGAATATTAAATAGCATTTTTAATATGCAGATTACTCCACTAATCTTCTTGCACACACACTACCAAACAGATGGCTGTATAATTTGCTTTTCTGCCTGCTGCAGGAAGCAACATACTGAAAGTCAAAGTATTTCTATTGCTCCCCTCTTCTTGTCTCATGACTATGTCTCATGAGAATGACTGTGTCACTCCTCACACTCACTTATCTGTTATAGTTTTGATCTTCTCCTGGTCCCTCTGATGCTGGACCTCTGTTTCCTCCATGCGAATCCGCCTGTCCTCTAGTAGTGCCTCAACCTGTTCCTTGGATAATCGTGTCTGTTCTTCTAGCTGAGCTTGCAGGGCCTCCACCTCAATAAGCAAACAAAGACATTACTGAATAAGACCTCAGAGCAGCTCTCCTCCTGTCTTTGCAAGTCTCTTAAATTCCAAGATTTAGATCAAAGACTCTACCTGATAATACCTTTGATAGTTCTAATTTCTCAAGTGTTTATTTTTGTTTTAATGCCAAGTATTTCAAACAACTAAAACACTTTAAGGAAAAAATCACGATATAGGCAAGACAAGCATATTATAAGCACCAACAATGGATCGAAGACATTGGAAAGATTTAAATTTGTCACACAGGATGTGGCAAATCCTGTGAAATATGTAGAGAAACTTCTGCTCCTATGCTACCATCTTCCAATGAAATGGTGATATAAAAATACCTAAATTCTAGGAAGGCAGCAAGTGCACATATCTTGAACAAAAGAATGACTCAACCGGAATGAATTACTAAATGTAAACAAGATAATGAGCGAAGGAGAGAGATGCAAAGAATCTTGACCTAGGGCACATAGTCAGGGAGACAAATTGGAATAAGTAACTGAAAAATATGCATCTAGCCTACATCTAAGAAACTATCTGAGAAAGCTTGGCGTGTATTTAGATTGCTTATTTTTATCACTATTTTGTATGATGCTTTTGCTCCAGAGTAAAAATTTTAGACAGCTAACTGGCTACTAGGTCAGTCACTACCACCCTTGAACAACAACAAAATTAAAAAAAAAAAAAAAAAAAATTAAAAAAAATCTCTATCTACTGTATAAGTTTGCTCTTTAATTTGCTTTTCTTGACTCATCCTTCCTCATGCTTTACATACAGCTTCTGGCATCTTCCTCAGTTCACGATTCTGTACATTTTATCTTTCATTCTGTCATGCTGTCTACACTCTCTTTCACTGAAATCTAGCTTCATTGTACTACTGCATCTTATCGGGGCTTATTCCGTCTCAGACACTTGCTTTTGTCAGACTCCCACAAAATATCCAACCCCCTCACTTCTGTGAGTTTGAAGGAAATTCATAGCCACAATCAAATTATGGGAGATAACATCAATTACACATTCTATATTTAAGGGCAACACATTCTAGTTGACACTACTAGAACATCTGCTTATGTAAAGCTTCCAGAATCAGACTCGAGTTCTTAAACCTAAGCCTACATTCATCGCCAAGAAACAGCTAAGTAAACTGACAGGAAGTGGAAATCCATAGTAAGATGTGAGGACTGATAGAATTGGTATGTCTACCTCTCATCTAAGCAGACAGCATAATTGTCTATCATCATTTACTGGACAGCCAGGAACTATGTCCATCAGTTAGCATATGTTTTTACCTGAAGTAGAAGTGCTCGATTATCTCTCTGATATCTCTCAGGACTTCCTAGTTTCTCTCCTTTAGCTGCTGGTTTTGAAGTGCTCCTCTTGGTGCCTATTGCAGAAATTTAATAGAGTAGGAAACAGTTTTCCAATCTGCCTGCAGTACCTTTTCAAGTATGAAATATTGTATGTTCTGGCAGGCCTAAAAGAACAGGAAAAAGCTTGCCACTGCTACAGTCACAAGGACTTCTAGGAGGGCTAGCTGAAGAAAAGTTTCAGAACTTATGGAGATCGCATACCTTTATCCCATACTATCATGCCACAATATTTAGGCAACCTACTAATCGTCTTGGCATATATAAAAAGCAAACTTACATTTTCTTAAATAAATTATGAATAGGCAGATGACACAGCTGCACAAGCATCAAGCCTTGAATGAGTTCTCAGCTAATTTCAATGAATTTGGAAGAGGCAGTTCTTTCAAAAGAGAAAAATCGGGGTGTAGGCATGCAGACCCACACTACTGTCTACACAAAAGGCAGGCAGAACCTTGCACCTTGGAACAGCTGTGGCTAAAGGTGGCTCCGCAGCTGGTACCGGCACGGTTCCAGAACAGCCATTCCGTGATCATAACAGCTTCTTCCTTGACTGAGCAGATCACAGACATGACAGCCTGCTCAGATTATGTTTAAAGATTTTGAAGGGAAGCCAAGGGTACTGCAGGTATATGTATGTACACATGGATACATACAGAGAACTTAATGGAGATATACTAAACTATTCACAGTAAGGAATTATTTTGGTACGCTGGACACAAACACACAGAGAAACAAGTATCAATAGCTGAGCTGCTATTAGATCATTTTGATGTGGTACCTGTTCTAGAAGTATCATTTCGTTCATGCGCATCTCTGGATTTAACTGGCCTTTGCAGAACAGTAACCTGTAGAAACACGATTAGATATCTCAGCTGAACACCTGACTTGTCTGAAGTTGCAATGGTTAAGAACAAATCTTAAAGAGTAAAATGAGATATCCAAAAGAACAGCATTACCTTACTTCTACCACAAGACAAGGAAGACATTCACAAGTGTAATGTCCATGTTGAAAAGTTTCCTTTATCATGGCTGAGCCTTGTTATTTCTGCCTCTATTTTTTTTTTTTTTTCACCAAAACAACTGGAAAGTAATCCTGCCTTTGCTGGCTTCATTAGGATGAAAAGGAGCATACTCAGCAGGAAAAGAAGCATTTGAAGGACAGAGAGGAGAAAAGGGGGTGAAGATTATGTTATTTCCTTCTTTCACACCCCTTGCCTTCGCAAGACAGAGAAACATGAAGCTTGATTTATCAGCACATTCACTCAAGCTACTCAACAAGCCTGGAATAAAAGCTAACTGATAAAACTATTGAAACAACTCAACTGTTGAACTGAAACCCACTTAAAAACACAAGGTCATGAGGAAGCAGGTTACAGCCCCAGTGCTTATCGTGAGGTAGATATATAAATGGGCCTAATTTTATTGCTACTCTATATCAGGGAATTTAAAAGCTTCTGTGATATTTTTGTACTGTTTGAGCAGTGCAGAGTAACTACAAAAAACGCAGCCAATATCAGCCTTTTTCTGCAGCTTATTCCAAGATAAACCTTATATTCCATCATAGTCTCTGCACGTCCGAGTCATTCATGACTTTCTTCAGTAGGTTCAACTACATAGTCCTTTAATCAGTTTGACATTATTTCTGAAAGACATGATACAATATTGCCTAGAGGGGATGGCTCTTCTGCAGTCTCCTGCCCAGAAAACTGCTGCAGCAACCTCAAAACTGCTTTGCGCTTTACTGAGGCCCTAATTACCACCTCTGAGATAGCTGATCTTCAAACACTGCACCTGGTCACTTTCTGCCCTTCCTTTTTTTCTTTTTCTCTTTGTGACGCTCTCCAGCTTCTCAATGACCAGATGGCTTCAGACTCCACTTAGGAGGCTGATGTGGAGGTATGGTTTGAAGGTAGAAGGGGTAACAGGACCTACTTCAGTGTGCTTGTTCCTACTGTCAGCAGCTATACTAAAGCCTGATGTTGCTACAGAGCTACAGATCCCTCCTGCTTCAGGCTCATTTAGCAACTTTCGACTTGTGGGACAGATCAGGTCTGTGGTCGGTCTCCAGGGTACAGATCTTCACATTACAATCAAAAGCAGAGTTCTACGGAAAAATGAAACTTACCTTATGTGGAGGCTCCTTGTGAAAATAGGTAACTTCTCCTTTATCTGTTCCCACTAAAGCCAGGAGATGTTGAATTTTTTTCCTATCCTCCAGTTCCCTGGAATTCAAAGAAAGTTGCCAGCACACTGCTATTTTTAAATACATCAAGACACTATGACATACTGTTCTTCTAGTTACTCGTTGCAGTTACTGTTGCAGTTCTCCAGAATACTGCTTTAAAAACAAACTCCAAAAAGACATTACTGATGTTGCCTATATAATAAGAACACCACTGATGCCGCTGGCATTGGGGAGTGTTCCTCTTTTCAAATATGACAATACTACATAGGCTGATAGAGCAATGGCACACGGTAGTAAAGAACTTCCATTCCGGAGTTATGAACTACCTAAAATCCTTTCAGGTACTTCATTCAACAGATTGTAAGTGTCTATTATTTTTAAAGCAAACTAGATTAAGGGCTGTACCAGACTTTTTTGTCACACTCTTGAGATGTGTGAAAGCACAGCAAGGTACATTTTGACACAAGCTCGTAAAACTGTATCAGAAAACTTGATATTATCACCCACAAATGTTCCGAAGAAGGTTGGACAGTTCTTTGCCACTGGCAGCTAGTCTGTTACAGCAGATTATATTCTAGTTCATGAACTAAACAGCATTAAAAAGAAGTGGCTGTAACATCATCCCACAGAGTCATGGGAAACTATTTGTTTTGATCTGTATTTTCTATTTGAGCTTAAGTGTTTTTAGTGCTGCGAGAGCAACTTTTGCTAAGTAGGTGGAAGGTCTGCTTAAATCAGAACCTCCGCATTCAAATGGCAACTCACAATTCAAATATAAATCTATGTCCAACTTCTGCTCTTTCTTCTACTACTAGAATAGGAGGAATAATAACTGGAAACATATTTAGCAGCCCAACAGATTGCATTCCACCTCCAAGATTGGTATGGTTTCATAGGAGCGCTCCCTGGGAAGGGTGCCATAATTGTTTCTCTGAGAACTCCAGATTTGAATGAGAACTAGAACATAAATACATGCAATCACCACTGCCAGTGACCCAGTCCAACACCTCAGACAGCACACCTGATTTTCAGCCGGTCATTCTCTGAGGAAAGACGAAGGACATGTTCCCGCTCCTGGAAGAGGTAGACTTGCACATCACTCAAAGCCTTTTGCAACTCTGCAACCTCCTCTTCTCGTTGACGTACTTCCCATTGCAATTTGTGCTAGGTAGGGAGAATGAGGTACTTGAAATGATACAGAGCATTGGGCAACACTTACAAACTTCAAACTCCTTCTGTCCTCAGCCTATAACTGGTATAGAACAACTGCCAGTTCAAACGAATTATTTTATTCTCTTACAAAATTTGACCAGATGAGGGCAGTATTGGAAAAATTATTTTTTTTAAAGTTTCAACAGGGAGCTCAGAGCCCTGAGAATTATTGTCAGTATACAACAGTCAAGTAAATCCTAAGCTAGGGTTCTCTAGTTTGGTGTTCAGAGTGGCACAAGCTTGTGGAATTTGATATCAACAAAAACCTAGCAAAGCCTCTGTCACAGCACTTACGCTTAAAAAAATTACTGAAGAATAAACTTTAAAATATCTGTAAGGTTTAGTAGTGAGAAATCTGCCTAGTTACTAAGTCTCATTAATGATTTTCTACCTGGTGTGGAAAACTAACAAAGCCTTCAGAAAACCATTCCCATAGGAGAGAAGGCACTATTTTCACTATTTTGGAACCTGCCCCTCTTTTTCCTAGATGTTGAATGAAAGTAACTTGTATGCCACGCTCTCCAAGGGCTTTCAGGCTGCGTCAAGCACAGCCAGTACTGGAGGGAGGAAGCACCTCAATCACCTTAGAAGTGTTCATTCTGTTCCCAAAGACCCACTCACAAGTACAAAGATGACTGCTAGACAGATATGTCCTGTAAGGCGTACCAGAACACTGAAGTTACAGACATTCTGTAAGATTTCTTCTTCTTAAAAGGCAAAGATTTTTAGTTTTTGGAGTTTCTTTTTCTACTTATTTCTTCTTAGCTCAGTTCTACCACATTACCAGTAAATCTTAAGATCATCTGTGCTCAGTTTTCAACTGAAGAAAAATATTAAGTTTGTGTAAGGAAATGTAGTACATCATAGTTCAAAAATTCTTTTCCTAACCTGTTCATCATATGTTTCTTTGTACCTCTCCAGCCTTTTTACCAAATCCTCATGTTCCTCATCAAAGTCTGCAATCTTCTTGCGATAGTATTCCAGCAGCTCCCGAGAGGGACGGAGAAAGGCCAAGCGCTCATTGATTGAAGGGAGAGGAGTACAGTCCTTCTGATTCGGAGATTGAGAACTAGCATATCTGGATGAGACATGCGGAGTTGCCAGCCTGGACAGAAACAATTTCTAATGACATGTAAGCTTCAGACAATTTTAAAAAAAAATTTAAAATAGTTAAAAATAAAATTTCAATTTTAACACAGGCTAGATTTAAACATGGATTAGCTTGCCTGTGCACTGAGTGTTAACAGGAGATAAAAGCATTTAAGAGAACCAAAGGTTTGATACAGAACAGCTTGCAGGCGTACTATACTGTGGCCATGGGGCCAACTGATGGAAAAGGGAGAAAGAAAAACGTTATGGAAGGAAAGTCTCATGGGTTATTTGAGGAGGGTGACTGTGGAAGGAAGAGGAGGAAAGAAAAGAAGGGGGGAGAAAAAGTCCATTCTCGTGCAATTAGAAGAAGCAGTGGTCACTGTGAGATACGCAGGAAGACATGATCTGTGACAGAATCACTATCTGATACCCAGAGAGAAAAACACTTTCTTAAGAAAACCTGAATTATTGTCTCAGTCTATCTGATGCACCAGTCACCATAATTTAAGGTGTAGGTCTAGGAATCTACATGCTTTCCTTTTCCGTGTACTTGATGTTACTGTCCACATACATGTCCGCCCTTGATAGTGAAGTAGAGCCTTCCAAGTCCTTGAATCTTATGTTGATGTACTAGATGGAAAGCATGTCAGTATTGCATAAATCAAATCAAGAATATGTATGTGTAATTACATATCTGGTTTTTATTTTAAGCAATGTTTACTGCATTCAAACATTTAATCTGCTCAAATAAGTACCGCATTTGCAAATAGAGCTGCACACAAAATTCAAAAATCTCTTGGAAAGTGCTCTTTTTGTTATTATTTTGATCTTACAAACACTTTTTTTCTTAATGATACCATGAGTAACAGAATTAAAGCTAAGCAGCCTTTTTACTAAAGATCTGTTTAACAAAAACACAGACCAGAACGTGATTCTGGACCCAGCATCTGAACTTTGATCACAAAGTGACCTGGTAGGTGACACTGCAGCAGCAGTGACCTTAATGGACCGCTCACTGCAGCTGCTTAGATCAGAAACCTCGTGCTACATCCATGAAAACCTGACTCCTTAACTCCTAGCACTGCAGGAAAGTATTAAATATGCAATAATATCGTTATTTCACGTAGGAATTTTCCCACCAGCTGTGCCCAGAAACGCCTTAAGCACAACACTTGGAAAGATAAATAACAGCGACAGAAGAAAACAGGTAACAGAGGCACAAGGTGAATACTTTATTACTGAACTAAAGAACAGCAGAGATGGAAAGGCGTGAGGGTAAGGAAGCACAGCAGGTAGAAAAGCGGGCAAAACGCTGCTTTACGTTCAGCCTGGCTACCGGACAGAAAGGGAAGAGCTCCGGAGCCAGAGCCCGCAGAGCGGTTTCGGCGGCGGCAGCCCCCACGCTACCTTCTGGGGCGAGGGGAGGTCCGCGGAGAGGAGTCCGTCGCGCTCATGGCGCCCTGCGGAAGGGCCGGCCTCACCGCGGGCGGGTGAGGCAAGCTTCGGGCCGGGCTGCCCGCGGATACCGGGAGGTGGAGGGGGGCGGCCGGCAAAAAAAAACGAGCTCGGGCGCGCTGCAGGCCCCGCTGGGAACGGCCACAGCTCCGCGGAGAAGCACCCAGAAGGGGTCCTGCCAAACAAGCCAGGGGCAATCTCCCGAGGCAGCGCGGGAAGGGACCAGCACCACCGCACGACCCGCTACCGGTAAAGACAACCCCCAACGGCAAAATAACCGCCGCACACCGAACCTCCACAACTCAAACGGCAAGGCAACCTGCCGCCCGCCGCTTCCTCCAATCACAGGAGGTCTTGCATGCGGGGCCGACGGCCTTAACCAATCAGCGCTCGAGACACGGGCGGAAGGTGTTCGGCGCCGGCGCGCTTGGGAGTTGTAGTCCTTGAGTCGGCGGCGGCGGCGGCGGGGGGCGGGGCGGGCAGGAAGGACTGCGTGTGCGCGGCCGGGGCCGGCGCGGCGTTGCGGGGCGTGTGGGAGGGGTAGGGCCGCAGTTGGGCCCGGCGGGCGTCCGGCGGATATTTAGGGGAAAAACGTGGGGCCTTTGCTTCCTTCCTAACCCTGTTCTTACGATAGCAGGGCTTAGGGCTCTGGGCAAGATAAACACAACCTGCAGCGTGGACTTATTTCATCAACAGCAGCAGCAAAAAAAAAAACAACCCAACCCCCAAAACGCAAACATCCATTTTTTCTTTGAAAAAGAACAGAATGAAATGCAGAGATTGTGAAGCGATGACAGGTTCCAATTCTGACTGAATATCCACATGCATTTTTTAGATCATCTAGATGCTTTTTAGCCTTTTCAGCCCCACATAGATCTTCCCATACCCAGCAGTACTTAGCGTTCTCTCAATTTACGCAACACGCTATTTCCTAATTTAGTTGCTGAGCCTGCTGGGGAAAAAACCTGCACACAAACAAGCTGGCTTTTTTTTTTAACCTTTTGTTTAAAGAAATGGACTTAAAAAAAAAAAAAAGGCTTACTTACAAAACTATTAAATTCTTCTTCAAATCAGTTTTCTTAATAAATAGAGAAAATATAACTTTCTGGGCAAAGTCCAGAAGAAAAGCTGCTGTTATCCTTGGTTAGTCTCACTGCTCTCTCCACTTCTCATAAGGCAGTTGAGTATCTTGAACAACGGGCTGAAATCTTCTTTCAGGGAAGTGATAAATACTTCCAGATGACCAAGAAGAACAAAGATTGACGTGGGGAATACAAGTCCCAGCGTGGCCCCATGTTTCAGAGGCCAAGAGCCCCCAAACTGGAGGGGAGCAACGGAGAAAAGCCTAGAATTCTATTTCAAAAACGGTATCTTGCAGAACTGATAAAATGAAAATGAAAAAAATGCCACCTCAGAGGTTATTTGGGATTTTTAGCTTTTTACTCTGGTAGGAAAACCAGCACCTTTCCCAGCAGCGCCTTGCAGAGCCCTCTGCTAGCCCAAACATATTCACAAAAAAATTGAAACAACCTTGAATGGTCTAGAAGGAAATCAGCAAAAGACTGGTTCTCAAAACAAAGCTTTTGCATGGATTAGGTGCTTTCTAGCATGGAGTTTTTCCTCTCTGGTATTCATGGCTAAATCGCTGCTTATCTTGGAAATGTAGATATATAATTTCTAGGCAGTGGTAAAGAAACATCTGCACTCCACATGCTTTTACAGTCATAAAAGTACCAGGCATCCATGTCAGGAACCCCTTGCAAAATATAAGAAGACACTGTAACAACACAATAACGGTTGGTAAACTCACTCAGTATTTCATAAGATGTTTGGTCTTACCTATAACTTTTGTCAAAATTAACCATTTGCATTGGAGCCAGGCGTTTCCCACATGTAAAATGTGGGCGACACCTCTTCCGTCTGGCAGGGCAGCGATGCAGATAGGTGTATTGGACTCTCTGAAACAGATCTTGTAAGCCTCATGGTAGCAGGAGGAGGAAATTAACTTTTTCTGAGACTGCAATAGTACACCAGGAGCAAGGCTGGAATAAACAGCGAGAGGAAAGCGAGATGTGGACTCTGGTGAACACTGGAGGCAGCGTTCTGGTTGAAAAAACAACCAACCGTGCAATTCTTTTTTAAGACTCTGTCATAGAGGATAGGGAAAACGGGTACCGAGTGAGCGAGTCTTAACTTGTGAGCGCTTTTTGGAAATGAGATATTTTGCATGGGGAGGAAGAGATCAGCAGAGCAGACGCAATGCAGATGTTGGGGGATTGTTTGTGGAGTGCTTCACACAACCTTGTAACGAATGACTGACCGGGCTCCTGAGGTCACAATGGAGAAGCAGCCAGAGGGACACCCTGGGCCAGAGCAATGCCTGTTGAGTGGCGCTAGTGCCGGTTAATGGAGATTAAACCCAAGAGCGGCCAGAATGGCCACCCCACGGGGTCACCAACACCGGCCTTCATCCAGGGCGCCCAGCAGCCGCCTCCACTGCTGCCCCTGGGACGCGCTTGCGGCCTCATCCCGACCGCCGCCGTGCTGACGGCTCATTTTCGGCAAAAAGCTTAAAAAATGAAAGCTAAGAATCTGCGTAAGATGCTGGGCACCCGCTGCCGGGAATCTCCCCGCCTTCACCGGCCCTGAGGAGCCGCGGGCCGCCCCCCCCACCCCGTCCCCGGGCCTAACGGCCGCGGGGGGGCGGGGTCTGCGGGAGGAGGGGCGTGGCTTGTGGGA
>WHYT01015837.1:179197-209720 GCA_009806455.1 Tetrax tetrax
CTTTGGGGGTCTGTGGAAGCAGCGCTGTCGGGAGCGGCGGCCCCGCCGGGCGGCCGGTGGCTCGGCGCTGAGAGGCGCCTCGCCAGAAGCGTGGCGGAGGGACTACTTTTTGGATCGGAAGGCAACAGCCCCACCTGCTTCCGGGGGGAGGGCTGAAGTTCGGCCGCGTAACTTCCGGCGAGCTGGAACGCGAGAGAGAGAGAGAGGTTCGGTGCGAGGGGGAGGTAGCCCCCGGGGGGACGGGACGGGACAACAACAACAACACCAACGCCAACACTCGGCACCGGCCGCCCCCGCCGCCCTTCCTGCCCGACAGCCGCCACCGGAGGATGCGCTTCGGCCACTGGCCCAGCCCCGCCGGCCGCCCCTGAGGGCCCCCCGCCGCCGGCCGCCCCTCGCCGCTCTGCCCCGCCGCGGCCCTCGGTGTGCCCCCCGCTGCGCCCCCCGCCTCCCCCGCCTCGGCGGCTCCTTTCCCCCTTGCGGCCATGTCGGGGGGCGGTGGGTCGCGCTACGCGGCCGAGTTCGTGCCCCCGCCCGAGTGCCCCGTCTTTGAGCCCAGCTGGGAGGAGTTCAGCGACCCGCTCGGCTTCATCGGCCGCATCCGCGGCCTGGCCGAGAAAACCGGTATCTGCAAGATCCGGCCCCCCAAGGTAACGCCCGTCTGGGGGCGCGGGGGGACCGGGCTGGGCCCAGGGTGGCCGGGAGGGGCTCGGCGGGGTGGTCTGAGCAGGCCCGCGGGTCTGGGTGGCAGAGCGGTGGATGTGGAGAGCTGGGGAGAGCCCCTTTCCCCGCTCCCGGTGCTCGCCTGGGGTGTACGTGTGTCGCCTGCCATAGGCCTCGGCGTCCGTGCCAGGAGCCTCTGTAGGCTTTGGCCTCAGAGCTGGGCTTTGTAGAGGTAGATTTGGAGCAGGTGAGAAGCTAGTAGTGCATGGCGGTGTCCGAGACTTCACGCTCTTTTTACTCCTAAAAAAACCCCAAGCAAACCCCAACAGCCTACTTGTGAAAACTGCGAAGGCATTGTAAGTGAAATGAGGTGTTTACTCTGGGCAGGGGGGAGAGGGAGGGGGAGGGGTATTTCATTTTAATGGGTCATTGTTTATAAACGTCATCTTTAAACTGTTAATAGAGGGGCAGCCAACCTGTTCCTGCAGGGGAATTATGTTTATGTATAGCAGTTTAGAAGGTAGACGCTTAATGCCTCTGATGACTAGGTCATTATTTTCTGATGACTTGCCCCTGGGACCTGGTAAACCGTTTAGACGAGAACATCAGGCAATTAGCTGTTAGATCATGTAATAATTAAAGTACAAGTAAACTTTACATATAGTTGTAAAATAAGAGTATTGAAAATAGAGAGAGAGAGGGAGGAAAAAACCTGTATAGAAAGCGTGTAACTGAGAACAGCCTGGATACGGGTTGCTGATTGGATTTCATGATCCTTCTCCGTCTGACCTGTCTGGGTTGCTGGAATCTCTTTAGTTGGTTTAATGACATGGTGAAAACTTGACCTCCGAGGGGCTGCCCTTTCTAAAATAAGCAAAATGGCTTAGGTTGGGAGGCCACAACAAACAGATCCAGATCCTGTTCATTGAGAATAACTAGAACTTTCCTGGCCATTGAACGCATTTGTATTTCTCCATGATTGCTTAGCTGTTTGCGTTGCAGGGTTTTGCAGGATGCATGAGTCAGGTTGATTTGCAACCTGCAATAAGGACTAAATTGGGCGCTTTATACTGATCTTACTGATTTATTCTTCTTTTCCATTATTAGAAGCTGTAAATATTTTACGATCGTGCTTGAGGCCTTTATATGCTGCAGCAGTGCAAATAATAAACATTTAGTGTGGCTTATCCACCTGAAATGGGGTCTCCTTACTCTGTTGTATGTACTGCCAGGTAGACAATCTGCTGTAACTTAAGCTTTCTTAGAAAAGTACTAAAAAGCTGAACTATACTGGTCTTGATGTTGTAACATGGTTTTCAGAAATGGGGCTGGGAGGCACTTGTGGTTGAACCGACTGCTGGTTGTGGTGGGAAAGCCATTATTTAAGGCTGTGTTTCTGGTAAAGAGTTGGACTTCTGACTGGTGGTTTTGTCTTTATGGAAATGACTGTAGACAAACATGAAAAAAGTTAGGTGTCTAATAATGTGCATTATTTGGTATTTGTAGCTGTTGAGGGTGACAATTTTGCAATGTGCAGGATATATGGAACGTTTAAAAAAGTAAATAAATACCCAACAAGCTACAGAGTATCTCCCATGTTTAAACCCAGTATGAGTAACCTTACTTTTTTTGTATTCTTAATTCTGTGTGGATGTCTCTCTTCGAAGTAAAATATTATGGGAAAAACACTAAAAGCAGAAGGGTGTAATAAAATCGGAAAATGATGTCACCAGTTGGACTAAGAAACTCGGTTACTATTGGGAGCTTGTTTACTCAAACATCATTAGGGTCTTCTGTTTTGTGCATTTTTTTAAAAAGGAGTTTCTTGAAGGAATAAAATGTCTTTCTGTCTCTGTTTAGGACTGGCAGCCTCCATTTGCATGTGAAGTACAAAGTTTTCGTTTCACTCCACGAATTCAGCGCCTGAATGAACTGGAGGTGAGCTTTTCCACTGTTGATACAATTTTGTGTTTGCACTGAAAGCGGTAGGTCTCCTTGCTTGAGATTTGCATCTTGGCAGGTTTCTGGATGGGGGAGACTTTAGAAACACATAAACCACATCAATGTTTATACTTGGCAGTGGCAGAGTTCATGTAAAATAACTCTCCACGACTTTGAGAAAAGTCTGGTTTTTATTTTATTACTCAAAATAACCACAAGAGTTCTTCACATTCAACTGGAAATGACTAAAGTGAATGCCAAGTACCATGTTGTGTAGTAAGAGCAGCCAGTGTCTAGCCTTCAGAGCTCCACAGGCAATGAATTATTTTTTCTTAAAATATTTACTGCTCTTCTGAAGCCCCTGATTGCCTTATACTGTCTTGATAATGACTCTTAAGCTTAAAATGAACTGGGTTTTTTATAGTCTTATTATAGTTGGTTAATTTGACGATTAAAAAATGTATGGGAGCTTTCTTGAAAGCAGGATGAGTCTCATTTTGTCTTGGTTTTTCCTTTTCTCTAAAACCTTTCTCAAAGCCTTTCTCTGTTCATATACCCAAATGTGTATCATTTGGCTTGTAAATGGGTCTCCTTATGGAAAGTGATTTGAGTACTCCAAAAATACTCAAGGGAGGAGGCCCTTCTGCATGGTTAAAGGCATATTTAAAAACTGCTTGTAACTCTCTGCCTCCCCCCTGCAATGTATATTTTAATAATTGCTTTGGTTTTTCTCCCTCGAATGCTGATTTTTTCGTAAGCATGCATTTTGGTTTCAAACCAAAAAATAGGTAGGAGTTTGGTTTATAGGATCTTGAATTTAGAGAGAAAAGCATATAGAATGTTCTGTTTGTAAAGATCTTTATTTTTATCAATATTTGTATTTCTAGGGTTTTTTACATGACTAAGAAGTAAGCTCACTTGCCAAGTTGTGCTTTGAAAATGTAAACACTAGAAAAACTTGTCATATTGTAAGCTTTTGTCATGCTTGTTTTGGGACATATGTGTTTGTCTTTCTTTATTAATTGTAGGCAATGACAAGAGTGAAGCTGGACTTCTTGGATCAGTTAGCAAAATTTTGGGAACTCCAAGGATCCAATTTAAAAATCCCTGTGGTGGAGAGAAAAATACTGGATCTCTATGGTCTGAGCAAGGTGAGTAAGCAATTGTAGGCCTTGATCTGACTGAGACCTTGTTTTTCGTTCAAGCTCAAGAAGCCAGCAACAGGGAGAGCTTATTTTACAGCATTAATGTCATTAATATAGACATTAAGCAAGAAAGTGGAGAAAAAAAAATACAGTGAAATATTTCTGAATTGAATGGTTACAGCAGACATGTCAAGCACAGTTACATCAGTTGCCTTTGATAGGATTCTGTACAGCGTGTATTTGTTACCGTGTATACAGCTTCAACACCCTGATGTCAGCTGGCCTCTTGCTTTTTAGTTTTCCTTTTTTAACATGTGGAGCTGCAGGACTTTGAGGTGGTTTTTGAGAGGGCAGAGGTATGCTTGCATGCAGTTCAGCTCCTGACCTAGCAATTCTGTAATGAGTTGTTGTAATTCCTCCCTCCTCTCTCCCAGTAGAGATTCTCCACATGACATAAACATGCATCTTTGAGAATTTAAAATGTCAGCTTCTGGAATAATTCTTTTAATTTCCAAAACAGACTACGTTTGAGGCTGGGTAGAAATTTATACTACTATGGTTATGTTTGGTATGTTGTTTTTCAAAATTTGCACACAAACTAAATCCCCATTGCAATTTGCTTTTGCACTGGCAAAGTATGTGTACTGTTACAATCTTACCTAGGATGGATTGTTAACAGGAATAGGTAGATTTTTTTTTTTTTCTTGCAAGGTAGGGAATTAAGATATGGTAGTTATAGTGCTTCTAGGTTAGAGCATCAGTTTCCATTCCCCTTTCAAGATTTCTTTCTCTTAGGTAAGTAAAAATGTAAAGATTTGAATAGATTTTATTTTGAAAGGAAGAAGTGATAGTCTTGGGTAGTCTGAAATTGCTGATAAAATGCAGAGAAAAGCTGATAAAAATGTCTTTCAACATTTGGTGTTTTTATTATTTTCATTTATATGGTGGGGATATGCTGGGATTTGCAGAATATCATAGTTGTACTGGGTAATATCTGGGTCACTGTTATGAGCTGGAACGTTTTAGTTGACTGCAGATGTGCAGGTAGAGGCTCATTTAGTTACTTAGTGGCTTCTATAGCCGTTGTTCGTGTATAGGTAGTGTTAGAAATAAATTTTTCATGGACATTTTTAGGATAAGTTGAAATTTAGGAATAGTTTAATTTAAAATGGCTGCTCTAGTACTTTGCTGTAAATATGAGAAAAATAATGATCAATTATAGTGCTGTTTTCTCTAAGTGCAGCTATCTCTGATTATAGGATGAACCAGAATTAACTAGTTTATTTGTCACTGTCACAATTAGACATTTACCTCAGCCTCAAAAGTAAACCATAAATTTCACTTTGCATACAAAATGTTTTTACACTGAGGTTTATGATGAAGCGTTAGGCGTAAAATTTAGTCCTTGTGTAAAGAAATGTAATGCAAAACTACACTGTTGTAGAAATGCTATTAGTCTTACAATAATATGGATGAAATTACAATCCATTTGGGTTTTAAGCTACTTGGCAGTGAAACTGTAAAGGGAATGGAGGCAGTGGAAATGTGGTCAGTGTTTCTGAGAAAGCAACTTGTATGCTGTTATGGTCATTGCTTGGAGGCAAGTGGTCTGTTGCTTTTCATTCTGTGTACGTGTAAGCAGTGATGGTTCTGTGTGTGAATTACTAGACTCAAGCAATTGAAGTCTGGTGTAAAAACTGGGCTGAGTTAATGGGAAGGTGTGTTCAATTTATCCTCTTTTTCCAGTAGTCTCTTATTCATTCAGGGTTTTGTGTGAGTTTCTATAACTTTGAAGTAGTGAGCTCCAAAGCTCTCTTCTACCTGGAGCCTGTTAGAACGGGCTTCGCTCCTGGCCAGACTTCTATTTTGTGTCAGAGTACAAGTCTGGTGAGAGTTAACTTTTCACTTTGTTCTGATGGTGGGGTTTGTATTCTTTCCAATATGTCATAAGTCTTAAGTGTTGGACTCCTGTCTAGGACAGCAAGCAATTTACTAGGAGAACTATGTTAAATGTATTATGTAATGAGGATAAATAAATGCTTAGTTATTCAACTACTAGTCCTTCAGGGAACAAAAACTAAATTCAGGATTCAGTTACTCTTTAATAGACTCTTTTAACATTTGGTTGGTTTAATTGATTCTTGATTTATGCAAGGTGGTGAGAGCAGCTCAAAACCCTTAACTTTTTTTATTTATGTGTTTCAGATTGTTGCCAGCAAAGGAGGCTTTGAAGTAGTCACTAAAGAGAAGAAATGGTCTAAAGTGGCAAGTCGCCTTGGCTACCTGCCAGGAAAAGGCACAGGGTCATTACTCAAGTCGCATTACGAAAGGATCTTATACCCTTATGAGCTCTTCCAGTCTGGGGTCAGCCTTATGGTGAGATGCTTCTCTTTCTTTATATGTCGAGGGGACCCAAACTGCGTGTAGGCTGCTACTTGTTATTGCATATGAAACTAGGACATAGGGTCTATTTTGTTAGAAGCTTCAGCTATGTAAACAAACCCAGAACCACCTTCATACTTGCCTGTGACAGTGCTAGAAGTTGTAATGTGACCTTGTGTAGTTATTTTCTGATAGCCATTTCTTTATAGGATTGGGACCAACTCTGTTGGGAAGGAAAACAGGGCAAAAGATGATATGATTGATTGGAAAGATGTCTTTCTTGGTCTCTTGATAAGCTAGTAGTTGAGAGTCAATTTCCTTATTTGAAAGGTGCGTGGATTAATTGGCCTCATGACCAAATGGCATGTGCAATGCTGTGTAATTTCACTCATCCTGTTTCTTAGCAAACAGAATGCTTCACAGACCGTGGAATAATCAGCACTGCCTGATCAGTCAACCTGGTGTCTTCTGCTCTGATCCTCTAGGGCATCCAAAAGCCGAACTTGGACCTTAAAGAAAAAGTGGAGGCTGAAGACCTCAGCTCAGATGCCCAGGCTTCCCCGAAGCAGGCTTCAAGAATGAATGTTGTGCTGAAGAGAACTAGGCGCGTCAAATCCCAGGTACCCCTGTTGTTGTCTTACAGACAGAGAACACTCGTTCCTTCCACCAGCACAGCAGCGTTGGCAGTTTGACAGCCTTTGTCTGGCTGTGGGAGCCTGCTGAAAAGCACCACCAGGAAGCAGTCTTCATTTAAATAAAATTGAGAGAAGAATGCCTCTCTGAGGCCTGATTTGCTTATAGTTCATACTCTGTTTATCTCAAAACTTCTGACAGCCGCTTTTTGTTTATTGGCAAGTGGCCTGTGTACCTCGGCAGTGAATGTACCTGTGAAAACTGAACAGATAAAAAGCCATTTGTGAAATGATGTTGAAGTTTCTCCTTGTGCAAAGTTTGAAAAGTTATTTTTAAAGCTTTTAAGAATATACTATGTAGTTATGCAAACACAAATGTGTCGGTAAGTCTTTCTTAATCGCGGAAATTGCATTTGGGACTAATGATCTCAAGCTATGCGGACTGGTTTTGTGAAGGGGTATGAGGGCAGATGCTCGGTGATGGCTGGAACTGTATAGCGTTTCCATAGTTTTTCTACGGAAAAGCAGTTTGTTTTCTTCTGAATTAGTAACGTTACAGGAATATCTGACATTCTACTAGGTGATATTAAATCCTGGCAGTACCCCCCAGTAATTCTCAATTCAAACTGAGTCACCACCATTTAAAATGCTATACCATTCAAAATAATCCTGGAGGCTTGTTTCTACTGCAGTTTTTGAAACAAGCCTTTACCTTTTGACAAAGATTTCTATGGCAGGTGTCGTCCTAAGGCTTTTCACAGGAGGTGTAGTGGTTCCTTGCAGGCCAGTCAGTGGAACATGGGTGAAAGCTGGTTTTATAATGCAACAAACTTACTACTTACTTGAGGCCGTTGTAGACTTTAAGCACCATGAAGTTTTTTGAAATGCTTTTTTTCAAATCCATCTCTCTTGTCATGAGGTATTTGAGTATTCTTGATGAAATTTCCTCTTTTTCTTTTGTAATGATTGATTTCAACTAAAATGTCTGTTTTCTTAACTGACTGAAGCTAATGATGTTATTTATTGTAGCTCTACAACAGTGCATCACACAAGCAGTCCCAGCCTGTGATCTTACCAGGTCTCTCAAATCACGCGTGGTTAGTGAGCTATCCGTAAAAACTGAGAACACTGCAGGCACCGCAGCAGTCATTCCACAATTATGTGGAATTCTGCTTTGGGTTTGACTGAATCTTGTGGGATAATGCCAGTGTGACCTTTTTCACATACATGGTATAAAAGTGTCACTATGTTATTAAGATCCTGGATAGTAAGTGTGGATAGCTACAGTGACCTCTGCATCTCAGTAGACTAAAGTACTAAAAGTACTTTGCAAAAATGCTATGCATCATCTTTTTGCAGATAATTTACCTAAGAATGGGTGATGAATAAGAAAGCATAAAGATAGTAATCTCAGGAATTACTGAAGTAAACAAAGATCCTGAGCGGTAGAAGAGGGTGGCAGACTTTCAAAAAGCAAATTTTTTTTTTAATTTTAGAGAAAGTGAAAAATAAAAGAAAATGGGGAATGGGAATTCTCCTTTGTGAAAGATGGGTTGGGAATCTTTGGCAACTGCAATCAAATGTCAATTCAATACATTGTCTGTGAATAGAAAGAGAATGCTTTGGTGATGAGACATTCTGCTCAAAAATAAACTTAATACTTCATTCTCTTTCCCTTTTCTTGGAAGAAACCTATCACAAATGAAAACCAGAGAAAAGCAGCTGAATTACTAAAGACTTGTAAAGAAAAGGACAAGAAAAAGAAGAATAAATTCAGACCAGGAGAGAGAATATCCTTAAGGAAAGGTTAAATTTAGCAGAATACTTCTTTCCTAGAGAAGAGTAGTATATCTTCATAGGTGATCTGTTAGGGATTTGTCTAAGGAGGTTACGTCACGATGATTTTTGGTAGAGAAATGTAGTACTGGAACAAAGAGGTAATGAAGAACTGTCTTTTCAAAGGGTTTTAACTTAAGGTCCAGAGAATTTTCTGAGAAGTTAAAACTAATTGTAAGTAGTATATCTGCTTTCAGGTTTCTGTTACAAATTTGGTTGCTTGGAGAGTAACAGAATTAATAAAATAAGCTTCAGTTTTTTTAATTTGAAAGATTTTCGTCCATGCGAATAATTGTGTGAAACGAAAGAACTCTGGGAGACACTGACAAATGCCGAAAACACGAATATTTTTATTCTTTGTTGTAACTATTCTGGTCTTGAACATTGAGGGAGTTGGATGCAAGTGTTTCAAAGTTGAAGAGGGTAGGACAACAGAAAAAGATAGTGTGTGAATTTGTTGTAACTGGATTATGTTATTAAGGTTCTCCCATATACAAGAAAAGCCTTTGGGTTGTACTTTCAGTTGAGAAGATAAGAGATGAAAATATTTCTGCATCCTTCAGGAAAAAGAAGAGTTGAGAATAGAATCCCAGTTATGGCTTGTTAGTTGCAAAGTGAGGATTAATGAGAAAAAATTGACAGTTAGTTTGCAATTTCAGAGTGGACTTACATAGTTGATAACATATGTCTCAAGTGAAAGTAATGGCTATATAGAATTCATAAATGTACAAAATTAGAATATCAGCAATAATCAGTTTGAAAAGATGCCAGTTAACATACTGCATACACAGTTCAGTGGGAACAGGGCCTCTAAATATCACTAAAAATTCCTTAGAGTAGTAATACCTAGGAAACGATATCTTTCTCAGTGTATTCCAGAAGCAAGGAAAAAAAATGATTTGGACTGAATAAATGGAAATTACCTTATTTCTTTTAGCTTTGTGGGAGGTACATTTGAACTTGGAGTTTTTTGTTTATTGATTAAAAACTGAATGCTTGTCACCCCAAGGGAGCTCATTTCATGCATCTTCTATCAGGCCATAACTGTGGAAAATAACAGGTGAAGTATCATCACTAAGTTGCTTGAAGATAACCTTATCAGAATTAGATTTGCTGAGATCTCTTAAGATAAGTGAATTTCAGGAGGAAGATTGCAAATTATGTGAATTTAATGGCCGCGCAGATCAGCTTAGAAAGGGGTTTGAAAGTATAAGGAAGCAACATGAAGAAAAATACCAAGGTGATTGCATTGCAGATAGAAATAGCATATGGAGGTTCTTTTTGCTGTCAGGTTAGTGGCAATGATGTGGGAAAATGAGGTAGGTCAGTAATGGGAAACAGGAGGAAGTTCCGCTGAACAGAACACTTCAGGAAACAGCACTGGTAGGGGCATTGAGTTGTCGCCTAATGGGTCTTTTGATCTCTGATTTTGAGGTGGCAAGGGCAGCCTGAGAGTTGTACTCATAACATTTTGTCACAAATAAACCCAGGAGCAGCCAAGCTTGAGGAAGTAGGTTGGAACCCATTAGTGTCATGTGTATGTGTCTACTCAAGGAAGCCAATAGAAAAAAATCAGTTGAAACAGTTTGTGTTTTAATATCCAAGTATTTTGGAAAATACTGCTGTGGCATTCTTATTTATTTTGTGCTACATGTCAAACTTGGTTCTCTTATTCGCTGTATACATCACTTTCTGTAGTTTATCTGTAGCGCTAATTGGGAAATAATTTGGAAAGTTGGGACAAAAATACTGTCTTCTCTTCCATTTGCCTTTTGTGGGCTTTAGGAGGAGAAAATTGTCTCTTCATGCCTCTATTTCTTTTTTTTTTTGATGAGCAGATGTTGTGGGAGAGTGGAATATAAACAAATTTTGAAGAGACCTGGAGGGGAAATATTGATGGTTTACGCTGATGTGGTCTTGTTTTTATTTTTAGACAGAGACAGGAGAAATGAGTAGAAATACTGAACTAAAGAAGCTGCAGATCTTTGGAGCTGGACCCAAGATGATGGGACTGGCATTGGGAGCAAAGGATAAAGAGGGTAATTAAGTCTTGGGCTTATCGCTTTGTAACTTAACAAGGCTGTTAAATCTTTCTGAAAGTCTCTAGAGACAGCATTTAGAAGTAAGCAAATCATTATAACTGGGAAAAGAAAGCTAAATATTCTAGGATTTCATTAATGAGAAAGATTTACAGGGTGTTTCATGTAATTTGGCGGAGTTTCAGCTCTTTATATATTATATAGTAACAATAACAATTAAGCAGCTGTTGCATGAACTGAGTGACTAGATAGGAAAATGGAATTTGACAACACTGGAACTGATCCTGCCAGCTAAGTGCACAAATTATGAGTGTAGTTCATGCTGTTTTGTGAGGCAATTTAAGATCATCGGTGAGGATAAGCAAAGTATGTTTTCCTATTCCCTTTAGATTGGCCAGGTATAACAAGGCATTTTTGCTTTTTTTTTTTTTGGACTGTCAAGTAGTTTTTGATATGAAAAGTAAGGTGCCAGGCTGGATATTTGTGGTGTTTTTGCAAGTTAAGTCTATCTTGATGTGATGTTAATAACATTTAATTTTATTTTACCTCAAGATGAGGTGACACGAAGACGCAAGGGAACCAGATCAGAAGCATTTGGAATGCAGATGAGGCAACGCAAAGGAACTCTTTCTGTCAACTTTGTAAGTTTGATTCCTTTGTTGTGATTTCTGATAAGAAATTTATCGATTTACTAAGGTGGTGTTTTTTGTTTTTGTTTGTTTGTTTTTCTAAAACATTCCCCACCCCTCACCCCCTCAGATAAATAAATGGATAGACACAGCAGCAGATGATACTGTTACGGGAAGAATGAACAGTATTTTGAAAAATTATCTATGCTCTAGGTTTCTGTTTTAATGTTTCAGATGGGAAGAATGTTACAACATGAAGGTGCTTGCTGATCGTGGATTTGAGGGCTTGCATGCCTTCAGTAGCTCACTTTCTATTTGAGCTCCCCTTTGTATAACGATTTTAATACTACTTCTCTTCCTTAAAAGATATTTTGAGGTGCTCCAGTACTTCAGGATTTTGCGTTTTAGGAATTCTAGCTTTTGTGTCTTTTTTTTTTTTTATTTTGAGTTTAAGCTAGTCATTATACAAGTCCATGCAAGAGAAACCTCTAATGGGAAAAAAGAAATGTTTAGTACTCTGGTGTTTGGCCATGGAAAAGCAGTCTATAGTTGTTCTTAATGTCTTTCATAGCACATAACTTTTTACTTCTGAAATGTCATAATTGAGCATGTGTATGCAATTGTGAATGAAGATGCATGCTTTTAATGTCTTAAGAATTAGACTCTTCAGTAATAATTCAACTGTTCTTTTTTTCTTAGCTTGAGAACACTTACAAAATCTTATTTTAAATTTTCAACCATAGAAGGCCAAGGCAACTGAAAGTCTGTAGCAATCATATTATTATATGTTGAAATGCTTCCTGAGGAAAAAATGTGGGAGAATTTCAATATTTTAAAGAGAGATCATTGTGCCGTTGCAGCTGATTTAGAATTTGAGTGACTTGAACTTTTGTCTGAAAAATACTGTTGCAGTTTTGTTTATACTTCTTCCTCATTCACTTACCCTTTTGTGAAATGCTAATTGTGAAATAACATATACCTTTTTTCTTTTTATCCCACTCCCCCTGATAAATATAGGTATATGTCATCATAGTGTTACTGTGTTTTGTTACATGACTAGGAGGCTTATTTGTGGTGATTGTGTAATCACAGATCTGCTACTTTTGAATATGTATTTCAATGCAGTCTTTGTATTTGACGTATCATCACTTGGACTGATGTAAAAAGATTGCATGGGTTAATATGAATTTGGAGAGAAAAAGGCATTATCAGTGATAAGTAACTAGTGAGTATCGTAGAATAGCCTCCTCTTACGATTGCCATTTTAATTGATTTTTAGTTTTAGGAAAAAAACCTGGAAATGTCTGCTAAGGTACTCTCCTTCCTTTTTATATACTTGCAACAAAAGCAACTGGTTTGATGTTTTAGACAGACATGATATTCCATGAGGATGAACATGTGGATTTATTTAAAAAGGGGGAAGTGATATATCTCTTAATAGAACTGCATTATTTTTAAAAACTTTTTCTCAAGAAACCTGAGCAATTTTAAAGTATATTATTGCATAGCTAGGAAGCTACACCTAGCTCCTTAACTGGGGTGGTGTGACTAAGATGGAGTTGACATCAATTATTTAACACAACTGTGTGAACTTAAAAAGCACATGTTTTTGTGACATCTTGATGAAAATAACAGACCCCCCTAAAAGCAGCCCCACCACTTCTGGTGTTATTTTGAGCTGCATGGAGGAAATATGCATAGCCTGAGTTGCCGAGTCACTGACGGGAGTCATAGCAGAATTTGGAGCAAGTGTTATTCATGAAGTTCATGTTGTTGTTAAACATTTATACATAATTTTTTAGCTGTGATAAAGTAATATACAATTTCTTCATTTAGATTATGCTACAGATCGTCAGTACTATATTAAATGTTTATATTAAATTAAAAGTCCTTTGGACAATGCAGGAAGTAACAGCAAAGAAAATTTCAAACCTGTTGATACGATTTTCTCTTTAGTCCCAGAGAATATCTCCCAGGCAGTGTTGTTCTTGTTCAGAGATTATCTTGGACAAATGCCTGCAAAAATTGTTTGCTACTGTATTGAATTAATATTTCTCTCTTATCATTTCGAGTTTTTATCCTTTATTTTGGAGAAAACGAGAAACAGTTGATATCTTTACGTGAAGTCTCCTTCTCTTCCCCTTGGATTTTTAGATTCAAATCTGTAGGATTGTGGGTTTTGTTACCTCTTCTTTTCCATTGCAAAGATAATAACTATACTGTTGCAAGTGGTGGGATTTATGTTTCTGAAATAGTTTCCGGAGATATTCCTCAGGTGTGTGCTCTTTGTAGGGATTTAGTTTGAATTGTTTTCCACGAGAGAGGCCCAAAGAGAGGGAGAACATGAAGTCTAAAAACTATAACCTACTTTTTTGCCTTAGAATAAAGTAAATGAAATGCTACTTTTAAGTTATATAGAAAACATTTGTCCAATTAAACTGGATAGTTATTACGTAGTACCAAAGTCCCCCTGCCTCCCGTGTATTTACTGCTTTGGGAAACTGAAGCATAATCGTTCATTATCACTGCTCCTCAAAACCAGAGGAGACTGTGTTGGTGTCTGTATGCCAGACTTTAGGATTGCATCCTTTGTTACTTAAAGGCAAGTAGGTTTTGGATGAGGATACTTCTGTAACTTCTTTTTTCCTTTTCTCTCCACAGGTTGATCTGTATGTTTGCTTATTCTGTGGCAGAGGAAATAATGAGGACAAACTACTGCTATGTGATGGATGTGATGACAGCTATCACACTTTTTGCTTGATTCCTCCTTTACCTGATGTACCTAAAGGTGACTGGAGATGTCCGAAGTGCGTTGCTGAGGTACAGTCCAGGAACTACTAAAGCTTTGTATGCATGCTTGTATTCCTGGAAAGATCAGAGGAAGAGCAGTTCAGCTCATTGCCGTTCCATCTGGGTAGAAGCTATAGTTTTGTTTGGAATATTGTCAAGATGAGCTGTGAATCTCCAGCAGTTCTTGGTTGATGAGCCATAAGGAGAGAGAAATGTTATTTTTAGAGCTTGGGCATAACCTTTGTTTATTATACAGCCATGTGACAACTAAAACTTTGGCCTTTGCCAAGAGCTGAAACTCAATTTCATAAGCTGGTAGTGGGAAATTAGGGTGAGAAGTAGGGTTGTGATAGGTGTTTCAGCATAACAATGAGATGTTTTGTAAACTATGTAGTAGTCAAAGTATGGGATTTGGGCATAACGGGGAGTGTTGATTATTGGGAAGTCATTATGGCGTTGTTCAGAATAGCTTGTAGCAGAAATGAAAAGAAGTAATTTTAAAGTTTGCAGCTATTTTAGATTTAGTTTAGACCAAAAAAGGAACTGTTGAGGCTCTGAAAGTGCAAGCTAGTTGAATTTCATTGTTCAAAAAAGGAAGAGCTACCAAGTTCCAAGAGATGACTGTTCAGCAGGCTAAAGGCAGTGATCATCATTTGATTGGCTTGGTATTTGTCTTAAGAAAAACAATTTTCCAAGCTCAGGAAATTGGTAGATGTATGATTCGGAGGACGAAAGCTTAGGGTTTATAAATCTATAATTTTGTAACTGGCTTTAACTTTTTAGACTGTGTTTTTTCCAAAAGGGGTAGTTGCACACACAAGTGTATATGCCTATTTCCCCCCACATCCCCCACACCATTCCCACTGTGGGCTTCAGCAGTTTTTTTTATGGAGATGTATGAATAGTTGTGCAGCCACATAATGAGCTGGATCAACTCGCTACTCTCTAACCCTTCACCAAGGGAGATTGGATTGCCATATAAACTCAGGCAAATGCTGTTGTGGAGAGGTAGAAATTTATAATTGCAGGCAAGGGAAAAGATGAAACTAACCCTTTGGGTTGCCGCTCGGAGTGGGTTAAGCTGCTTGTTTATTGTTCCCTTAAGAGAGGGCAATAAAGGAGTATTAGCAAACTACAGCAATCCAATGTGGAGGTAATTTAGAGAATATAGTAGTAAATAGAGTGACTACAGTGGTTTGAGAATGTGTAAACTCACAAGAAATTTCAGTACTACTACTAGTAAAAACAGGGATACATTGTTCCCAACATATGTAGGGACAAAATCAGGAAAGTTAAGGTGCCAAATAGGTTGCTGCTAGCAAATGATACAGAAATTACTTGAAGAATTCTGGAAATACATTGAAAGTAAGAGGAAGAAGGGGAAAAAAACGTATCTATGTTTTGTAATGGAGAGTAAATGAATAACAGCAGAAAGATGTTTGAAATGCTCCGTAGTGCTTTTTGCCTCAGTTTTTACTTTAAATGTTAATTGTGCACAGATGTTTCACGTAATGTTAACAGGAGGGCGCTGGAACAGAAGCTAGAAAGAACAGAGTAAAGGCTCTTTATATATATATAGTCATGTCAATATTGTTTGACAGTCTTGACATGTTGTAGATTCTCTGTTACAGGCTTCATTTAGGAACTACTTTGATAAGTGTTGGGTGTAGTCTGGAGAGGGTGGTTCTTGTAAAAAAAAAAAAAAAAAGAAAAAAAAACCCCAACCAAAAAAAAAAACCCCAAAAAACACAAAACCAACCTACTGATCTTTTGAATTCCTTTGCAGTCCTGTTTCTTTATGACTGAACAGCTGACTATTAGATAGTTCTATGTTACATTTGTGTTCAAATATGTCTTCTATATAACAAAGGGACTGAAAAGAACACTGTAGAAACAGGTGGAGAGAGTAGCTGAAATGTGAACTGGTGTTTTTTGCACTCTTGGGGTGAATTGGGATAGAATAGTGGAAGACTTGCAGGTTTTCTGTCAGATGGAGTGTGTCTGTTGTTAGCTGACTGTTTTAATTTCCCGCTTCCTCTTTCCTTCTATATACTTTCACAGCACCAGTTGATGACTGCTGACTTGATAACGCTGAAGCATTTGCAGGGTTTGTTCCTGTGCAGTGACTCTGCAGGTGCTCGAGTCCGGTGTGTCTAAGAAATGTCTTATGGCTATCAGCTTCTTGTGTGCTGTCTTACCCTGGCTGGAAGCAGTAGAGGATGAAACTTAGTTTTGGACAGGAAAGCAGAAGTGTGTAGCATTGCGGTTTACCATGTTAGATTAGCTTCTGTACAATTAATTCTGTTCTCTTTCCGTTATGGTAGGACTTCCTCAGCTGAGAAAAGTTCTCAAAACTGATAGCTTATTGTGTTTGGTAAGGACTTGGATGGACACTAGGTTTTTTTTTTTTGCTAAAAATGTACCTGTGTCATGGTCTGCTGTAGGGAACAGTATTTTTTTATGTTCTGTCTCCTAGGAATGCAACAAACCCCGTGAGGCCTTTGGATTTGAACAAGCTGTCAGGGAATATACTCTCCAGAGCTTTGGTGAAATGGCTGATAACTTCAAGTCTGATTATTTCAACATGCCGGTCCATGTGAGTTTCAACTTGTGTTGTGATTCCTGGCAGGGGAAAAAGAGAAGAGGTTTAAGCTCATCCTGAATTTTTGCTGGGGCATCTTAACTTTGTTTAAAGAGGCTGCATAAGCTTCAAACATGTAAACAAATTATTTTGCTTTCTGGCATCTGGTCTCATTTCAACTTCATTTCACCATTTTCCTGTGTTAGCTAGCTTTGTTGCTTGTTAGGCTGTATTTTACTGGCTGTACTCTAGTTAAGTTCTTGCCCGTTTTGATTAACTGAACCAGATATCTTATTCTTACCTGGCCAAGGGGTCTTTCTCCTGCCCTTTCTATGGCTTTGTTCAGAGGATGAAGAATTATTTTTCTCCTTGTACAGACTTTTCTTGTAGCGAAGTCAACAGGCTGAGTCTGATAGTCAGCTTGGGTTTTTGTTCTGCATCTCAGCAGCATTTTTAAAACAAGCGTTTCTGCTTTGGCATAATTCCCCTATCCCACTGTCCTGTAGACTGCATGCAAGACCAAGCTCCTTCTGCTCTCAGCGTTCTTTGGTAATTTATGGGCATTCTTGCTAAAGCTTCTACCTTTTAAGGGCTCCGATTTATGATACAACTTTGTGACCTGGAGCAAAACAAGGAATGAAGCTTATTTTAACAAATAAGCTTTGTAAATAAATGCATATAAGTGAGAGCTATATGAAGACTACACTCTTGAACACAATTCTTTATCTGAATTTTCTTGCTGTTACTCAGAAATTCTGGTCATTATCCTCTGAAACAGTTTGGACTTTGCATTTTGTTTGCTGCTTGCCTTGTGCTGATTGTCATCTTTTCCCCTTCTTGTTAGCTGTACTTCTGGTAACCTTGTCTTCTTTTTTATTCATTCCATCCCTTATGATGTGGCATTGTATTTCTGTTACCTTGCAGTCACTACTAAGGAGTACAGACCGACTTTGAAAAGATGGAGGAGAGAGGGGGCGTGGCCTTGGCATTTGAAAATTCATGAGGGGTTAATAATGATTTATTGCCTGAATGGTAACTTTTATGTTGGCTCTTATCTGCACATACTCTAGCATCTTTTCTGCTTTCAGATGGTTCCCACTGAGCTCGTAGAAAAAGAATTCTGGCGATTGGTGAGCAGCATAGAAGAAGATGTCATTGTGGAATATGGGGCTGATATCTCATCCAAGGACTTTGGAAGTGGCTTCCCAGTGAAGGATGGCCGACGAAAGCTGATGCCAGAGGAGGAGGTGAGGGACAGGATACACAAACTGACCCCATTCTTTGTTCTGCGTAATATTTCACATTAAGAATTTAGGTCAGAAATCAGCGTGGATTTTTTCATGAAGAAATTGCTTAAGGCTTTTGCATGCACTTTAATGTTCCTTTTGAGCAGGACATTAATCTGATATTTTAGGTTCTTTTACAAATCTAGTTGCTGATAGCTAAGCTGCTTTTTGTGATTTAAGTCACACCTGTTTTCTATCACTTAATCTTAGCAGGCAAAGATGTGCAAGTTGTTACAATACAAATATGAGGAGGCTGATAGGATTTTTTTTTTTTTTTTCCTCCCTTTCTTGATCTGAACTTTTTCATTGTAGAGTTCACTACAGAAACATGATTCTAACCTGCTTAGGAGGTTCATAATAGATAAACCAAAGTAATTAGATTTGTTTCTCTGACTGTGCATACTGTAAGAATGAAAAGATGTAGATACAGAATCCTATTATAGAAAATTTTATAAAGAACATCTGGTAAGTGTATTACCTATTTTCCCTTAGACCTTACTGTAATATTTCAGTTTTCGGTCTGCTTGTATGTTTATGTTCAGAGGAAATAGGAGTAAAGGTGTGGTTTTGTGATTACACAGCCCCAAATCAATTTATGCTGCTCACTGGAAGAGGTAATCCTGCTCACTGTTGTCTTCCACCCATACCTGCATCTTCCTACTTGTACGATTGTTGGCTATGCAGTGATTGTGTAGCTGTTTAGCAAATCAAAACTGCTTGTTGATCTATTTGTATGAAAATAGCAATTTAAAAAAAAAAATATTTTCTAGCCAGATCACTGAAGTCATCTGACTCACTGCATTGTCTTTATAGTATCAGAGCAAAGAAAACAGCAGGAATGTGTGGCTGAACTGAGGGTGTGACCAGTTCTTTAAGCAAGCATGGGTTATCCCTAAGATGACTGTGGAACTTCATTAACAAATTTTTTTTAAGGTGGAAAGTAGACTAATGTTAAAGCACTGTAGTAAGCTTTTAAGGCAGTCTGTTTGGCTTGTTATTTTTTTGTACAAATTGTGTGGATTTGAAAGTAAAGGTAGGATTGCATACCTGGGGATGCTTTCTTCTTAGAAATGAGTGTGTAGGAATTTCTTCTCTTGAGAAAGCATTCTAAAGTAATATATAAAGAAGGTCAAGATAAGCTGCAGTGTGGTACAGCAGGTCTTAAAGCTGAAATAATAACATGAGTCACTGTGTTTACAATCTTAAGTTGTTCTATTTTATTGAAGACTTCTGTCTTTTGTTCTTCTACTGATGTTGCTGGTATTTTGTTTCACCAGAAAAGCATAAAACCTATAAACTTTGGGGGAAGAAAATAAAATCCTAAGTATATAAGCCTTAAACCAGAGAAGATGGGCTATCTGTGTTGAAATACTAGGACTGGCCTTAAATTTTAGTATGGTTAATTGCTGACTAAGGTATTTAAGAAATTAAATTTCCTAGTTTTGATGCTTCATTGTTGCAGAATATTACCCACTGTCCGCTATAGAAGCAGATAGGCTGATCTCTTCCTTTGTACTTTCCATTTCTGGAACTATTGTTCTTATGTTCTTCTGATTTGTTCAGAATTTTCTCCTTTTTTTTTTGGCAGGATTATGCACTTTCTGGTTGGAACTTGAATAACATGCCAATTCTAGAACAATCAGTCCTTGCTCACATCAACGCAGATATCTCTGGCATGAAGGTCCCTTGGCTGTACGTGGGGATGTGCTTCTCCTCATTTTGCTGGCATATTGAAGATCACTGGAGCTATTCCATCAACTACCTGCATTGGTATGGACTCTCCTTTATGTATCTACCTTACCCTGCCCTGTTTGCCGTTAGTAAATCTGTAGTTCTACTTGAAAATTCCTACGCACGCTGATGACATTTTAAACTAAAAAGCTAAATGTGGTGGGTGGTCCATATTCTTAGCTGAGGCTGATTAAAAGCAGGCACAGATACTGTTCTAAGCACTTTGGTGTTTTGCGTTACCTCATTAAATATACTTGTGTTGCCAGAAAATCCAATGTCACTGTAAAATCATGCTTTCCAGGCTCACATCTTTTCTAAGAAAGGTTTTGGTTTTGAACTGAGTTACAGTTCACTGGTTCACTGCTTTATGATTTAAAGTTGGTACGTTGCTGTGCTGGAAATGGAGGCTGCTGCCTAGTGGCTTACAGAGGCATCAGAGCTGACAGTTCAGCAGCAGATCTGTGTATGCGCAGAAATACTCCTGTTCAAGAGAAGAGAAATTGGAAAGTAGTTCTGACTTCCCGAACAATCCTAAAGTGTCCTACTGTTCAGCTTTTATCTTTGAAAAGTAGAATTGTGACAGATTAACTATTTGCACCGCAGTCTTCCCAGTTCACCAGACTCAATCGCAGTGGATGGAGCAGGGGGGAAGGAGGGGAAACCTGTGGGCAACACCCCTTCAAAATAGTTTGTGGTACATCTGGTAAGGATGAGTTGATAGCCTTTAGACTGTGATTACACATTTCTGGAGAAACATTTTTCCTAGTGAGATCTGATCCACAGGCTCAGGAGGGGGATTCATTTTGTTTCAAGTTCAGTTATTGTCCTCAGCATGCTCTTAACTAGATCAGTATGTGAGGGGTTTGTCAGCTGGTGAATTCCAGCAGCCCAGATGCAGAGTAGTTCTTTACTGGGGTTTACTCTGTCCTACCAGCAGGTGTCACTGAAGCCTGTAGGAACCTCAGAAAATGCTTCACTGTGCCTGCTCTAACTTTTGGGATGGTTGGAGACAAGATTATTAATACAGAAAAATAGTGCTTTGTAAACTGCTTCAGATATTTTGGCAGACTACTGCTTGTACTTACTAGTAAAATAAAATTAAAAAGAAACCTTAGCCCTGTAGATACTAGATCATTACAGTTTATTTTGGTTAAGACAGGACTGGGAGGACTGGAATAATGTCTTCAAGTAATTTTCTGTTTAGTTTTGGTCTTGTTAGTCTCTTTCTTCCCTTGTTCTTAACTAATTCATGTTATTGGGCATTTTTTTTATCCGAAGAGTCCAGTGGACCACTGATTTTTGGTAACTGGTTATGTATACTAGAAGGATTGCTTATATTTCATTGTGCTGTCTGATGTTTTGTTCTTTCTACTTGTACTTAGCTGGTATACTATTCCATTGGTTTCAGGAATAGGACTATTACAAGCCTAATCAAATGAGTGGAGGACCACCTTGATCTTTTTCTCTTAAACATTAGCTGTGATGGCCAAAGTTTTGTTTGCTAAACTTTCTTCTTCTTGGAGGAAAATAATTGCCCATTTTATCCCTTTAGAGCATGGTAGATGACAATTATCTTCCATGTTAGGCTTGTCATGGAAAATCTGCTGTGGGGTGTGTTGAGAATTCTGTAATGTAATTGATTTTTCAGATTAGAATGATACATCTTGAAGATGGTTGTTATTAAAGATGTTTTTGTGTCTGTGTGCAAAATATTTGACTTGTGTGGACAGTGGAGCTAGATTTGAGGTATACTTTGCAGTGGGTGGCACTGTTACTTTCCTTTAAGTAATGTGTTTATTACTGTGGTTGTGTTTTGTTAGGGGAGAGCCGAAGACATGGTATGGTGTGCCCTCTCATGCAGCAGAGCAGCTGGAGGATGTAATGAAGGAATTGGCTCCTGAGCTATTTGAATCCCAGCCTGATCTCCTGCATCAGCTGGTCACTATTATGAACCCCAATGTGCTGATGGAACATGGTGTACCAGTGAGTAGCGCATGAGCATTTTTCACAGAAGTACTCTTATGCGCTCTCTTTTTTTTCCATTTGGTGCCAGATGTGTGTAACAATGGTTTGGCGTAACTCTGAAGAATTTTTATAGTGGGCATTTACATATTCAAGTCATTAGTTATGGGGTGGTTTTTACAGCCGTTTTCTAGAATCCTATCTAGACTCGTCATGAAATTTAGATTATCTTATATCAGAAGTGAGTGTGCCAAGCTTCTTACATAGAATATCATGTAGAACAAGTGTACATTGTGTTACATTTAATTAATTAAAAAAAAACCAACCCACCCTGCCATAGCAGCAAATTTGTCTGAGAAATGCTTTTAATATCTCTTGACAGTAAAATACTTGTCTTATGTTCAGTAGAAGTCTCAGCATTACAAAATACTTTTTTTGACCAAACATAATTGACTGCAGACCTTTAAGCAGCAGTCACTATCATTTGCTTTTGTCTTAGGATAAATTGCTTCCCTGGCAAATATCCCAACAAAGCAAACCATAAACTGTTTCCAGAAGCTTTTGTGCTTTGTGGTGTGGTGGATTAAATTATGATAGTAGAAACGTGCCTTTTGGGATTCATAAAGAGAGTTTTCCACTATTGGCTTACATATCCAGCTTTTTTGAGGAGGGCTATTAATTGGGGATTTGCTTTAAGAAGACAGAACCAATCCTTACCACTTTTAGGGTAGCTACGTTGCCTGTGGTGTACTATAGGTAAAAAAAAGTGTTCAAATGTCTTGTAATTGTGTCTTAAACTCTGTTGCAGATTTTACTTTTCTTTTCCTTTATCCTCACTTGTATTAGGTATACAGGACCAATCAGTGTGCTGGCGAGTTTGTTGTGACATTTCCTCGTGCCTACCACTCTGGATTTAACCAGGGATATAATTTTGCTGAAGCTGTGAACTTCTGCACTGCTGACTGGGTCTGTTCTTTTGTACATGTTTACTATGTCTCTGCTAGGTCACCTTTCAAGGAGAGTGTTAGCAACTTTCTTATCGGAAGAGCTGTCTTTTGTGTTGCATAGTATGTTTTATGTTTATAGTTTCTGGTACAACAGTTCCACTGATGTGAGTTTCCATTACCAAAATAATTTTGATGAGCACATAATTTTAAGCAGCTTGAAAATGAAACTCTGGCATGTGGTCTTCCTTTTTAAGTATTGATATAACCAAAAAGTGACATCTCACAGTACCTTTAGCTAGGATTTCTGCGGTGCCTCTTTCCAAATTTGATACAGATTAATGTACTGTCTTGAGCAGCTGTTGTAATTTGAATGTTGGAGGTAGGCATGCAAGTCATTGTTCTCCTTTTGTGCCAGATCATCGCACCTTTAAATCGTATTAGTGCTTGTTCTAATAGCCATGCCACACCAGAGCATAGCTTATGTGGATTCTTCAGTAAGTTGTCAAATGTGTCCTACCACTATCCAGCGTTTACAGCTGGAAGTTAGTCTCACCTGTAGTTTGTCTGTCTCTAGCTTTTTTTTATTACCTTCAAATAGGAATTTTAGTCCTTAATCAGAGAATTTTATTAATTCGTTGGAGAAATTGTCTGCAGGATTGACAGTGTGTCAGTATTCTTTTCTCCTGTGCTCATGACGTAATCTGTGTATAGCTTCTGTGAAGAACTCACACCAGCCATGTGAAATTTCCTTTGCTTATGCAAAATGTAACAGGAAATCTGTGTAGCCAATTAATCTAGCATTTTGTATTTTTGGCTTTAGAAGGCACAAAATGAGTTCTATCAATTTGTTTAACTCGGGATATCTTATGTTAAATGTCTGTGTCCAAGCATAGTAATAGTCAGAGGGCAATGCATTCACCTTAGCGTAGAACAGAATACTTCTTTTTGGTGCCAGATTCTTTCCTCTGGAAGTAAAAAGAGATTAGGACAACTCTTAAACTTGTGTCTGAAAGTACAGTACTCCTATGCACTCTTTTTTTCATTTGGTGCCAGATGTGTGTAACAATGGTTTGGCATAACTCTGAAAGTTAGGCGCATAAGTTATGGCAGATGCCCCCCCAGGGCTGATATTCTCTTTGTCCTTATCTGTGGCTTGATTTAAATTTGTTATAATAGGCTCTGTCCCATAACAGGCAACTCCCTTCGTCTTAGTCTTTTCCTAGGTTTTGTCAAAGGAAGGAAAGTGGAAGCTAAGAGATTGTCTTGAAACATCTTTTCCCAAAGTGACAATGTTGGTTTTATTTTGTAGCTTCCCATTGGCCGTCAGTGTGTAAGTCATTACAGAAGGCTAGGGCGTCATTGTGTTTTCTCCCATGAAGAGCTGATCTTCAAGATGGCTGCAGATCCAGAGTGCTTGGATGTTGGGCTGGCTGCTATGGTCTGCAAGGAGATGACTCTAATGATAGAGGAAGAGACACGGTTAAGGGAGACTGTTGTACAGATGGTGAGTAATAAAAGACAACTCTTACTTTGCTTGCAAAAGAACTTCTGCTTCCCCCTCCCTCCCGCCTGGATTAGAGTTTTTAGCAAGTGTCTCTTTTTTCCTTAGGGAGTGTTGATGTCTGAAGAAGAGGTGTTTGAACTGGTTCCAGATGATGAGCGTCAGTGCACAGCTTGCAGAACCACGTGCTTCTTGTCAGCTCTTACATGTTCCTGTAATCCTGAGCGTCTGGTATGCTTATACCATCCGTCTGATTTATGTCCATGTCCCATGCAGAAGAAATGTCTAAGGTACACAGGATTTTCTTTCCCCCCTGACTTTTCTTCCATATCCAATAGTTTGATGGAGATTGGTGACCAAATATAACATTTGGCCACGCTTCTGTCTTCCTTATTTAAGGAGTACTTTTATCCCCTTTACTTGTTTCTTGGTTCCAAGACCGCAGGTGTTGTGTTCTGTCTTTCTGGCTTTGTAGTAGCTGGAAAAACTCAATATAAGCAGTATCCTGGCTTTTGTATGGCCATTAATACTTGTTCTGTATTTTCCTTATGTATCTCCAGGTACCGATACCCACTGGAAGACCTTCCTTCTTTGCTATATGGAGTGAAAGTTAGAGCACAGTCTTACGACACTTGGGTCAGTAGAGTTACGGAGGCCCTGTCTGCCAATCTCAACCACAAGAAAGGTCAGACTTCTTTTTGTTCATAGTAGGATGTCCTGAAACTCCTATATTTGTTCTGTGTTTGCATTTAATGAGAGAAACACTGCGTATTGTTTAGTGGAAAAAAGAAATGAGGTAATCTGAGAGTGTAATGCGACTCATTGTGCATTTCTAATTGAACTAGCCTGCTGGAACCTTGATTGCAGACCTTTGAAGCAGTTTAAAATTTCTTTTGGTTTTGCATACAAATTATTTATGTACTGTCATTACAGATGTGATCGAGCTGAGAGTAATGTTGGAGGATGCTGAAGACAGGAAATATCCAGAGAATGATCTTTTCCGCAGGCTCAGAGATGCTGTGAAAGAAGCAGAGACCTGTGCTTCAGTAGCACAGTTGCTTTTGAGCAAAAAGCAGAAACATAGGTAGGACAGGCATTTTTTTTAAACAGTTTTCGTCTTTTTGTTACCCTGAGGTCTCACTGGCTACTAACTTATTTCAGTGTTTGCTGCCCTTAGTGCTGTGACTCATTGAGAGGTAGGGGAGGCAGATACAGTGACACGGCAGGCCAAAAAAAAGTGGATTTGGTTGGAATGTGTTAAACATATTGTTTTCAGCTGACTTAGACACCGAAATGTGAAAACCTTTGGAGAAGTTGTGTGCTTGATCAGGTATTTCTCTGAATGTGTGGCAGAGTTATAGGGAAAAACAACTAGAGGAAAAGAAATGATATTAAAATCTTGACATGAATGTTTGTATCTTAAGTAGCATGGCTCAGTACGTAGCTTAAAGCTATGGAAAGAAAATCTGTTAAAACTTTGGATTGCAGAGCAAAATGCTTGAAAAGTAGGAAATACCAGTTATGGTTGGTGAGGCAAGCGTACTTGTATTTTCTGGTACGGCATTGCTCAAAAATACTTATCATTTTACCAGCTGTTCTCAAGTTGCCGAACGTGTTGCGATGCTGGTGGAGTTACTGGAAGATGCAAAGAAAATACCTTGCCAGCATTGACGGGGACAAAAGAATCTCGGGAAGCAGAGCAATGCAGAGAGCAAAACCAGTCCATAGTTTGAGCCAGTCCTTTCCTTCTTGAGAAGGACCATGGGAGACAGTGATTTGTGGCTGAAGAGTAGTGCCCTCCCTCAGTGACTGAACTTTAGACTTGCTTAGTATAGCCTCCCTTAGTTCTCTGTGTTGCTTGTGGCTGCCTTAGTGTAACTCTGTCCCCTGGCCCTTCCTCAGCAGTCTGCTGGATGTGTCCCTTTGTTCTGCTGCTGTGAGCCTTCAGCAACATGTTCTTCCTTCTGTCCTGTGCGTTCTGTACACTGAATCAAAGTGCCATAGAAAATAATTTGATCAGGTGACTGTAATTCTTGTGCCAGTGGTTGTATAGTGAGCTTTTATAGCTTGCATTTCCTCTGAGTATAAGATTTGGCTTTGTTGGTTGGGGTTTTTTGCATATGTAGTTTTTGTGTATAACTTAAGACTTTTAAAGGGAGGGAGTAAAAAGTAAATACCTTGTTAACTTTGATACGCAGGCATATCATAATTGCTTGAATTTGAACACTGAAATATTAGTTACACCACAAATCCAAGTATAATACCAGATGTAGTTGGAAAGCTATTCTAAAACAGAGAAGCATTTTGCGTTTCAGGAGGAAAGAAGGCTCTTCTGTTTGGTGTTTATTGCTTGTAGATCCCACTACCACAGAGATAGTGGACTTAGAACTCTGGTCTGGGTGAGGGAAGCAATGCTACAGGGGTTGCATTGTCCTCTTCCTAGTGAAGTTTAATTATTTTGGTAGCTCCCAGCTGTTCCTGGTCTGTTGCTGCTTCCTCCTCCTCCTGCTGTTGGAGTCTGTCAGTCTTCTCTCAACAGACTTGCCTTCACTTAATTGTTTGGTGGATTTCCAGCACTATCCCAAGAAACACAAAGGGTAGAAAGATTTGACAACTTTCAGTGGTGTATCTGATCTAAAACTGAAAGGAATTCCATGGGGGAAAAAAAAAGGACTTGTATATGTGTCTGAGGGCTGTGTACGCTAAACAGCAATGAGTTGCAAAATTAAGCTTTGAGAAGGATTTTTTTTTTGAAACCTCCTGGAATGATGTTAGGAAATTTAAATATAGAGATAGTGTTCGGCTTCTTTAACATTTCTGTTCATATTTAATAGATTGAGAAGGATCTTATTTACACAAAATATAAGGTTATTTAAAAAGCAAATTAAAAAATGAGTGTTCAAACAGAAAATTTGGCAGGGATTAAAGAAGCAATAAACTCATGTTCAAATGTGGCAAAGGGACATCTATCCCTTATGCATCTGATTACCTTTTTCTCACGTTTATATGTAACGCGTAGCTATGAAGGTGGGTTCAATATTCAAGTCCTATACCTCTCCCCGCTGTTGAAAGTTGTGTTTCCATAGGCAGGAAGAGTTGTATCTTTTTGTACAGCATCTCATGCTGTTGCAGTCCATGGTTGCAGTAGGGACAGAATGCCAGTGCGGTGTTTCAGAGAGCGTGCCCTCCCGCAGTGGTGTCTTTTCGGAGCATATGCATCCCTTTCACTCTCACGCAGGAGTATTTGGAGGCACAGCAGGTTCAGTGCAGCCACTGCTGCTCACTCTCTGTCCTAGTTAGTCAAAGCCTGCAGTATTCTTTTTTTTTTTCCCCTGAGTTTTATATAGTGTGTAATTATATTTGATCATTAATCTAAATTTTACTTTTACAATCATATTTAAGTCCATAGGTTGAAAGATTGAATTTGTTTTTTCTTTAATGTTTCTGTAGTAATAAAATGTAGATGCATTATCAGGGAATGACTCTTCAGTGTTTAAAATCTGTCCTGCTTGTGAAGTCGTTGTGCCTGTCAGTGACACGTATACCAAATGTTTAATTTTTGCAGTGTGTCACTTAAGTCTTTTACTGCATTCAGTGAGCTTGTGATACTTGCTGCGAGCCGTATTTAATGGAAATGTCTTCGCAGAGCATGTCCTACTAAGTAGCAGTTTTTTCCGGTTGCAAGGCCAGTTTCAACAGTTCTCTGGCTACGAGAGATAGTGCTCTAAAAAATACGGCTTCTTTCCAGAGCTTGTTGCTGTTCCGTACCTGCGACCTCTTATCAGTGCCTGTCCTGGCAGTCAGCTTCTTGAGCTGCCTAAAGCAAGCTTTCTGGGCCTATGTTCTTTTGCCTGTTTGGAACAAACCCTGTTTGAAAGTCATTCAGACATTCCTGTCTCTGAAGAGCAGGGAAAATTCTCTTGAAGATGCCTAGAGGAATTATATTAAATTTGGTTTTCAAGATTTTGGAATTCTTGTGGAGTTAAGGTGTTTTTTGAGCTTTCATGTGGCAGAATTTTTTTGGTAACTTTTCAGTAATCTTGATAGCTTTCTGTGGCTGGGAGTAAATCCATGAATCATCATTTTCTCTCTAATGTAATATTATTTAATTATGTCCACTCATACAGCAGACAGAGTCAAGATAGTGGAAGGACACGGACCAAGCTAACTATGGAGGAGCTTAAAGCATTTGTACAGCAGTTGTTTAGCCTGCCCTGTGTGATCAGCCAGGCCCGACAAGTAAAGGTAAGTTTTCATCTGCTCCTGGGATATATTCTAAGTTTGTTTCTTTGCTTCTGTTTTGTTGTGGTTTTTTTTAATTTTATTTTTTAAAGAATCAGTCCTGCACTGGCAGAGATCAATTTGAGTGGGGTGTTTCATTTCTAGCTTCTAAAGTAAAGCAAGTAGCTGCTTTGCAATTATACCTGTGGCCTCAAGAAAGAAAGTAAAATACTCTGGATACATTTAGCTCAATGTCTTTCTGCTCTGGGTAATATTGCTGTTGTCATTGCAGTTTTCCTGAATGACATGTTGCTGCCTGAATCTAGCGGAATAGTGACATATATTTCCTGCTCATCTGCAAGCATATCTCTAAGTGGGCAACTGTGGCGTTTGTACTTTTATGCTAGTGTAGTCATAGCAGCTGAATATGTATGGCTCAATTTGGTAGCCTAAGCATAGATATCTAGTGATCTGTGAGATGTTTTAAAGTATTCCACCGGGCCTCCATTGCTGTTCTGGAAGAATACCTGAGCTCTCTTTTGTGACAGTCTCAGATAGTGATGGGTATTGCACATGGTGGTCAGCATTCAGGCAACTGAACAGAGCACTTTACTTGACTATACATGCACTTTTAAAGATGCCTGTTATAGTGGGCATGATCAGATGTGGTCTTCTCACTGTAGCTATAGCTACAATCAAGATAGAAGTTCCTCCCCATCTGTCAGTGTCCAGGCAGCCCAGTTTTATCTCTCTGAACCAGTTACTGTTATTCCTATGTCTTTAATACTGTCTATAGTGAATGGAATTCACAGTTAAATCCTACCCTTTATATGTTTTGGAAGAAACTTCTGAAGGTTGTATTGGTGTGCTTTTTCAGGGCAGAGGGAAAGCAGTACAACATTGACAGTTGTTGAGTAAATACTTCTCAGCCTGGCTTTCCAGGTTACAGCCCCCTTAATCTGTATGCACGGCCTGTGCTTCTTGTACTTCTTATATATCTTTGCACCTGTCTTTGCATGCATCTAGACTAATAAGTAATCCAGATCATACTGATCCCCCTGGCTGCTATTATCATTTATCACTCTGGCAGTCTGCATCATAGCAAGTGTTTTCAGCAGTAATCTTAATTTGTTTCTGTGTCACCGATGATGAAATGTTAAATAGCGTTTTGCCTACTAACCAACTTCTGGAAGCCTCCTTCAAGAAACATAACTTGAACATCTTTAATGAATAAAGGGCTTTTTCACCTTGAGAAATGAGGTTCTTGAGGTGTATGCTAACCATTTATGAACCCGCATATTCTCTGTTAATACAGTTTTAAGAAGAGTGTTCTATAGCGCTAGACTGAGGTCCTAAAATTCTAAACATCACCATATGTGCTGCTAACCCTACATAACCAAACATAAAATAGTTACTGTTGTTTGAGAAGGCCTCTTTTCTGTAAGTGTTTTCTAGTGTTGGTTGTGCCCTCCTTCATTCATAAATTCTCTATTAACTTTTCCCTGATATTCATTGTTGATCTCCTGGAAGGACTTTGTACTGGACTTCTTGGCTTTGATACTGGCATGCTGTTGCTGAAAACAAGGACCTTAAGTAAACTATAAAACCCTAGGATACAGATTTTCCAGGACTGTTATCTCTAATCTTTATCCTTCAAAGATGTTCTTTGATGTGTTTTCTAGCAGCTAATAGAGTGGAAAGTATATTGTCATCCTCGTATGATGAGAAGATTTTACTACACTTCTTTCCAAATACAAACCAGAAATATTTACTAATACTTATTCATGAAATCTGATCATCATCTGTTAATAGACCTATAAGATTGTTTGCATGTTATTTGTTTCTAGTGTATTTAAAACCTGCTTCTAATTAAGACATAATTCATAGGTGACAGAGCTGAGGGCATTTTGGATTTTAATTCATATGTTTGTCTAAACATTTTCACCCAGCTAGTCTGTCTTCACTCCCCTGGCCTTAAGAATCTGCTTCTGTTGAATTGCTCTGTCTTTGCATGTGTATGTGTTGTGGTTTTGCTTAGTGAGGGGGGCCTAAGGTGGTATCTTCTGTAGGAAATTGCTAGAAGTCGCTCCCCTTTGTTCAGTGGACTCGACCGGGCCTAGGGCGGACCCGCTGCTGGCCAAGGCCAAGCCAATTGGTAGCAGAATGTCCCGTGATAACGCCTCTGCGATAACGTATTTAAGAAGGGGAAAACAGGGGAAAAAAAAAAGAAGAGAAGA
>WHYT01015837.1:220869-239415 GCA_009806455.1 Tetrax tetrax
TCAAGAAACATAACTTGAACATCTTTAATGAATAAAGGGCTTTTTCACCTTGAGAAATGAGGTTCTTGAGGTGTATGCTAACCATTTATGAACCCGCATATTCTCTGTTAATACAGTTTTAAGAAGTGTTCTATAGCGCTAGACTGAGGTCCTAAAATTCTAAACATCACCATATGTGCTGCTAACCCTACATAACCAAACATAAAATAGTTACTGTTGTTTGAGAAGGCCTCTTTTCTGTAAGTGTTTCCTAGTGTTGGTTGTGCCCTCCTTCATTCATAAATTCTCTATTAACTTTTCCCTGATATTCATTGTTGATCTCCTGGAAGGACTTTGTACTGGACTTCTTGGCTTTGATACTGGCATGCTGTTGCTGAAAACAAGGACCTTAAGTAAACTATAAAACCCTAGGATACAGATTTTCCAGGACTGTTATCTCTAATCTTTATCCTTCAAAGATGTTCTTTGATGTGTTTTCTAGCAGCTAATAGAGTGGAAAGTATATTGTCATCCTCGTATGATGAGAAGATTTTACTACACTTCTTTCCAAATACAAACCAGAAATATTTACTAATACTTAGTCATGAAATCTGATCATCATCTGTTAATAGACCTATAAGATTGTTTGCATGTTATTTGTTTCTAGTGTATTTAAAACCTGCTTCTAATTAAGACATAATTCATAGGTGACAGAGCTGAGGCCATTTTGGATTTTAATTCATATATTTGTCTAAACATTTTCACCCAGCTAGTCTGTCTTCACTCCCCTGGCCTTAAGAATCTGCTTCTGTTGAATTGCTCTGTCTTCGCATGTGTATGTGTTGTGGTTTTGCTTAGTGAGGGGGGCCTAAGGTGGTAGCTTCTGTAGGAAATTGCTAGAAGTCGCTCCCCTTTGTTCAGTGGACTCAACCAGGCCTAGGGCGGACCCGCTGCTGGCCAAGGCCAAGCCAATTGGTAGCAGAATGTCCCGTGATAACGCCTCTGCGATAACGTATTTAAGAAGGGGAAAACAGGGGAAAAAAAAAAGAAGAGAAGATGTGAAGAAGCTGAGCGGGGGCCGAAGCACAGAGGGGGGGGCGCAAACCTTGTGGGCCTTGGAGGCCTCACCCTCTGGCCTCTCGCTGTGGGGCCGGCTGGGCCCAACTCGGCCCGGCCTGGCTGCAAGAAGTGGAGAGGAGATGAGATGGATGATGTGAAGAGATCCTGAGAGGCGTCTTCCAGCCTGTTGTGAAGAACTTTTCTTGTGAGAGGAACAGCTGCAGACGCCAAGGTCAGTGGAGAAGGAGGGGGAGGAGTAGTGAGGCTCCTGGCCAAGATTCCCCTGCAGCCTGTGGTGATGACCGTGGAGGAGCAGGTTGTCCCCCTGCAGCCCATGGAGGTCCACAGAGGAGCAGAGATCCACTTGGAGCCCGTGAAGGACCCCGCACCAGGGGAGGTGGATGCCTGAAGGCAGCTGTGGCCTGTGGAGGGCCCTCTGGGGCAGCTGTTCTGGAGGGACTGCACCCTGTGGAAGAGATGACCCAGGCCAGAGCAGTTTCACAAAGGACTGTGGCCCGTGGGAGGGACCCCACACTGGAGCAGGGGAGGAATGCGAGGAGTTCTTCTCCTGACTATGAAGCAGTGGCGTAAAACAATGTGTGATGAACTGACTGTGACCCCCATTCTCTTTTCCCCCCTGTGCCGCTTGGGGGGAAAGGTAGTAGAGATAAAGTTAAGCTTGAGAAGAGGGAGGGGTTGGGGGAGGTTATCTTGTTCTCTGTCTCATTATCCTGCTAGTTTTAGAAATAAATTAATAGTTTTCCCCAAGTTGAGTCTCTTTTGCCCGTGATGGTAACTTTAAGGATTTCTCCCCGTCCTTATCTCAAACCTTTTCCTTATATTTTCTCTCCCTGTTCTCTTGGAGGGTGGGGGGAGTGAGAGAGAGACTGTGTAGTCTGGTCCCGATCGGGGTTGAACTACAACAGTATGTTCTTGAAGCTTCAATGTAATCACTAACCAATAAAATAAATATTATCATTTTACTGTTTATGAACCACAGTCTCTTAATTTCTGAATGAAGTCAGATAATGATCACTTATGCCTAAGCACTCACTGACTTTCAGCATGGCATTTGAATGCAATTATCCATCGTAATGAATTGCAAAATAATTGTCATGTTGGATGATGAGTATTTTCAAACACAAAAGCCATTATAATTATTAAACTATAATAACTTACTGTTGTCAATATGAAGCATTCAGCATATGTTCCGTAAATCAAAATCCTTACAATGTGGATCTTGTTCTTTTTTTGTAAGTGCCTTCTGGTTTCCAGACAGTCATGAAAAGCAGCATCAGACGAAAAGGGCAGTATGCTAAGGGGTAGGAAATGTAGCTTTTGCTCCTCATTGTGCCATCACCTTGCTATCAGAAGTGCCTGTCTTTTTGTAAAAGACTCAGGAGTGAATCAGTTGAGTACAGTGGTTGAATGTCCTTGAATAAATCTCCTTTCCTGTCTGTTTGCTTTTTTTTTTTTTCTTCAATGCAGTGCCAAAACATGAGGATGAGGACAACTGCAGCAGTGCAGTTGGATTTCTGTGAAATTGTCTTCTTTTATTAGAGGATTTTGCATTTTAATTTCTTTCCTTTTTGAGATAAAACCCAGGTGTGTTTAAGTAGTGGGCCTGCTTTATGAAATAGTAATTTAAAACCTGACTGTTGCTACTTTAATGGTCTTTTGATATTTATATGTCCTCATGCAACTCTGGCTTGTTCTTTTTCCACAGCATTGTTTTGTTCTGTTGTGTATTACCATCATTACTGTAATGTCCCTGACACCAGATTGAAAAGATATGTTTGCAGAAGTCCCCTTCCCTCCACTATTTTAAAATTAATGTTGACTGGACAGTGCTTAGTACTCAGTTTTGTTGGCAGCTGTAGTTAGTTGCAGTTATGCTATTTTAGGTGCAGAGTTTCATCCACCAAATATGCATAGCGTATGAAACATTAGGCCCCATGAGTTTAGATGGTCTTTTACTTAATATGTGGCAGACTTGATGGCTTGTGACAAACTAGCTGGCAGTGTGTGTAGAAGCTCTGACTGATTATGTGATGATCACATACAGATTCGCAGCTGACTGATCCTTGAGTCAACTTTTGGTTCTATGGGCGTTTTTTCCTAATTGATTTGTACTGTATGTTACTTCAGAATCTGCTTGATGATGTGGAAGAATTTCACGAACGTGCTCAAGAAGCTATGATGGATGAGATCCCGGACTCTTCCAAGCTGCAGGAGTTGATAGATATGGGCTCTGGCCTCTATGTAGAACTTCCTGAACTGCCAAGGCTGAAGCAAGAACTGCAGCAGGCTCGGTGGCTGGATGAGGTGAGATCCACCCTCTTGGATCCCCAGAGGGTCACCTTAGATGTGATGAAGAAGCTGATTGACTCGGGCGTGGGCTTGGCACCGCACCATGCTGTAGAAAAAGCCATGGCTGAGCTGCAGGAACTGCTTACAGTCTCGGAGAGGTGGGAGGAGAAAGCCAAGGTCTGCCTGCAGGCCAGGTGAGTGTTTCTTTGCAAACTTTTCTCACAGGTCACAATTCTGGGATTCTCAGCCTCTTTTGAGGAGTATGATGAAGAGTAGGGGCTTTGAAGTTGTAGTGTGTTTCTTTTGCCTCCCAGTAGTTTGCTCAAGAGTTAGATTTGAGGTTGTTGAAGAGTTGCAGAAGAGTTGATTCCCCATCATGTTGCACAGTGGCAGGAGGCTGTGAGTTGCCGCTGTCTTTATTTATCGCCCTCCACAAAAAACACTGAGTATCCTGCAGGAGACAGCATCCTCAATATTCAGGAGTTCTGATGCGGTGCTTTTTTGAACTTGATTGTGCGAAGTCCATCAGCTCTCTTGCTTCTCCTGTTACTTGATAGCCAGTAGCACCCTCCAAGAATAGAGCCATGGTATCGTACACTGCACTGTAGGGACGGAGTTGCATCACCAGCCTGTCCAATTTATGGCTTTAGTTGACTGGCGTTTTGAGAGAAGGCTGGAATTTTTTTTTCCTTACTCTAGACCACGCCAAAGCATGATGGCTCTGGAAGGCATCGTGAATGAAGCAAAGAACATCCCTGCTTACCTGCCCAATGTGCTGGCACTGAAAGAAGCCCTGCAGCGGGCTAGAGACTGGACAGCCAAAGTGGACGCCATTCAGGTAGGGGTTACAGCAGGGACTGGAGTCTTTTGCTTGCATCCTTTTATTTAGACATGTTTTTTATTACTAGCCCTCTGCCTGCAAAGGTGACCTGAAAGGAAGCCTTGCTGTAGCTGTTAAATGTGCTTAACATAGCTCATGTACTTAAATTATTTCTTTTTTGTGCTGCTGTTTCCCCATTGGCTATCCAATTTCTGTTTCCTTTCCTTTTATGCATTTCCCGGGGAATGTAAAAGCCAGCAAATTCATTATGATACAAATTTAACTCTCGAAGGGTGTTTGGTATTGAAACTGTTCTGCATACTGGAAATAGTTTGCAGCATATGATGTTCTGCTCACAGGTCTTCAGTTTTGGGGCTGGCTATGGAAATGTTTGTTTTTTCTCCCCCAAATGGTGTAAGATTTAATGGCACTCATGGCTGGGATTTTCTGTCTGAAATAGATGAAGTTATGGCATTGTTAGTTCAGTAGCTTCCTCTTCTGTTGCTCTGCCCACATAACTTGATCCAAAAGGGACATGGCTTCTGTGATATTTCTAGGTGTTGATCTCTGGTCTGTAACTGCTGTTCTTATATCTGGTATTTGTTGGGAACTGAAGTGAGAATCCCAGTTGACTTCACATCAGCCCCTGTAAAACTCTCAGATACATTAGCTTGCTGTTAAGCAGACAGCATTTAGACAACTGTCTAGAAGTTGAATGTTGTCTTACTCCCTAAGCCAGCAGGCCATGTCAGAATAACTGTTAAAATAAAAACTGTACAAGATAGTTTTTTCAAATATCAGTAAGATTGAAACATTGCCCTCCTTTCCTTTCCTATGGAACTCTGTTTAGTCCACGACAAAACAGTGTATGGCTTGAAATTAAGCTGGCTGCTGATATAACGATGGAATCGTTGGCTTAGAAAAATTTCTTTTACCCTAGAATGGGAGCAACTACGCCTACCTGGAACAACTGGAGAGCTTGTCTGCCAAAGGCCGCCCAATACCGGTGCGTCTTGATGCCCTGCCGCAGCTGGAGTCACAAGTAGCTGCAGCACGTGCCTGGAGGGAGCGCACAGGAAGGACCTTCCTGAAGAAGAACTCAAGCTACAGTCTGTTACAGGTGAGCAACAGCCACTTCTGTGTCAGGCTTCAGAAACTGATCTTGATGGCCCTCTATGGTCTGGAGGGAACAGCTGTTTCAGTTATGGTAGATTAGAGCTGCTTTTCACAGAATCACAGAATTATCATGATTGGAAAAGACCTAAAAGATCATCCAGTCCAACCATCACCAATACTTCTCAGCTAAATCATATCCCTCAACACAACATCCAAACGTTTCTTGAACACCCCCATGGTCGGTGACTCCACCACCTCCCTGGGCAGTGCATTCCAGTGCCTGACTACCCTTTCCGAGAAGTAATATTTCCTAATGTCCAGCCTGAATCTCCCCTGGCGCAGCTTGAAACCATTGCCTCTAGTATTTTGAAACCATTGCCTTTTGAGAACAGAATAAAAAACTTCAGCTGTTCTCAGGTGAAAAGAGTGAAAAAGGCAGAAAGTCTGTTTGGCTAGTCTTGGTTTAAGTATAGACAACCTCAACTGTTACTTTTGAAGAAGCAAATTAAAACTCCTTTTTGGGAGGGAAAGAAAAGGAATTATCTTTCTATGTAAATGTAGAAATGTAGGCCTGAGATGGACATAGAAGCTGTCTTTGCATGTTTTAACTTGTTCCACGTAAATTCTAAGAAAATAGATTAGATATTTTATAAACTGTATGACTACAAGAAAAATTAAGTCAACTACTGTTTATTTTATTTCAATGAATGCAGTCACTGTTTAATAAAAAATCATTCTTGTGTTTGAAGATTTATCGTATCTACTTGACAGGCTTCTCTTTTCTAGGGAAAACAATTCAGTTCTTTTCAATGCTTTCTTCTGGGCTATATTTTTCATACTCTTACCTTATTGTTATTCTCTGTAGTTTGTCTTCACTTTCAGTGTTTCCAAAACCAGGCAGAATCCTCTCACTATGGCTTCCCTAGTGCCCTGTGAAGTGCAGTAATTACATTTTTTGTCTCAAAGGGAATACTGCTGTTTAATGTTTCCCAATGGGATCTGCCCCTATTGAAACATCGTCGCACTGATTTCTGTTTGGTTTATGATGCACTGTAGGTCTGAATTTTTTTCTGTATTTTTTTTTTTGCCTAATTAGTTATTTACTATGTTGTTCTGGTTTTGCATTTGACTGATTTTCTAAATGTATTAGTTTGAACTTTTCTGTTTTGAATTTTATTTGCTAGATTTTATATTCAAGTATGTCTTCCAACTGATAAAAATCACTTAAAGTTTAATTCTTGTCCTTAAAAGTGCTTTACAGCCTCTCATTTGATATTAAAAGACTTACAACATTTTTTAGTTTTGTTTCAGCTACCAAATTGCTGATGCATATCTGAAATCATGGCACATCTTAAAACTTGCAATTGATGAAAGCACTTGAAGTGACTGTTAAACTACTGATATCTAACTGCATACAGTATTTCAGTTAGCTATATGTATGATAGCTTAATCTGAACAGATTTTGTAATTTAATTATGTAATTTAATTATGTTGTCCTGCCACATCACTGTGGTGCTGATTACATTCAAATTCTATACTTATGAAATACTTGTATCCTGTTCTGTTTATTTCTCCTCCTAGCTTTAATTGACAGATATCAAAGGTGTTAGATTTTTGAGTATTTTTTTTTTTCTCTCTGGTGACTCTGTTGTAATGCCTTTATTAGATGTTGTCATGTATCTCCCTGAAATCACAACTTTATAGATGAGAACTTTTTTCTGTTCTTGGCATCCTTGGCTCTGACAGTGTAGGTTTTCTTGGTGGTTACAGGTTCTGAGCCCTCGGACTGATATTGGTGTTTATGGGAGCAGTAAGAACAGGCGGAAGAGGGCAAAGGAGTTGATGGAGAAGGAGAAGGAGAAAGATCTTGACTTGGAATCCCTAAGTGAACTGGAAGATGGACTGGAGGAGGCCAGGGACACTGCAGCTGTGGTAAGGAGCTGTGAAAGGTAGTGTCACCTGATATGTGGGTTTAATTTGTCTCTAAACTGTATAGAGAACTTATGGAAGCACTGATAAATGAATCTTACTGAAATTAATATCTCATAATATGATGTTTGACACAAGAATGTAGTTCAACTTTAATTGCAGTGAAAGTAGAGGGAAGCGCTATTGAGAGTATAATTGCTGGTATTTAACATGTATTGGGCTATGTGCAAGACTTAAATCCTCTTGGATTAATATCTGTGGCTGTTCATCTGATATTATTAACAGTTATTGAAATTAGATAAAAATAATGTGAAATGAGGTGCAGCTGTACTTTAAACAATATAAAGATATATTTGGTGAGGTTGATTTTGAGGGCAGTCTGTACATACATGCTTGCTCATAGAAACCGAGCTTGGGGGAATGTTGTATTTGATTCCTCTTTGGGAAGATATTGATGCAGCTTATCAGAGGAATTTGCTGTCATCTGGCTACCCTTTCTTTGGGAACAAAGAAAGTATATGCAAGCTCATTACTGTGGCTTATACACGATCCATGTTACTTAATATGCTTTGTTATAGTTACCTGAATGGAGACACTGAAGAAATGCAAGTTGCTTCAGGAAGATATGTGGTCACTCAGGCACTCCTGATGCTGAGTCAGCATTGAAACAATGCTCAGCTGCATTGTTTCAGTAGACAGATGGATGCAACAGACTCTAACTTCTTTCCTGGAGTCAAAACCTGTTCTCCTGTGGCCTAATGACAAGATTAATTACGAACTTCAGGAACTTTGTAGATAAGGAGAAGGTTATCTGATGTTTACTTAGAATCTCTGTCAGAAGGACTTAGAGGAGTAATGGGTAATTGAGGAGGAAGTATTTTAGCTGAAGTTTTAATTAGATCACAGAATTCCTAAATTTTGGGCTAGTTTAACTAGGAAGATACCTTGATATTTGTTGTTTGTTTGTTTTTCTTTTCCCACGTTGCTAATAAGATGCTGTCTCTTAGCTGTGAGGGTCATGAACTGTTTTTGTCTTTGCTGGGTAGGTGGCTATATTCAAGGAGCGGGAACAGAAGGAGATTGAAGCCATGCATGCTCTCAGGACAGCTAACCTGGCCAAGATGACTATGGTGGATCGAATCGAAGAAGTCAAATTCTGCATCTGCCGCAAAACAGCTAGTGGATTCATGCTACAGTGTGAGCTGTGCAAAGACTGGTTTCATAGTGGCTGCGTGCCCCTTCCCAAAACAAGTTCTCAGAAGAAGGGCTCTAGTTGGCAGGCCAAAGAAGTGAAGTTTCTATGTCCGCTTTGCATGCGTTCTCGAAGGCCACGACTCGAGACGATACTGTCTCTGCTAGTGTCCCTGCAGAAGCTGCCTGTACGACTGCCAGAAGGGGAGGCGTTGCAGTGCTTGACAGAACGTGCCATGAGTTGGCAGGACCGCGCGCGGCAGGCTTTGGCCACTGACGAGTTGTCCTCTGCGTTGGCTAAGCTTTCCGTGCTCAGCCAGCGAATGGTGGAGCAGGCAGCACGGGAGAAAACGGAAAAGATAATCAGTGCAGAGCTACAGAAAGCAGCAGCTAACCCAGACCTGCAGGTAGGGATGGGGATATGTTGCTCCTTGCTTGTCCATCTTTAGTTTGTCGAAATGCCTTATCTTTCTTGGAGAAGCTTGGGAAAGAGGAGAGAGCAGTTAAAAGCTGAGAGACATCAAAATTTAGTTCAGTGCTCCTCAGCCTCAGACTGTGGCTGACTTCAGTCAGTTACACGCTGCTCCAGGAACAGGTCTGTTGCTTTGTACTCATTGTCAATAGCAACTACTGAAGGTGCTTGTAAGAATCACCAATTCAGATGGAACAGCTGCCTAAGGACTTGAAGGTGTGGAAAGCAGTGGCTGCTTTGGTGTCCAAATGTTATTTCCCTCTTGACGGAATCAAAGGTCTCAATATTTGTAATTTCTCATGGATTGTCCTTCTCAGGCATTTGGTGTCTTGTTAATAAATTTCGGCGAGGACTGTAGGCAAACACTGGTACTTTTATGGCTGCCATCTTCATCTTGAGATTGAGACCAGTAGTCAGATGAAGCTGTGGTGAAGAAGTTTGTACAACCATAGGCTATAATTTGGTAGCACTAAGCAGCAGTATCTAGATCTTTCTAGTCACTGTTATTCAGAAACATGAAAATAAAATCTAATAGAACCTTTTCCTTGGATATTTCCTTATCTTTCTTCACATCTTGCTGTAACTAGGCTTTTCTGTGACTGTCCAGCCAGTTATCATCAGGTCAAAAGACCCACTGTGTTCTTTGTCAGTAACTCAGCTTTTTAATAGATTTTTCTGGAAATTTTATTGTTTGATTCCCATATTCTACTTTTCTTCTAGGGACACTTGACTAGCTTCCAGCAATCAGCCTTTAACAGAGTGATAGGGAGTGTGTCCTCATCCCCACGACAAACTGTGGATTATGATGATGAAGAGACAGACTCCGATGAAGACATCAGGGAGACGTATGGCTATGACATAAAGGTAAGTAATTCAGTGTGACTTGTCTGTGTGGAATTAATCCAGAACACCTGTTTTTATTAATTCAATTTATTTCAGAATATTTTTAATCTCAAGCTATCTGTGTACATTCTGCCTGGGATTCTGTGGCAGAAGAGGTACTTTTTGATTTTGTCTGAATGTTTCAGCTCTGGACTGCTGGAAAGTTTTGTAATGTTTCTTTTCAAAATTACTAAATGTCCTGTGATTGAGTTTCAAAAGGTGCTTTTGTGTGCTAAGGAAAAAGATATGCTTCTCAAGGGGTTTGTATTTATAATACCATGCAGGATGAATGTTGTCTTTATGCCCCATTCAGACATAGCATGAATCATAAATATAAGTAAGTGTCTATACAGAGGGTTCCTCAACAGGTTTTGCTACAGCAAAAAATTAATCTTTGAAAACTGTAGGAAATTTTCCCTGTAGGAAATTGCCTGATTGCAGAGCTTCTTTCACATTTTCATACCTTCCTAATCATTCAGCCCTCATATAAAGGAGGTACATCTGTTCAATTTTGGATATGTGGATGTATTCAGGACGAGATGTCTGGATCATGTTGTAAAATTAGTCTAGATTGAGTTCAGAAATTGTAACTGCAGTTAGATTTTAAAAATATGTTAACCAGAGAAGAACTGTCATGAGAAAAGGCAACTATATAGATAGCCCAGTGTTTTCAGTGTGATGTAGTTAACTTCAGAACTTCTGAAATGTCCTTTTGATATATGTAGAGACAAAAGCAATGCCACTGTTTGTTCTTCTGCAGTGGTTTGTTTTTAGTAATAGTGTCATATCTAACTTAAAAGATGCTAACTTAGAAGACAGTGTGGTCGTGTAAATTCTTCTAAGGCAGTATTTCTGGCTTAGAAAGGTTCAGCAAATTTTATGGGTATGATTTCCCTCAATCTCCTATTTTTAGTATTTTGTTTCTAAGCAACTTTATGCAAATACACACTGTTTGTCTTACAGTCCTATATGAAATGCCAACAAGAGTACATCGCAATGGGATGTTACAGCTTTTAATTAAGTTAGTTTAAAAAAAATTGCAAACGGTTCTTTGCATCAGGAGTCATAAGGCATTTCTGAAAGATGTGGCATTTTCTGAGGCTGTGATAAATTATATGTCAAGAAAGATGGCATATGCTTGTCAGGATCTGAGGTTTTTGCAGGAGTGTAATTTCATTTGTTTAATGTTTCTGTTGTCATGATTTGAAAATCTGTTACTTACCCTTTTGATTTGGATGTCCATTGCTATATGTAATTGTAAAAACCTAAAAGTAAAAATCTGTCAAAGCAAGGCTGATAGGGACCAGAAATGTCTTTTGTTAGGTCAACTAACATGGTTGGAATAGAAGACAGATTTTCAGGCAACAAATTCTTGAGGTCTAAACTAGAAGTAGCAGAGTTCAGAAGATAAAACAAAGTTGCTTGAGTTTAATTATTTTCATACTTTTGGCTTTCAAGGATCGGGGTTATTTTCATTTTATAGTCTATAAACATTTTCCTGTGGTATAATGCATTTAAAAAAACCAAACAAATACATAGGTTATGATGCATCATGTATGAATTTGTTCTTAACTTCTTGTAGACCCTGTAGAAGATTGTGCCTCTTCTAATTAAAACATGATTCTTGCCAGCAAATACTTTGTTATGAGTGCAATAGCTAGACTTCTTTTAAGACTTATTCCAAGCAGACTGATTTACTGTTGAAATGTACTGTAAATTTTCTTGACCTTTAATTGCCTTCATTTTTGTCTTATGTATTTTTTTCTCATTCCTTTGCACCTGTTTTGCCTGTAGCCACCTAATGGTGATGTCTTGATTAATTTCCCTATTGGCCTTGCACTTTCTTTAATCTGGTATAATATAATATCCAGAACAATACTACATTAGATGGAACCTGTACTGTGTAGGCAGAAATACGTTCCTCTTTCTGAATATATTTATTTTATTGTTTCATCTGGCCAATTTAAATCTGAATTTCACACTTCTAATTCTGTACCGAAATAATCAGTGTGCACTTCACTTCCTTTTAAACGTGTGACTGAAAGCCAGAGAGAGATTACCATTCTTAAATTCCCTTTTTATGTCATGAAATGACAGTGTCTGGGTGGTACATTTTTCTGAATTGGCCATATTGGGACCCACACAGCTAATCTTCAGGTAAATATTGTCAATAACTGCTCTACGGCCATTCTCTTCTTTTAAGCCGGCTTCTTGTTTATTATTTTTCTGAAAGATTTCAGTATTACATGGCATGCTAAGTATGTGGACCTGTTTCATTGCAAACGTGATGGGGTAGATAAGTTCTGGAAAGTGCTATGGATATAGACAGCTGGTTGAGGAGATTATCCTTATTAATTTCACCTGCAGGGATGAGGAGGAAGAGAGAAGTGAGTACTAGTAGACACCAGGGAATCTACCAAGATGGGCTTGAGTCTTCTCTGTATTCTCTGTCTTATATAATGCAAAGTCAAACAAAGCTTTTCCCGCTGCTAGGAGATTCCTAATCTCACTCCTTTTAATGGATCCACTTGCATCTGAAGGCATGTGTTCCGTTTCAGTGTGATACATCTAAAAAGTCAACCAGACGTCTTGCACAACACATTGAGCGCCAGCCAATGTCATCATTATTCTGTTGATGGAAATATTCACAACAATCTCAAGTGTTAGAGTCCTCTTCCTTTCTGTGTTTGGTCCTGTCTTCCAATGCTTCAAGTCTGCCATGAAAGTCCCAATCCCAGGGCAACATCTGATTGGTTGCTGTTGTGTGATCATCTGTCAGTTTATAATTTGTTGCTGTGCTGAAGCACGCCCTGTTTTTTCCTCACCTGTAAGATCTCTAGTAGTTTCTTTCTGTAGTAACCATTATTTACTCAACATACCCTTTCTTTACTAAAGATATAAGTCTTTATGGTCTTGCAGTTACGTTTTTCAAGGAAAAAAATTACGTGGGCTGAGAGTCAGCCTCTTGTCATGATGTTGCTTTCTGAGGACCATACTTGGAGTGACTACTTAGTGAGGAAACCTGTCAAGTGTTTCTCACAAACTGGCTATAAATCTATTGACCTGTCTCCATAGGGGTATCTGCTATTTAAATAGGAGTGTAACTTGTATCTTTTGCATATGGTCTTGGTGTCTCTGGTGGGGTGCTTCAAAGAAGGATTTTAGAAACGGCAAACTGACTGATCTGAGTAGAATTTACTTTGCAGTAGGTATTTTCCAGATGTTGCATGTTTTCTGTGGGTCTTTTTCAGGACAATGTCAGTGTAAAATCCTCTAGCAGCTTGGAGCCAAATTTGTTTTGTGATGAGGAAATCCCTGTTAAATCAGAGGAAGTGGTGACACACATGTGGACTGCTCCATCATTCTGTGCTGAACACGCATATTCATCTGCTTCTAAAAGTTGCTCTCAAGGTATTTACTTTTCTATATATTGAGATAAAATTGAACAGATAGCCGGGATGAGCAGTTACATTGCACTTGTTTCCTGCTGTCTGATATATAAAAACTCTGTCAATGTGTTTTGCTTGGGATTGTCTCCCTCTTTAGATTGTTGTGGTAGAAAACTGTGTAATTTAATTTTGGTTTAGATCTCTTTCTTTTATCCTTATGTGACTTGCCTCTTGTCTGAAAGGTTCTAGCACTCCAAGGAAGCAGCCTCGTAAGAGTCCGCTGGTACCTCGCAGTTTGGAGCCCCCTGTATTGGAGCTGTCACCTGGAGCGAAAGCTCAGCTAGAAGATCTAATGATGGTAGGGGATCTGCTAGAAGTATCACTGGATGAGACTCAGCACATCTGGCGGATCTTACAGGCTACTCATCCACCTTCTGAGGAAAGGTTCCTTCATGTCATGGAGGTATGGAACTTGAAGAAACATTCTCATATAGAAAAATAATCCCACATTATTTTGGTGGTTTTTTTAAAAAAAACAAACAAACAAAAAAAACCAACAAAACCCCCAACTTGGATAGTTGAGTGCTTAGTTACTTGACATGTTTGAATTTCAACTGAGGAATAGTAGGTTCCAGAAAATAATAGAACAAGAGATCCAAAAATTCAGTTCTTGATCACTGATGCCGTAGCACTGTCCTCCACAATTAAACATATTTTGAACAGTTTTCTCAGGCAGTTCTGTATGGAAACCTTATTTTAGAAAAGATAAGGTTAGGGAAGGATATGCTGTTCCTGATTACGCTTGGAATCAGAACTCATCTGCAAAAGAATGACAAGAAACATATAGGAAGATGGAAAGTCTACACTTAACTTTATACTTGCATGTTGATGAACTTTTGTTGTTACTGGGGAAAGAACACATTTTTAAATAAAATATGGTTTGATAATGCAGGTAGTAAGATTCCTATTCTTCCTCAGAATAACAGAGTATTTTTTTTATTAATATACTATGAAGATGTGCTGATCTCTTCGCTCAGCTGACAGCGAATGAGGCAAGCTTATCTGCTGATTCTGATATCTCATCCAAATCACTTAACCTCATTGATGCAGTGGCTAAGTGGTGTGTATGAATGAGAGGGTGTGCGCTGGAAGAGAAGGTAAGCTCTTGTGTTGAAGAGCTGTACTGGACCGCATCCTTTATCATTTGTCAGCTGGAGATAGGGGCCAGTTTGACCACGTGTAGTTATGGAGCATGGTTGCTTTTTGAGTTAATGAACTGCACAGGAAATATATTGAGCTAGTTCTTTTTTGACTTTTGTGTAGTGTACACTAAGGTAAGATGAAAGGTTGCACGCTGTGAACAGTGAGGTTACATGGGTGTGGTAATCAGTTGTCTGATTTTCTGAGAACCACCCATGTACAATGGATAAATCAAAGTGTTGCCAGACTGCCATCGGTTAAGACTATTATAAAGTAGACCCTGCCTCCAGAGAAATGCTGCTTTACCGTGTTTTGACCCAAGTACTTCACTTTGTAAACTTGATGCTCTTCTAATTTAATAGTTTTGGCGTGGAATTGCTTGAAGAGCAGTTTGAATGCCAACAGATAGTGATTTATAAATATCATGCCAGACTTTTATATTAATAGTTAAGCACAGCTTTTCTGGGAAGAGGAGGTGCATTAAAACATTTTCTTGTTAACCCTTATGAATACTTGCTTGACTAGAGCTATTCATTTTGAATTTAATACCTTTCTTTGTCTATTTACATGCAAAATAGGTAGACTTTTGTAAAATAATGTTCAGAGAATTTGGTTTTGGGTGGAGTAGCTATATTAAGTAATGTACAGTAAACAGTTTTTATTTACTGGCTTATAGTATATGGCCTTAATCTATTAATAATTTAAGTTAAAGTATATAGCTGAATTAACTGAAATTGAGTCAGACCTGTTTGTACAAAGGAGCTATACATGTGAATCTTTCAGCTATAAATAGGATTTGTCACTGTGGATGACTTGCAGTGACAGAGTTTGCCAATTTTAAGCCTCACTTCTGGACTGAATCTGCTATTTAAAAGTTGTTAATGATGCCAGGATATTTACGATGCATGCCAGTTTGGGAGCTATTCAAATAATGGATCTGTTACTTTCTTCTCTTGCTTGAGTTGATGATACATTTTAAGAGTTTGCCAATTGCTCTGAATCTCCAGAATAGCAATTGCTTTCTCTCAAAAATAATTACAAGCAAGACTGACCTAGGATGAAAAATACGCAAGAACATCTAACATGATTAATCTTCTCAAGTTTTATTAAAAAGCAATGTGAAAAAGGAGTTGTAATTATTCCTTATTCTGCCTCCTTACCCTTTCTGATGTTTTACTTTTTCCACTGGACATTTTTGATTCATTGTACTTTGACGCACTTCTGACTTCTTTTCTAGTATGGTGAAAATAAAGTTGAACCCCTTTTTGTTTAGAATTTGTAATGGAATATTATTGAATAGGTTTCTTCGTACCGTGTCAGGGTAGTGGTGGAGGTAAATACATCTCTCATACCACAGATTTGCAGTATATGGAAATTTGCATGTGAAAAAAAAAAATCTCTTTTCACCCTTTCTATGAAGGATGACAGCATGGATGAGAAACCACTGAAAATGAGAGGGAGGGACTCTTCTGAGAGGAAGCGGAAACGAAAGCTGGAGAGAGCAGAGCAGTTCTTTGGAGATATGAAGCAAAAATCTAAAGATCTCAAAAAACTGGAAAAACCCAAGAAGAAGAAGCTAAAACTCACCATGGATAAGACAAAGGAGCTGAACAAGCTGGCAAAGAAACTGGCTAAGGAAGAGGAGCGGAAAAAGAAGCGAGAGAAGGCAGTTGTGGCAAAGGTGGAACTAACAAAGGAGAACACAGAGAAAAAAAGAGAGAAAAAGGTTCTAGATATTCCTTCGAAGTACGACTGGTCAGGAGCGGAGGAGTCGGATGATGAGAATGCTGTCTGTGCTGCGCAGAACTGCCAGAGGCCCTGCAAGGACAAAGTGAGTTATTGCTTATTCTGTCGTTGGCGATTTCTGTGTGAAGCTGAAAACCCCAGTGCAGTTTAATACTTCGGTTGAACAGAATGAGCAACAGAGGTGGTGTCATTGGAAGTGAGAGAGAACAGAGTAGTAGGTGGGCAGGTACACAGATGCAGCAGATAAGAGAATAAGGAAGTTCTGTAGTTTTAGGTACTTTAAAACAGATGATGATGGAAAATCCGAATCTGGGACAAGATACTCTGTCTTGATTGGGAAGTTTAACCGTTTCAAGCTGTGTATTTTTTTTTGCCAGCTATGCAGCATGCATTGTGTAATTCAAAGGATCAATGCTGTGACTCAGCTAGAAATGTTTCTGACTTAGGTGTGTTTCTGAGCAGAAGTTGGGGGTGTTTGGTATTCCTAAATGAAGTAAATTTTCTGTATTTCTTGCATGCTGTCTGTGAACGGTGATGTTGCAGGCTGAGGTATCTACAAAACTGCAGTGCTTCACTTTTCTCATCGGAGATAAACACTTAGTGATTTTAGACCTGGTTGGATTATTACAAAAGAAACTGCATCTATGGTACTGCTTGTTCTGATTGTCAGCTTTTAAATGAACTAATTGATGGTCCAAAAAATGGGTTTTTCCTGGAATGTTTTTTCTGCTTTTACAAAGAAAAAATATCCCACTCCCAATAATAACTGTGGGATTGACACTATACTGCACTGGCTTGTGCAAGAGAGAGAGCAGGACAAATACCCAGAAGTTATTTATTTCACAGCATTGAAACATGGGAATCAAATGTTCATCCAAATGCTTAAAAACACTGGTTAGAAGACCAGTTTGAAGTGTTAATCTTAGATCATGGTTAGAAATTACACTGGAAGATAAATTGCTCAAAAGATGGCACAGTCTTTGTACCACCATTCTCCTTACTTCAGAGTTGATAATTAGGTTATAGTAGTACAATTTAACTGAAATTGGGATTGCAAGAGGGAGGAGAGTGCCTTTAAGTTCATATTATAAAGAAAGTCATACTAAATTCATCAAACTTCTTTCTGTAAATGAAACTGAATAAAATTCCTGATTGTATAATCAAAGCTTTTAATGGAATGACTGTCTTTCCATGAGGTTGGACATGTTTTCATACATTCAACAGGTGAATACCATACAAGTGAAAAATGACAAATACCAGGAATGTAATGACTGAAGCTGCAGCTGTTAGTGTTCATTACTAGTCACTTTTTAAAGTTTGTTTAGGAATAGTTTTCCTGCAGAATAAGGTAAAATCTTGAGCTGATCATGTTTCTTCATTTTAGGTAGATTGCCACTACTTGTTACTTTTAGAATATATTTTTATTTTTACATTCGTCTGTAAGGTGAAAGCAGGACTAAAACAGTAACAGTTTTTATAGCTGTGCCAGTGCATGCCATTAAAATATAGAATGTGTCCATTATGTTGCTGATCCCAGTTTCTGCCCATTGACTTCGAATGAACATGTACGTTTACTCAGGGAGTTACAGAAATCTCTTAATTAATCTTTTTTCCTTCTTAAGTTTTAATCTACTTTTTATGGATTTCCTAATTGTTCTATAGCAAGTTCAGCTCAAAGTTTGAAACATTTTACCTTAAATGCTCTGACACTTCAGAGGAACAGTCTGTGTGCATTTTTGGCATTCAGTGGCCAGCCGTATCCCTGATACCTGTCTGGTAGAAAAGTATTAATGCTGCTGATGTTATGTGGCTTTTCCATAGCCAAAAGCAGTAATCACGTCCTGTTTTCTGTATTTTTAAGTTGCAAAAGCTACTACTTGATGATGCAGTCTAAGGGGATATATATAATTTAGGATGTGTGTTTGTAGAATCTCATCTGTGCTGAAGTGTTCCTGAGGAAGCTCTTATTTTAAACGTGTTCTAGCCTATCTGTCTTTCATTTCAGGAGAGCTGAGTGCCATATTCCTCAGTAGTAGTAGTAGTAGTGTGTGTTTGTACTGTGATGGTCTACGGATGGGCAAGGCTTCTTGGAAGAGTATTATTTTTTTATTAAACAAAAGCAGCTTGTTAAAACAAGCTTTGTAGGGCATTAATTTGTGCGCAAAAGCTTTTGTGTTCTAGGTATATCAAGTAGGTTTAATACAAGGTATTTTCTTCATGGAGACTATACCTGTCTTTCCTTCTAATGTGCTATGTGTTGCTGATCTGCTCTCTTGCAGGTAGACTGGGTGCAGTGTGATGGTGGCTGCGATGAGTGGTTTCATCAGGTTTGTGTTGGTGTTTCTCCAGAAATGGCTGAGAATGAGGATTACATCTGTATAAACTGTGCAAAGAAGCCAATGCAGGGACCGAGTAGCCCTGCTCATGCACCACCTCCTCCTTTCTTATTGAGC
>WHYT01015837.1:248920-472990 GCA_009806455.1 Tetrax tetrax
AAATTCATCAAACTTCTTTCTGTAAATGAAACTGAATAAAATTCCTGATTGTATAATCAAAGCTTTTAATGGAATGACTGTCTTTCCATGAGGTTGGACATGTTTTCATACATTCAACAGGTGAATGCCATACAAGTGAAAAATGACAAATACCAGGAATGTAATGACTGAAGCTGCAGCTGTTAGTGTTCATTACTAGTCACTTTTTAAAGTTTGTTTAGGAATAGTTTTCCTGCAAAATAAGGTAAAATCTTGAGCTGATCATGTTTCTTCATTTTAGGTAGATTGCCACTACTTGTTACTTTTAGAATATATTTTTGTTTTTACATTCGTCTGTAAGGTGAAAGCAGGACTAAAACAGTAACAGTTTTTATAGCTGTGCCAGTGCATGCCATTAAAATATAGAATGTGTCCATTATGTTGCTGATCCCAGTTTCTGCCCGTTGACTTCGAATGAACATGTACGTTTACTCAGGGAGTTACAGAAATCTCTTAATTAATCTTTTTTCCTTCTTAAGTTTTAATCTACTTTTTATGGATTTCCTAATTGTTCTATAGCAAGTTCAGCTCAGTTTGAAACATTTTACCTTAAATGCTCTGACACTTCAGAGGAACAGTCTGTGTGCATTTTTGGCATTCAGTGGCCAGCCGTATCCCTGATACCTGTCTGGTAGAAAAGTATTAATGCTGCTGATGTTATGTGGCTTTTCCATAGCCAAAAGCAGTAATCACGTCCTGTTTTCTGTATTTTTTTAAGTTGCAAAAGCTACTACTTGATGATGCAGTCCTATATAATTTAGGATGTGTATTTGTAGAATCTCATCTGTGCTGAAGTAAGTGTTCCTGAGGAAGCTCTTATTTTAAACATGTTCTAGCCTATCTGTCTTTCATTTCAGGAGAGCTGAGTGCCATATTCCTCAGTAGTAGTAGTAGTAGTGTGTGTTTGTACTGTGATGGTCTAAGGATGGGCAAGGCTTCTTGGAAGAGTGTTATTTTTTTATTAAACAGAAGCAGCTTGTTAAAACAAGCTTTGTAGGGCATTAATTTGTGCGCAAAAGCTTTTGTGTTCTAGGTATATCAAGTAGGTTTAATACAAGGTATTTTCTTCATGGAGACTATACCTGTCTTTCCTTCTAATGTGCTATGTGTTGCTGATCTGCTCTCTTGCAGGTAGACTGGGTGCAGTGTGATGGTGGCTGCGATGAGTGGTTTCATCAAGTTTGTGTTGGTGTTTCTCCAGAAATGGCTGAGAATGAGGATTACATCTGTATAAACTGTGCAAAGAAGCCAATGCAGGGACCGAGTAGCCCTGCTCATGCACCACCTCCTCCTTTCTTATTGAGCTACAAACTACCAATGGAAGATCTTAAGGAGACAAGTTAGCAACTACTTGATGCCTGGAACTTGTTGGGAAACGGACCACTGAAACCCTACAGAAAGAGAGGGTTTGAAGCTAATGTAGCCACTGAGCTTCACTTCCAAGGATGTACAGACCTGCAGCAGAGTTGGTCCCTTCCTTACAGCTGGCTTCCTTCGTACAATGGGACGTCAAGGCACAGTGGTACCAACTCATCTATGCAGACACCGCCTGACTAGGAGCTCCAGCCAGTGTTTTTTGACTTGAATGTTTCCATCTTTGAGTGTGGCTGATGCTCTCGGAGACTGAGCAAACCCGAGGCTGTTAGATTAGATGCTTCAGGGTGTTAGAAGTACATGTTGGCAGTGGAGCTGGCCTGGAATTGGTGGGCACAGGCTGGCACTTTTAGGCATACCAGGTTACCCTAAGGAGGTGACTTTGGAAGTTATCTTTTGCCTCCCCATGCCAACCCAGTGAGTAGGGCAGTATCTTGGGAGAGTTAAGTTGCCTCCATATCCAGACAGCTAACACTATACTATAAGGATGGGAGCAAGTGGATGAATTTATTTTAATTTCTCTTTGTAGCTGAAGGGCAGAGGAGCTCATGATCTCAGAAGTAAGCAAAGGTTCTGTTTACCAAAAAATAAACCCAACTCTACTCTACTAGGCAAATTTTTTTTTTTCCTTAGTGGGGAACAGCTGATCTTCCTGTCCTGAGGAGGGCCAGAAAACATTGAAGAAGATGTCTAGCTAGACCAGAGCTTGGGAAAAGCAGAGTGCTTCCCTTTCCACAGGGGTGCCCTCTCCTGTTCTAGGCTTTGCTTAGAGTTCTGCACTCCTGCACATTAAAGTTGTCTCACGCAGGATGGAGCTGGCAAGGAGGTACAGCACCCAGGGCACCAGCTTCTGTGATGTGTACCCAGGGATGGGAAGGAAAGAAGACAGCCCACTTACCTCAGAGGTTACACTGACATGTGCTTCTGTGAAAAGTTTCACTCACAACTATTTCCAGTATCACCAGGCTACGGGCATGGCCTCAAGCGATACCAGCGAGCAGTCTGCAGATACTGTTCCGCAGCGCAAATCCCCTTCCCTGCTGGCTTTGCTGGATGTGTACCAGTGTACAATCAGCAACAGTTCTTGTTTGAAGTCGCCCCTGGCTTTGCCAGGGGACCAGAGGGCTTGGGGTCATCCTGGGTGACAGTTGTTTTAGTAAATCCGTTTTTAAAGAAGGACTTGTTTTTACTTTTTTCTAAATGTCTCAGACTACTGACTTGTTCTATAAATAGATTATTTTTCTTTGATTTTTTTATACTTACCACTGTTAACCAGCAGCACAGACAGAGGTTCACAAAGCAAAAACCTGCCCGTGGGCTTGGGTTTTTTTACTCCATTCCTTCCTTGTAGTACAAGGAATTAGCAGTTACCTTCCCCATTCTAGCCTGACCAGCTGCCTGTGTTTAAATAGGTAAATACATTTCATGTGCTACCTTTGTGTTTGGGTTTGTTCCTGTTAGTGGGGCATCTGGGCCTTAACGACTCCGGTGGATGCTGGCTTTGTGTATGTGAATGTCTGAAGCCAGCCGCTGGGCTGTCTTGTCCCCCTCTCCACTCGCTCCCTATTGTGTTTCCATTCTTCTGCAGTTCTAGGAGTGTTGTAAGTAGTGTCCAGTCTTACTAGGAGCTGGATTGGGATTTAAAGAATTATTGACAAAAACAAAAGTGTTCTGTCTTGACTGTTCTGTGTCTCTTCTCTTGTTCTCTAATATGTGGAAGTTTATTTATCTGGCGGAATTATCCATCAAAAAAAAAAAATCAGCTCAGGTAGATGAACTTTATTGGTTTGTTTTACTTTTGCCTGCTACCTGCGAAGAGGAAGATGTGCAAAAGAAAAAGAACTAAGATGGAGGGCAGAAGATACAGGGTCTTGGGAGCTTCTGAGTGCAATTTGGGCACTAATTCCTGCTCCTTAAAGACCAACGCGGTATTAAAATCAAAAGCAAGCAGTGGTTAAGCATGTGGCTGAACGGGCACCCTAGCAAACTTAAGAGTGTTATTTGTTTACCTATTTATGAAGGAGTCTATGCTATAGCTAGACACACCCTCTTTTTGCCTCCAGTTACTTTTTTTTCTTCTCAATGTATGCTTAGTTTTGGTAAACTGGTTTAAACAGATATTATTTTCCTTCAAGCTTTAATTGATGGTACTACATAAATGTTTCCCTATATGGAGTGGATAGACTATCTGTCACAGATGTTTAATCGTTCCAGAAGTAGACTAGTACAAGATTTCTTAAAGAATCCCAGTGTTCTGTATTCTTTCCTGACTCCTAGAATCGGTGACACAACAGGGAAAAAAACATGGTTTGCGTATCCTGTTAACCACTGAGCATATCCTTTTAACCATTCCTACATTCTCTGTTGTGATAAAATCATTGTTATATGTAATTACCGTCAACTGGAAAAGAGATCTTTTAGTAAATCTGCATTGAATGTTCCTGTTTCTCTGAGTGGGAGGTGTGGTGGAGAATGTCAATGGTAGTGCCAGTTACAACGAGATGGAAACAAACAGCTATACCGTGCAATGGTCAATCATTCTGCTTGTAACGAGCATAGAAAACAGTAAGCCACAGAAAGAAATGTGCAAATAATGTGCAAAAGGTCAGATTTGTAGTAGCTATTTTTCATACTATCACACGGAGAGACTTTTGGTGACACTGTTGAAGGGAGGTTGCCGCACTTTGTAGTTACGGATCTCTCATCTGCTTTTTGGTAAGGTGTTCATAACCTGAAGACCATTGTTAGCTTTACGTCTTATTGTTTAAGCTTATTTTTTTAAAAGCATAATTCCTCTCAAAGGATTGCTGACAGTATGAACTTAAGAATAAATGTTAACTTTTGGAAAAACTTGTAGATATGTAGTTAGTGGTTGAAAAACCTAAAGCTACAGCTGTGGTATTGTCTCCAGATCTTAGGGTTTTGAATTTTTATAAAAGCATGTGCAGAGAAGCAAGCCAAAGTTAAACTAAGGAAATAAATTTCCTTACGTGTCTGCTATGGCTGTAGAAAAAAAATCTCTCATGCTTTGGGGACAGACTCTCAGTATGCACAAAATCTCAGCTCGTTTGTATCTAGAAGGGTGCATGTCTTAGTACTATATTCTGCGAAGGATACCAGCCACTCTTTATGTTGTTTCTCTTCACGTGTTTGACACAGAAGGTCAAAGAAGTGACCTGTTGTGAGAAGCTATAAAAATTCACAGGACTTGAGTTGTGTATCTTACCCAAAGTGTGGAGTCTCAAGTTTTGGGTTTTTTGGTTTTTTTTGGGGGGGGGGCGGGGTTGGTTTTTTTTTGTTGTTGTTGTTTTTTTTAAGAATCGGGGCCTGGAATTGGGCAGCTTTACTTGCACAGAGGTCACTCCTGAACTTCAGTACCATTACTTTCAGGTTTTTATGATTTTGGCAGCTCACCTGTACCCAAATGCTTCTGCAGCCTGAATTATTTGATAATGAGGGCTTAAAGTAAAATTGATGTTATGGAAATTATCTTAAGGGATTGGAATACAGTCACAGAGCATAAGATAACAAATGCATGTCTCAGGGTTTTGTTGGCCACCGTGGGAAGCCTGCATTGATCTTTTCAGGTTTTAGAATAGAGTAATTTAGGTTGGGGCGAATTCTGGAGGTCATCTGGGTCAACCTGCTGACTGAAGCAGGGCCAGCTTTGAAGGTAGGTCACGTTTTTCAGGGCTTTGTCCAAGTTTTGAGTATTTCTAGGAATGGACATTCAACAACATCTCTGGCCTCCTGTTCTGGTTTTGTAGCATCTTCAATGCAAACTTTTGTCTACTGTACAGTCAGAGATTCACGTGCTGTAGCTTGCCAGTTGCCTCTTGAAGAGTCTGGCTGTGTATTTTCTGTAACCATCCGTGAGGTAGTTGAAGACTGCAGGTCCTGCAGCCTTAATTTCATAGACTTATAGAATGGTTTGGGTTGGAAGGGACCTTTAAAGGTCATCTAGTCCAACCCCCCTGCAAGGAGCGGGGACGTCTCCAACCAGATCAGGTTGCTCAGAGCCTCAACCTGGCCTTGAACGTTTCCAGGGATGGGGCATCCACCACCTCTCTGGGCAACCTGTGCCAGTGCTTCACCACCCTCAGTGTAAAAAATTTCCAAGCTGAACAAACGCAGCTCTGCCTCCCTTGAGCCATGTCACATGCTGAAGCCTTCTAACAATCTTGGTGGTCCTCTGCTGGACTTGTTTCAGGTTTGTCAACACCTGTTTTTTTTTTTTGTACTGAGGAGCCCAAAACTGGACATGGTACTCCAGATGCAGATGACAAGTGTCGAGCACAGGGGGGGAATAGCTTCCTTTAATCTGCTGGCTGTGCTGTTACTGTGCGGCCTGGTACAGGGTTGGCCTTTCTAGCTGCAAAGAGTGTGTCTACTGTCAGCCCCAAGTCCCTTGATTTATTATTTCTCAGGTGCAGAACTGATAAACTTAACAATTTTTTCTATCAATGCATCATTCCAGCCAGTCAACGTCAACCTGAATGAGAGCCCTCTCCCATGTTTTGGGTTGTCCTGCTCCTGTCCTCCCCCCATCATTCAGTTTGGTGTCATCTGTGAACTTGATGAGTGCGCTCTATCCCATCACCCAGGTCGGTAAGACATAAACCAGGATTCTCTCCAGTACCAGCCCGTGAGGTACTCCACTTGCAGCTGGCCACCTCCTAGATTTCAAATCGTTGACTACTAAATTCTGAGCACGGCAGTCCACCCTGTTTTTCACCCACATTGTAGGTTGTGTTCACTCTGTAAGTGTGTGTTTGCTGTAAGTCAGGGTAAACAACCACTGCTCTCCCCTCGTCCGTAGGACTCATCGCAGAGGGCAACCAGATTGGGCTAGTGGTGACTGTTGCCAGTCACTTTATCCCTAGTGGGTCTGGATGTGGCTTTAAGGAGGATTTCTGTCATCTTCTCAGGGACCAGAGTGAGTCTAGCTGCCATGTAGCTGCCTGCATCTTCCCCGTTTCCTCTTCATCATTGAATGGGCGTGGTGTGCAGAAGGGTTCATCACAATCCATCAAGAAAATGAACCTCCATGCAGACTTCTTCCTAGGGTTCCAGGTTCCTTCTGTACACAGTTCTTCACACTGGAAGGAAGGTGTAATACAAATGAGAATCGAAGGGGGCATCTGATCTAGGAGAAATGAAATGGTATACAGCCTTGTTCATTCAACACTAGGCTGCTTATTGGGCAGCTGTCCAAGCATAGCCATCACCTTTATTTTTATGTTGTTCTAATAACAGTTATCAGAATAAGTGTAACATGGACTTGTAGCAAAGTAAAGTAAAAACTATATAGATACTCATCAGTTGCTTATCAGACATACCTTGTTGTCATTCTAGGCTTGTGTTTCATACCTTTGAAAATAATGACTGATGGGAAGACCCACTGTATGTTACCAGTCATCTTGTTTGTTGGAAATGAAAGATTTTTTAAAAGGGTGGAAAAAGTTTCTTAAAATCATTCCTGAAATCACTGTTAATGCTCCTGTAAGAAGTTAAGAAATGTGGTCTGCTAAAAGCAAGACTTGAGGCTTCCTCGAGTTAGCCAAAAATTGAAAAGCAGGGAACTCCTTCAAATCCTCTCCAGCTGCAGTCGCTAAGAATGTGTTTGGTCAGCCTGCCTGAAGCAAGCAGGAACTCTGCTTGGAGCACCGAGTCAGCGGGGAGATGCAATAAATCCATCCCTTATCGAAATTCTAGCCACGCTGGCTTTGGGAGGGTGATAAATGCGTAGGACAGCTGGAAACTGCACAGCAAGACGTGGAGAGCGTTGAGCCTTATGTAATGAGATGGCTCGCTACAAATGAACGTGAAGTTGCAAAGTAAAGGCAATGAAAGTAGCAAGGATTTATTGAAAAACAGAAATATTTGTAAGCATATTCTGAATGCCTTTGAAACAAAAGCCCTGCTGCAGCGGACAGTTTTAATCCTAAATGGGATCTTGGAGGATGGCGTTTAATCCCATCCAAGTTCCCCCCTTGGAGGATTTTTTTATTTTTGACAGTCTGTATGTCACACACCACCCTGCCTCAAAAATAAAAATCTGAGGAGAGCAGCCATCTCAGACCAGGCAGGTTCTGAGTCAGCTGATGTCACTAACCAGCCTGGCATCTGCTTTTAATGGAAGGGTGATGTGCCAGGAGGTGGAACTGCTGCATCCATTTCCAAGTTGATGCAGTCTGTGCTCGGTCTTTCAGCAGCTCAAGTCACTGCCGGGCAACGGGCACACCACGTTGCTCCCCAGAGAAATGAGGTGTTTGCTGCTGCTGTTCTATGATAACAGCAGTGGAGGCTACGCAAATCCAAGTTACGCATTTGAGAAATGGCACAGTTTTTAGTGGGATGTGAGATGAGTAGCACATGGTTTACTTCTGTCAGCTAATGTTTAACTTTTCCCTTTATACAGCTGGAAATTTAGTTAGCCAGGTCTTGTGTGTGTCCCTGCAGTGGCACTATCAGAGTGAAATACTGTAAAGATCAAAATCTAGACATTATCAGTGTGTTGATAGTGTTGCATCCCATTATTTCCTTGCCAGCTTTCCTGATAGCCTCTTATGCAGGAGGGAGGCAGTAGATAGATGCCTTAGGTTTGCCTAGAAGCATTCTTGGGAGAGAGAATCGCTGCACACCAGTGTCGGAGAATCACAGAATGGTTTGAGTTGGAAGGGACCTTTAAAGGCCATCTAGTCCAACCCCCTGCAAGGAGCAGGGACATCTCCAACCAGATCAGGTTGCTCAGAGCCCCATCCAACCTGGCCTTGAATGCTTCCAGGGATGGGGCATCCACCACCTCTCTGGGCAACCTGTGCCAGTGTTCCACCACCCTCAGTGTAAAAAAATTTTTTCCATATGTCTAACCTTAATCTACCTTCTATTTTAAAACCATTACCCTTTGTCTTATTGCAACAGGCCCTGCTAAAAAGTTTGTCCCCATCTTTTTTCTAAGCCCCCTTTAGGTACTGGAGGGCTGCTATAAGGTCTCCCCGGAGCCTTCTCTTCTCCAAGCTGAACAGCCCCAACTCTCTCAGCCTGTCCTCATAGGAGAGGTGCTCCAGACCTCTGATCATCTTTGTGGCCCTCCTCTGGACCCTCTTCAATTGGTCCATGTCCTTCTTATGTTGGGGGCTCCAGAGGCAGTACTCCAAGTGGGCATACTTGGTAAAGAAGTGGAATCACCTGGTAGCAACCCTACCTAATGCTGATGAACCCCTGTGTGAGTGTGCAGTACTGCCCTTCACCTGTTGCTAGAAGGGGGTGATCTACTGGTGCAGCTGTAAACCATTACCCAGGTTTGTATCCACACTGATAAGGTTTAAGAGCAGCTGAGTTGCTTGCTTTCTGGGCCTTATCTCACACCATGGCCTCTTCTGTAGTTTTTATCCAAGATCATCAGTCCTGGCTACTCTTTTTCACACTTACTCTTGTATGAAAGGAGATCCATGGAGTAGCTTGCCAGAGGGAAAATAGAATCTTTGCCCTGAGGGATGGACAGACTCCCCGGTAATGAACACATGTCTAGAATGGTGGTCCAGCACTGATGTCCTAAGCCCTGGCCTATCACTTACTGTGTCTTCAGGGAAAGTAGGTGCAGAAGAAAGTGGATTATAAATGGTTTTCAGAAAAAAATAAGGGGTTTAGAAGAGTGCTTCCCATGGTATTTATGACACTTTAGTGGCCTTTCATATCTCTAGTATTTTTGCAAGCTGCGTTTGTTAGAAGGGAGTGGGTGACAGGTTATGAATTGGATAGTGAAGATGCAATGCAGTGCTCTGAAAGGATCCTTCCCTGTACCTGAACGTGCATCCGTGCACAGGGAGTTGAAGGCTGGAGCACTGATTTCCCCTGGCTTCTGGTAGGTATGGGCTTGGAGTGGTCACACCCCAGGATTTAAGGGTGTTAAAAAATTAGAGAATACACGAAACTGAACAAATAATGGAAGAGTACACAGCAACAGAAAAGCTATTTGCAACTCAAAGGTTGGGTTTTTAAATTTTTTTCCTGCTGAGTAAGGCAATTCTAGGAAGCTGATGGGTCAGATTCCTCTTTGGAGCAGAAAGCAGACACTTTTTTTGGTGTAACTCCTGTTTACAGAGCATGCAGAGTGCTGCTGCACAAGCAATGCCTGATATTTCTGCAAAAAGAAACTTGCTTTGTTTGGTCCTAAGAAACAGCTGTTCTAAGTCCCTGTTTCTCTCAGCTCTGCTGATCTCAAAACACAGTTTCTTAATTGCTCCATGTGCTCTCCCCTCAGGCCTCCCCATTACACCTTGGGAAATCCCTGCTCTGAGGGAAGTGAAGCCAAAGGAAATCACGGCAAATTCCCTTTGCAGGCACTTTTCATTCCTCCTCAGCGGCTTTCCCTTCCCAGGAGAGGAGGTCTCACCTCCCGCCTTTCTAGGGCTGCCTGTTCACTTCCAGAGAACCTGTGAGACTACAAGCTGCCTCTCTGGAGCTTTTTCTACCTTGCAGCTCAGTATTTCCTTACCCCACTGCGAGGAAGTGCGGAGCTGCCGTTGGCCACCTCCAAGCCAAAGCATCCTCCTTGCAGGTTGGCACCTTGCTGCTGATCAGCCCTGGCTGATCCTCCAGCTTCTCCACCAGCCACTTTGCTGGAGGTGGAGGGGCTCTGCTGCTCAGCCTTCCAGGCAAGCCCTGGGCTGAGCTTGGGAACAGCACGGGGACATGTGTCAGACTAGTTCTGCCAGTGGCTGTGAGCTATTACCTGTGCTCTCGCAGACAAGGCGCTGCGTGCGGCATCACTTGGATTCCTCACTGCAGCTGCACCGACAAAGCCTGGTTTTGTCTCCCCAGTAACTTCCACTCCCTCCTGAAGTCCCTGTCTTTCCTCCTTGGTGATCCCAGTGCTATGTTCATCTCCGTTAGCATTGTTAGGACCAGATTTGGCCTGCAATAGAAAAAGAGCTGTTTTCTGCTTTGCTCTGGTATAAACCCACAGCAGTTCTAGCAGTAGGATGTACGCTCGTACTGCTGCACAGTGGAAGCATTGCTGTAGGGAACTTGTAGGATAAATTATATCAAAGACCAGTCTCATTTTCCCCCTAGATCTGAATTATGATGAATACCAAAATTAAAGACTTAATTGGCTCAGTTTTTTTTTAACTATTTCCCCTATCTGGACACATCACCATGGATGCTAGTGGATTTTTTTTTTTTTTTCCTCTAATCATGATGAAAACTGTGGCTATAGGCTGTGACTGACTTCGTGAAACCACATTTCCAGCACTTGTCAGATGATTGGCAAGCAGTGCCTGACCCTCTGCCTTAGATTGCAGTGGCCAGGAATGAAGTGTCTTCTATCCAAAACAGCACTGATGCCTTTGAGCCTATCTGGCTGAAAGAAAGCAATTAATTAGTTAACATACATAATGGAAATATCTTGTGTTTGTGTGTATTTCTCCCTCTGACCTCTTGGTCAGGTCAGCCCCTGTGTGTTTTATTTCAGATGGGCATCAGGATTTGAATTGGTGGTGGCAAGAGGGTAATGTGGCTTGGAATTTGATATTCAAAAGTGACAGAGTGAAGCATGTGAACCTTTATTCCCTCTGGAGAAGGCTGCTCACAAGCAATGCTGAGAAGCTGCCTACTCTATGTAGCACGTGCCTTTGCTAATATCCCTGTGCCCATCGCCCTTACTCCTCTACCATTCCTCCTCTTGACTGGAAGGCTTAGCTTTCTTCAGACATCACTTGGATCTAATCTGAGGCTTAGCTTTTTCATCTCTGGCACTCATCAATAGAAAAATAACTTTGCCTTAAGTTATCGAAACTTGCAAATGACTCTTTACCTAAATTTTTGAGGAAAAAAAATGTCTTAAGCTTGAAAGAGCTGTCATGATATGTTGCAACTGACCACCAGAACAGGAATGACTTGTAGACAGGAGATCAGCCTTGGTGTGAAACTTGCTTCAGGCAGAATCCCATCCGGCTGGGAGGATGTCTAACAGCTGTAGATCTTGCTCACCTTATGTCTCAAATTCCCACTGAACACTGAGCCAGTTCAGTATGATGTGTGGTAGAGAACATGTTTGCAGTATGCGATCTCCTTTGTTCTCTCTCCGCAGAGGTAACTCTGCACTCAGTCTGTCTACCTTGCAGGGACCTCAGCAGGGCAGCCAAGGGGAAGGTTAGAGAAAATGGGCAGCACACACCCCTCCTGCCCTACATCAGGCTAGCGGTGACCACAAAAGCAAAACAAGAGACAAAACACTTCTGATGAGCAGCAGTTGGGAGCTGACATGGTCTGTGGAGATCACAGCAAAGCTCTGCCCAACCTTGCGAGGTGCCTGGGCCTGAGCAGCATTTTGAGGCTGTCTTAGAATCATAGAATAGTTCAGGTTGGAAGGGACCTTCAAAGGTCTTCTAGTCCAACCCCCCTGCAAGGAGCAGGGACATCTCCAACCAGATCAGGTTGCTCAGAGCCTCATCCAACCTGGCCTTGAATATTTCCAGGGATGGGACACCAACCACCTCTCTGGGCAACCTTCTTCTCGACTCCCACGTGGTGCTTCTCCAAGCACAGCATCCCGGCATGCTGCGCTGTCCCAGGAGCTCAGCCAGGGCACTCTTCCTGCTGAGATAAGGGCTGCCTGGGATGTTCTAAAATGTTAATGCCTCGTGGTAATACAGGGGTTTTCTAAAAATCTGCTGTATTTCTGATTTTTGAAGGCTGGAAAAACCAGAACCCTTGTTTTATTTCTTATGACCTTTTTTGAAATGCCGATGTTTTTTACTTTGTCATCTCTTATTTAGAAAATTCATTTCTGAGAAACTTTTTAAAACTTTCATTCTGCCCACCAATGACTATCTGACTGTTGGATTTTCTCCCAGAATGGTAACTTTGTATTCTGAGCAGTTACAAGCCCAGTAGGTCCTTGAATTAAAAAGTATTCTTTCAGTTTTTTCAGGGTATGTAAATAAGCGTAAACAGATGCTCTGAGAGCACTGCCCAAACTTTCCCTGTTTAAAACCAGTTAAGCGAGTGCAACCCTGTGCAACCCTCTGAGAAAAACTTTTCCTTTTTCCTCTCAGAACATCCCTTTTGCAGCCAGACAGGGTGCAGGGGCATCTGAAATCCCAGCCCTGTTGATACCTTTGATTTCACTTCTTGTGCAGACAGCCTGTTTCAGATTTATCCTCCTTGTCTCAGAGGAGAAAGGTGTGCAGAGCATAAGGAAAGATGGTCATTCCCAGACCAATATACAGCTGCTCCTCCACCCCCCAACCCACCCTGGACCTAATCAATCTGCTGATCCCATACTTCTTACTTCTGGGCCACTTAAGCAATACTGCTACTGTTTCTGGTCTGAAATTATTTATTTCTATGAAGCTTCTAATTAGCTCTTTAGCTACCAGAATGAACTGGTGACTTTTATTTTCTTGATGCAAACTATCAATTTTCACATCAGGAGGTCAATGACTAATCTTTGGCAGGGTGATGACCCTTTCCCTCTCCCTAAAATGTGCTCAGGCTCTGTTCCTGCAGTTGCTCTGCAAGGGTTTCTTCAGGATGCCCAGTCACTGGCAATGTGGAACTAGGGAAGAGCCCTGAGGATCTGGTGGTAGCTACTGGAGTTGGGAGGAAAGTAGGAGGAGATGCTGAAAAGATTGAAGTCTCCAGGCTCAGGAGTCTTTGCTATTTGACTACTGGTTATATAATATATTATATTTTACGCATATATATAGAGGTATCTATAAATACGTGGTGGTAATTGCATAACCTCACAGTGCTTTTAGTTTGTTTATAAAAGAATTGGGAACAGTTTTGAATTCCAAGCAGAAAAAAAACCTGTTCCTTGTCATGCGTGCAAAGGGCGAGAGTGTTTAACAGAGACAAGCTGCTACGCAGAAGTCGAAGCAGAGGCAAGATGTGAAGCACAGCAGATCTTCTCACGCTTGTGTGTGCAACCCAAAAGCCTGCATGGTCCTGCCTTAATCTTGCGTTTGCTGTTCCAGACACAAGCGCGCACTCGCGAAGCGCTGCTGTTTGCATCCTGTTCTGGGGAGATACCACTGGCGCCAGGTGTAGCTGAGACTGTGGTGATGGGAATCGGCAGCTCTCTTGCCGCCCCTCTGTTATGGAGCTAGGAATTCACGTTACAGCCAAAGCAGCTCTATGGGCACAGGTCCTTTTGGTCTCCGCTTATCTACCCCTGTGCTCTGCCACTTTTGATCAGAGGTGCATAGAGAGGGACACACCAGCACGCTGTCAGCCTACACACTGCGTGCAGTGCAAGCATGGCCCTTAGCTTCTGCGTGCAGAGGAGGAGGGGATATGGCAGCCGTATCTGCAGGAGAGGGTTCTCCAGCGCTGTACTCACGGTGAGCACACTGTCCGGTGTCCAGACTGGTTCCTGAGCTCTGGCTAGCACAGGAGTGTCATCCGTTTATCTCCTGCATGTAGAGCATGGTGTCCACGGGCAGATGTATCTCGCGCCACGAACAGCCTGGGTACAAAAGTGGGGCCTCCGCTGCTCTGCAGGCAACCAGCAAGGACGGAGTTTTTCTTGCCTCAGGATTCTTGTCGTTTGGGTCATTATTTGGAAGCAGGTATTTGGTAAGGAGGCTGCATCTGAATGATGCTGTCCAAATGGCCGCAGTAGGATCTTCTGTCGCTGCGGGAACTGCAGGCTCTTGCAATGGCTTTTGGCTCCTGCCATAGTGGTTTCAAACTATATGTGCCTTTCTGGGAGGGAGCTTAGAGGCTCATGCAGGAGTCAATCCTTTGTGCTTACTTTGGCTTTTCTCTGCTGAGCGATCTCCAGATTCCTGTAATGTGCCAGCTGGTACCAGCCTCTATTTATCCCCTTTCTGTGCATATTTGTGACAATTTTGCTTGCTAAAGCCACGGTCACTTCAGCTGAATAACATTTTCAGGCTGAAAAGGCCGGTAGCAGGGTGGTTATCAGATAGAGGAAACGCATCGTATTTGCTCTGGCCTCCGGTTCCCAGACAATATAATGGCAAATTGCGTTCCTGGAAGCTGGGAGGTGGCTTGCAAGACTACAGGGCCCCGAAACACATGGGGGTGATTTGTCTCATGTGACAGAGGGGGAGGTGGAAGTGGGGAGCGTAGCTGCTCTCGGTGCTCAGTGAAGGTTCAGATGTGGCTGTTGGCTTCTTCACCTTGGGAATGCTGTGGCAGCAATTGTGCCCTGGCCACTCTCCTAGAAGTGCTTTGGTAGGTTAGCAGCATGAATCTATTTGAAGGTTGCTGTTGCTTGCAGAGCAATGAAAGATTGTTTATGTCTCCCAGAAACCATTTCCCTCTCCTCTTTGGCCCTCTAAGCAAGTGCCTTTTAATCCCTCCTCCTTTTAGGATTGAAGCACCTCTCTGGGTGGCTGGAGGTCGCTTGGGTGTTTTGGAGGAAAGAAATCCAATTAACGCTCATTCCCTCCTCAGCTGTGAAAGTCCTTCCTTGGTGCTCTCCTTACTCCTATAAATAAAATGTATGTATGTGTATCCACCCAAATATTTTAAAGTGGCTTTATCTCAGTAGTTCTCAGGATGAAATTATTTTCCTGTTACTACAGTATGCATGTTATCTAGGCTTGTTCACATTCCTCCATCTCTTATTGGTTTCTTGCAAATCTGTCTTCTAAGGTCTTGTTTCTGACTGTCCTCATTCTTCCACTTGGCTTAGTTATGGTTACAGACTCAAAATCTTAGACGTAATCCTTTGCATTTTTCCTTTTAGATTTTCCTTGCCTCTGATGGGCTGATTAAAGTCCCTCCCAGTTTCTTTGCCTTCTGCAATTTCAAAAATGTATATTGAAAACATCCTTTTCTGTAGTCTTAACTGATCCTTTGTGACATTTGTTGGTTCTCTTCTCTTCCTATCTTCAGTGAAAAGATGTATTTTTATTTTTTTCTTTAAAAAAAAATCTCTCAAGTAACATCTCCCAAAACCACTTGAACTTTTTCTTATTTCACCCCAGAAGATGTATAAAGTGATTTTTACATTAAATATGCTTCACTCAGGATTTTCCAGCTTGCTTTTGCCCTTGTAGATTTAATATTTCCCCTTGCTGCTTATGTTTACATTGAAAACTTGTTTTCATTTTCAATTTATTTTTTTGTGTTTAGCACAGTCTTATCTCTCTGGGTAGAAGTCAAATAGTTTGTTATTGATGATGCTGTTTCCTATCATGGTCTATTAGCTCCTGCCAATTAGCTTGTCATCTTGTCGATAAGATTATTGCCATCAGTGCGCTACAGTGACTGTGGTTATCCAGGGATATTCAAACAGCAATGCTGATGCACACTATAATTCTGAGAATCTCTAGAAACGTTTCTGTATTCAATCCCCTCTCCTTACACCAATCTGTTGCACAAGGCAAGATATTATTTGACTTCGCTGTTGTTTTTCAATCCCTGTATCCTTGCCCTAACTATTTAACTACTGCACTATTCACTGTGAGATGATTTCTGCATGGAGATGTTCTCCACTTCTCACCATCTTGTGTAATTCCTCCTCTGGAACATCTTTCCTGGTTTTCAGCAGTCACTGGTCTGAGGACTGGAGCTGACTGTTTATTTGGACCATCCTGTTTAATTGCTGCTGCTGCAGAGGAGCAGCCCTTTTGTGAATTTACTTAGTTCTTTTCTGGACAATATTCTGTGGCAATAGCCATGGGTACTGTGTTTAATTAATTATGCACAGTGGGAAGAAAAAAACTATTTCCTTTTGTTTAAAATCGGAATATTTCATCAGATGCCATTAGCTGTTGCACTATGAGATACAGTGAATGAAATACTCAGGTTCTCTATCTTTTCCTTGTTTCCTAGACCTCTGCTATCACACCCCCCCCCCCCTTTTTTTTTTTTTTTTTTTTTTTTTTTTTCTTTTCTTCCTGGATGCTGGGAGAGTGTCATTTTGCTGCCAGTGCCTTTTCCTGCTGTCCTGGCAAGAGAATTGCGGGAGCAAATGAATGGCAGCGTTTGGCTGGGGCTGGGGGAGCTGCCTCTCCAGGGCATGAGCGGGCTGGAGGGCTGGCACTGCGCGGAGGAAGGTGCCCTCCTTGCCACAAGGTCCTCGGCAATCCCGGCTTTGGCACCAGGTGTTGGTGGGAACCACAATCCTCACTCTTTGCCCCAGGAGGCTCAGTGGCCCGGAGGGCATCCTACTGATGAGAAACAGCCACAAATGCCCACTGAGCCTCCGAAATGGCTGCAGCAGAGCTGGTGCCAACCATGCCACCCATGCCTGTCTCCTTGCTGTGCTCGGAGGCACCAGCTGCGCACCACCACTCATGCTATGTCCTGGCTTTCTTGGGAGGAGAGGTATCCTCTCAGAGGTTTTTGGGGGAAGGTGAGACCGCGAGAAAGGTGCCCACGTACTCTGTGCTGATTTTCCACTTCTCTTAGCAGAGATCTGTTTAGTGACAGGAGATGCTCTTGTGATGCCAAAGCTTCCTGGGAGCAGTACTATGGGGAGCCTCTGCAGGCAATGGGTAGATGTTCAGAAGGGCAGACCCTGGGAGAGGAGAGATCCCAGATGGCCATGGCATCTGCACCCTTTCTTTTCTTGCTATTAGAAGAATAGTGTCATCCCGAAAAAAAATCACCTTTTCTTGCAGCCTAGTAGGTTGCCAGCAGCAGTTGCCACCACCAAAAGCAGAATTTTTTTTCCCTTTTATTTCAGTTTGTCCTCTTTCCACATCTAAGACTTCACTGTTTTGTAGCTTTACTTGCATGGTCTGTAAAACGAGACCTTGGTAAGCAGCAACTGGGGAGAAGAGAAACCTTTACAAAATATCTTGTCAAGTATTCAATCCCACTCTTGCCCTGCTCCAGCCTTTCGTCTGTTCCCTGTACCAGCCACAGCAGGAGCTCCAGCCTGTCTGAGCCACTGAGTCTTCTGTGCAATGCTGTTAGAGGATGGGTTTCAGAAGCAGGAGTGTTTTGAGATAAGTTAATTCAAGATAATGGAACTTGTAGTGGCTTTTAAGGGCTGGTTTTCGACTGAGCAATGAAAACACATGCATGCTCTTAGTGCTTTGCTGCCAGTAGGAAATCAGCATAAGGAGCAAGAGAGGAACGGTTTGGGGGGTGTGTGTGAAGGTCCTCTCCCCTTTCTTGCCTCCTATAGCCCAAATTTCTGCCTCGTTGCATGGCTTGTGCTGAACATAACAAAGGAAACTCCTTCTGAAGGTGGGATGGATTACAGAGTCCCTGGTGCTGTCAGCAATGGCGAAACGGTGCCTGCACACCCTGGCATGGAAAAGGAGGAGGAGGAGGAGGACCAGACCCTGGAGCGAGGGCAGTGGAACAACAAGCTGGAGTACGTCCTGTCCGTGGCTGGGGAGATCGTTGGCCTGGGAAACGTCTGGCGCTTCCCTTACCTCTGCTACAAAAACGGCGGAGGTAAGTGCAGCCCTGGCCCCGGCCAGCCCCAGGGGGGCCTGCTCATGGGTGTCCCTCTGCAGTCCCTCCTGCCTCTGTGACATTCGTGCCTGGCCCTGCTCACCCCTGGCAGCAGCTTCTTGGCAATGCCCGAGCCACGAGTCTGAAGAGAGGATGCCAACCTGCCAACGGGGTGCCACCATCTGGGCCACAGGCAGAGGCTGTTTTGACCCGGTGGGATGTGGGTGACCAAGCAATGATGTCTCAGGGTTTCTGGTGGCCCCATTACCTCAGGGTGTGTGGAGTCCTGGTCCTGCTGGTGATGTGGGTGGCCATCAGCAGAGCGAGGCAGGAGGACCCAGGTTGGGGGCTAGGCTCAGCTCCCTGAACAGCGTGAATCACCCCAGGCAACTCTTTCTTGGGGAGCACTGGGCACCCTGTGCAAATGAAGTGGCAGGTCCCTGTGATACAGCAGCGAGCAGTTCAGGAGGCTGCAGGACACTGTAGTCCTCATCGGTGCTGTGAGGAGCTGCAGCTTTTCCTGGAGGCTCAAGGAGGCTCTGAGAGTCTCTTGACCACAGATCCTGCTCCGGAGTCCGGTCATGGAGGGGTGTCCCTCAGGGACCGGTGCTGAAGCCAGGTGGCAGGGACAGGGCAGAGCAAGAGGGTTTATCTTGCCTTGGTGCAGAAGCCCAGCACCCCTCCTGCACTCCACAGTGCCCTTACAGCACCCCCCGGAGATGCGAGGGTGTGGGAGAGGGGACACACCTCTGAGCTAAGCGGCAGGGTTGTAAGGCATGCAGGTGGACATGCTTAAGGGAGAGAGAGGGAGTGGGACATTGCTGTCACCATCAAGGTGCCGGCACATCGGTGCTGCTCAGGCTCTGCCCAGCAGTGACCGATGGCTGATCCTCTGCGAGGCCGGGCTGCCCCGCGGCTTGGTGGCAGAGCTGGGCTCGCTTTTGCAGGTGGACAGTTGCCACGGGCTTTTACAGGCATTTGTGCCTATTTTCAGTTTGTGGCTGCCTTTTAAGGGAGAAAACTATTTAAAAAAATGAAAGGCCAAAGCTTTTTGCAAGTTTGGTTCGGCGGTACACGGAGAAGGGGGAGTTGGTCTCCCTGTCTGCTGATTAATTGCTAATTGGAGGTTTTTGGAAAGGCGAGGGAGAGGGGAAATGGTGCTTGGCTGGCAGCTGGCAAGGAGCAAGCACTGGGGACACAGGGCTGAAATCCCCTGGCCTGAGCTTGGGGTAGTCTCATGGGCCTCACTAAAATACTTTCATCCCAATGGCATAAAAGAGGATTAACTGCTGTTTAGCTACTTTCACGCTGTGCTTTGCTCAGTGCTTGTTTCTTTTCACCAGGTGGTCGAGCATTTTCTTTCCCTGTTGGAAAAGCAGCATTTTTTTGTGTTTTGTTTTTCCATGGGGAACGTTTCTTGCTGAGCCGTGCCTGCTCCCAATGCTGCACCCTTCCCGGGGGCCATCACACTGGGGGGAGCGGGACCCAGGAGGCTGTCCTGGCACCCTTTGCCTTTGGTGCCAAGGGAGGGCTCTGGGGAAAGGGGAGCTGCCATGTGTGTTTGGACAGCAGAGGCAAGACACACAGGGACATCTCAGCCTTTCCCCCCACCCCGAGAAATGGGCCTGAAACAAAGCCCTGTGAAGCGGCAGAGGGTGTGAGGAGTTTGAAGTCTCAGGCAAATTTTTCATCTCCAGCCCCCTTCCATGAGGTGAGAGCAAGGATGGGGCATGAGACTCTTGTGCAGAGAGGAAAGGGTTTCCTGTATGGCTTCTCCTGGGGAAGGGCAGTGCGAAGAGGCCGCGCAGCACTTGGGGCTCCCTCCTGAACCCCAGCCTGCCCCGGATGGTGCTGTATCACATCCCTTGTAATGCCTCAAGATTAATTGGAAAAGCTGCCAGAGGTTTTGTCCTGTACTCCTTTGGGAAGGCTGGTCCAGGCACTTACTTCTTTGGTACCTCAATAAAGGTGAGGGACCTTTATTTAATTTCCAGCTCCAGGTCAATGGTGGCCAGCCTACAACCATTTGCTCTTGTGCCAGCGTTACTGTCTGGCTGAAATAGCTCTGCCCTGCTGTCGTGACTTTTTCTGCCCTCGCTGAATTGTGTGCAGGCAGCAGTGATAACCACTCTCTTGCTTTGCTGCCCTAAGTCAGCCAGCCTCTTCACAAAAAAGGTATCTGCAAAATCTGAGCTATGCAAAGAGGAGCAGCCAGTCACTTTTCCTTTCTTTAGGGATATTTCCACATAACAAAGAAAGAGTTGTCCCTTACATATTTAGTGCTCAGTGTTTGATACCATAGTCTTATATAGTGAGGGGAAAACAATAAAATAAAAAGAGAAAAAAATGTTCTGTTTGCTCTTGTTCACTCTTGCTTTCACCTCCCATGGCGGGGTCAGGCCCCCTCTGGAAAGGCTGGCCCCATGGATTGGGAAATACTGGGGAAGCCTGTCTGGTGGTGTGACTGCCGGTGCTGCACACCCTCCCCAGCGCTCCCCAAACTAGCCGATCCCAAGGGCCCACCACCATCCTTGCATGCACAGAGGGGAAGGGGCCATAGTGGAGGGTACGTGTGTGGCAGCACTTCCCCCTTCAGCGAGGCAAACCGCTGCCAGATGTTGGGATTCACCCACTGGGAGGACGGGTGGGGCTGGGCTGGAGGGACATCAGCCAGCGCTGGGGGGCTGCTCGGGTGGGCTGCTGGGCCCCCCTTCGCCCTGCAGCCCCCCACCACAGGCTGTCCTCCTTGCCGCCCATCAGGCCAGAGCAGTTGTGCAAGGTGGCTCTGTTGGGCCTCTCTCCTCTGCTTTTCCTTTTCATAGTCCCGGCATGAAGGCCATCCTGTCTGCTCCCCTTTCCTGCCTGTGCGGGCAAGCAGCCGCCTTCTGCCAGCTGCAATGAGATGCGGAGTGGCGGTGGGGCTGGTGTCCCACCCTGCCTATCCCCACACCTGGGGGTCAAGGTTGAGCAGAGCCCCTGGCCCAAACATGTCTCTACAAAGCCTTCACCCCACCATAGTTTCACACTATTTCACAGCCTGCATGTCAGGGCCCTGCAGTTAGACTTTCAAAGGATGAAACCTGCCTGAAACCTTGAGATAACCAGAGATGCTGAGGAAGGTGACAGGCCAGACCACAGGCTGCAAATAAGGGAAACCCAGGCTGGACACCTCGACCTGCCACCTCAGAGACCTCCCCTGGGATCCTCTGGCTATAGTTTAGTTAAATACAGACTTTTACAGGAGAATAACCTCTCTTGGAAATAGGCTACATTTTCATGATAATATGATTGCATGCAATTTGGGAGCTGAGGGGATGGTGTTGCTACAACCGTTTTCCCTGCCCTTTACCCTCACCAATGCCTATTTACTGGTAAAGGGAGAGCATGTGGACAGATGCTCATCATCCCCCTAGGGCTGCCAGGTATCAGCATCCCGTCAGCTGCTGTTTGCCCACAGGGAGCTGCCAAGATGCTCTTCCTGTCTATTTTGTTGATTTTTTTTGTAAGAAGGAGAGTGTTGTGGCCCTGTACCCGGCTGGGCTGAGGGCAGGGTGAGATTTCTGGCTGGTCCCCAAAGGCCCTGTTCCTTGTCCCTGCCCATGCATGCTAGCTAAGCTTCTTAATGAAATCTCTTGGGCTTTCGGTTTACTTCTGCACTGGGATTGTTATTTCCCATACTTGGCCACCAACCTGACCCCAGAGCCAGTCAGCATCTCACCGGCACAGAAGAGGCCTGTGCAAGGAATCATAGAATAGTTTGGGTTGGAAGGCACCTTTAAAGGTCATCCAGTCCAACCCCCCTGCAAGGAGCAGGGACATCTCCAACCAGATCAGCTTGCTCAAAGCTCTGTCCATCTTGACCTTGAGTGTTTCCAGGGAAAATACAGTTAGTGGCTGGCTGGGTTGTCACCTCCGACCCTGCATGCCCTTCTGAACCTGCCACAGCCCAGTTGCCACTCTGCACTTGGGGCTACCCCTTTCCACGCCAGCTCACCATCCTGCCCCATGTCCCTGCCTTTGCAGCAGGGCTTGAGCAGCTTTAGTAGCACTTTAGTGCAGCAGAGAGTGTGAGCTAACTTGCAGGGCTGTCCCCTGTGCTCTGTGAGGTAAAATCCATTACTGCATTTAACCTTAGCCTGGGGTAATCCAAAGCCTGATGCATTTTATATCTCCCTGTCTGGTTTCATGACAGGGCTTGACCAGGAGGGCAGCTCTGGCCTCAGGTGCAAGGTACATACTTCCCTGCACTACTTGCATTTCATTTGTATGTCTGCTGCTTTCCAGTAAGCAAATGATTGAGCAAACCCACAGACTGGGTGAAGGTGGCAGTCTCTATGTGCTCCTCAGTGCCTTGGTGTTGTCATCCACGGGCTTGTCACCTTGTTCAGTCAGAATAAATAGTCAATGTGAAAGGAGTCACCAACTTGATTGAAAGTTACAATGGTTTTACAGCAGAATATTCTCCTGTATTTCTGCGCAGCTATTGAGAACTTGTTTCCCTCTTTTCTACACAAAAATCAGGCCTAGAAACTTTCCTTTCCTCTTCGTCTTTTCTAAATGTTACGTTTCTCATGTAATCGCATCACTCTGGGGGATGAAAAGGGAGGAAAATCCCTTTTTCCTGGCATCCCATCCATGGCCTTCTCAACCTCACAGCCCGCATCCCTCCCAGGGGGGGCAGCCTGGGAGGGACCTGCTCACTGCCAGGTTGGAGTCAACCTGACCCCGGTCACCCCAAGGGCCTTATTTTTCCTATCTGCTGCTTGAATCCGTCAGGTGCCTTCTTCATCCCCTACCTCATCTTCCTCTTCGCCTGTGGGATCCCCGTCTTCCTCCTGGAGTCAGCGCTGGGGCAGTACACCAGCCAGGGAGGGGTGACGGCCTGGCGCAGGATCTGCCCCCTCTTCGAAGGTGAGTGAGATGAGCCTGGGAGGGGCATGGCAAGGCAAGGGGACCGCAGGGCCCTGGAAGGATGAGTGGTGATGTGTCTCTCCACAGCCGAGCTTGTTAGGTACTGCCACACATCTGCCCACTCCTAGGGATCCCAGCATGGGGAGGGCCACCAGCTGCCCCTTTTCCAAAATCACGCTGGAAAAATCTATCCCTTCATTACATTGCATCCTGGCTTCCTTCTTCATGGCCGTCGCTCTGGCCAGGAGCTTTGTACCCAATCAAGGTTGTCCTCCAAGAGCTAAATGATGAAAATGCTTGTAGAGTTTATGAGGAACCTAAAACATGCTACTATTTTTTTAAGTCAATGCCATGTCATTTCCCTGAGTTTGCAGACAGCTTAAAACCTTAGTGGTGAAAGGAGTCAGCTGTCTTAATAAATCCTTAGCAGTCAAATCCACTTCTAGTACTGTTTCAGCACAGTTACCCAGCCTCAAGCCACTTTTCATGATTTCTCTGAAAGTCTGTTGCCTCCTCCCCATGTACCAAAACACTTAGATGCTCCCCCAGCACCTCCCAGAGAAGGTACGTGGTGTTAATAGAAAACCTTCCCAAACAAAAGTGAAAAGGGATGAGTGAACGAAATGAAAAGTGAATTTTGTTAGAAGAGGTGTTGTTCAGCAGGTGGAGCAGTGTCATATGTTTCTGTCCCTTGAGTGGCTTTCCAGCCATAATCTGCCAATCCCCTGTCCAGACTCCCTCCTCTTGCCACCTTTTACCTGGGAAGGCTGCTCTGGGGTAGTAGGAAGAGGGAGTCCCTGAGGCTCCTGCTTGGACCCCCAGTGATGTGACATGGTGGACTTTGGGGAGGGGATGATGGCTTTGGCAGCTGCTCCACTGGCATTCATCTCACAGTGGGGTCAAAATGCGGAGCACCAGATGAAAACACTGAGTGAGCACCTCCCAAGGGGAGTCCTGTTCCCATCCCCTGGCATGTGGTTCACCTGCCTTTGGGGCTCACTTTCTGCAGGAATTGGCTACGCCTCACAGGTCATCGTCCTACTGCTGAACTTCTACTACATCATTGTCCTGGCCTGGGCCTTGTTTTATCTCTTCAGTTCATTCACCATCGACCTCCCCTGGGGCAGCTGTGACCATGAGTGGAACACAGGTGGGTGTGGAGCCTTCTCCCAATCCTCTACGTGCTCCTGGCTGAGGGAAACTGCTGCTGCCCAGGGCCAGACCTCAGGAAATTGGCTCACCCCTGTTTGGGTGAGACTGCTGGCCACAGTCATAGGGGTGGGGAGTGCTGGGTCACTGCTAGTGCTTTTGGGGAAGACGCTTGGTTGATCTGGGTTTTTGGTAGAGAGCACCAGTGCTGGCACTGCCCAACCACTTGCAGCACCTGGCCAGAGCCGTACAGTGGTGCCCTTCCTGGCGGTTCCTGCTCTAGGTTTCAGCCACTGTCGACAACTTCCCACTTGTGATCTTCCAGTCACACTGTGCTGTGTGTTAGCTGTAGACCCAGTGCTGGTCAGGACTGCTCACCATGCTCACTGGAAGGAAAAACTAAATGCCATCGTTTTAATTGTCCTAGGTTTCTTGCCAGCCGTACCCTGGAGGGGACTGCTTCTGTGCATTTTTGGGACTATATGAAATTTGTCTCAGAGTCAATGTCAATGAGTTGACACTGAGAATGGAAAGGGAGGGATTTTTCAGATCCTAGGGTACTCCAGCCATTGCTACTTATGCTCCCTCTCTCCATGGGCCTCTCCCACAGAGAACTGCATGGAGCTCCAGAAGGCCAACTCCACGCTCAATGTGACCAGCGAAAATGCCACCTCTCCTGTCATCGAGTTCTGGGAGTAAGTAAAAGACAGGCCTGTACTCCTCTTTCCTCTGGTACATACCTTCCTTGGGCAGGGAACAAACCCTGCAGTGGTGCTTCCTACTAACCCATCCTTGCCAGAAGAGGACACAAGAGAGGAAGCTGGGCAGATCAGGGTGAAGGCTCTCAAGGGCAGTGCCATCAGTGAGAGTAACATCACTGGGCTCACGGTGTCTGTCTGGAGCTGTGCTGGCATGCTTCAGAGCCATCTGACTTCATCCTTCTCTGATGTCAGATTTGTGTCCCTCAGGACCTTTTGGACTTCTCAGCCTCACTGACCTCAGTGATGGCTAGCTGACTGTGCAAGACCTTACCTCACCGATGCTCTGCCTCCTCTGATGCTTGATGTTTCATTTATTGTCTTTTTCTCCCTTATTCCTCCTCTGCTGTTGAACTCTCCTTTTCTCCATTTGTGCTGCTCCTCTCTCTGCCTCCTCCCTTGTTCTTCATTGCCAGCTGTGAACTTCTTTATACAATTGTTTCCTCCTGTGACGTAGGTGAATTGGCTGCATATTCCCCATCCTAAAACCTTGATTCAGACTTATCCAGGGTGTAAACCTCAATAAAATTAGTGACACTCCCTCAGGGTACAGTGGCCACTTATTTACCCCGTGGTGTGGATTACAGTTTGTTTATCTCCTGGGTTACCCATTGCTCATGTTCTGCTTGGAGCAGTCTGCCCTATTCGGTCCTTGACCTGCCTGGTGGCTGCATCCAGTGTAACTGTGCTCAGGACGTGGGTGCCAAGACCACGGGTGAGAGTGAGGTGAGATCTGTGGTGGTCCACAAAGCAGCCACTCTGCAATGGGTTTGTGTCTGCATGTTTTGCAAGCTGTAGCCTGTTCGGCTGTTGAAGAGGAGGCCTTAAAGCCCTGTGGGGCACTGTATGAGTTCATGCTGGTGATGCAGTAGGTGGTCTTTCCTTTGAATCCGTGCTATGGTGTGATACTAGCACGCTCCTGGGAGGCTCTGGCATGGTGGATGGTGACTTTTTGTATGTGAGCTAGTCTTCATCTTAAAAGTAGAAAAAAGAGCAATGTTTTTCCTTTAGAGTGACTAATATGCAAGTTATCTTGAGGGGAGAAGCCCACCAAAATTGAAATTAAGTGCTGGGGTCAGCTTGGTTCGCAGCAAAATTTGCTCCCTCATTTTCATTATTTTCTCCCCTTGTGTTAGTTACCCTGAGGAATGGAGTAGCTTTATTTCTGGAGTGAAGGCATAGGCCTGTTGGCTTGGGATGTCTGTTGATCCTCAGCATCTCCTGGGAAAACAGGCACAGTTTGGGCTGAGCCCTGGCTAACAGACTGTGCAAGTAACCCCTCTGCTGCCGCCGTGAATTTCCCTTGTGCTTTTAGACAGGTGGAGGGCTCTGCCCTTGCTGCCTTCGGCAGTGCTGCCGGGTGCTGTCAGTGTGCAGAGTCCACAGCACCACTGGGGCATTCCTGGCTCAGCACAGGGATGCTGTTTTTAAACTTCAAAGTTTTAAAACTCTCTTTGTCTTCTGTGTTTCCCTTGAGCCTGCATTTTCCCTCTGCCTGCTGCTCACATGATTAAATGGTGGCCTGCCTTAGACTGCTTTTCTGGAGGCTGGCTGCCGGAAAAGCGGATGTTCCCATCACCGCTGTGACCTTCCCTGTGTTACTGAGGAACTGGCACATGGGACTGGAAATTCTTCTGACATAGCATCTGTTCCTGCCCTCCCTGGGCGAGGAGGTAGGAGGCCACTGTTTCCTCGAGAAGCACTGACCTGCCAGGGAGCTGATGGCACACGCCTGAGGCCTCTTCTGGATGCAGTACAGAGCCCAGTTAGTTACGGTCCGCTGGCAGCCTTTCTCCACTGGTACCCTTTCTCCTCTGGTTACAGAGTCCGTGTCCTTAGAAGCAGGGAAAGAGCAACACAGTGAAACATCTCTGGCGGAGGAGAATAATTTTTCTGACCCCCCTCTCTCATCCCCTCAATCTGGTGTGAGGTTGTGGTGCAGGAAAGGAGGCACAATGTCTTAGACTGCAGTTCTCCAGGAGCATGACCTTTATTTTGGGATAATTGCTGTCTTTTGCAGCAGGGTGGACATTACTGCTGGGGTCCAGTGTAGTGCATGTCTCTCTCTGCCTGCCTCAGATTTGGGGTTTTGGAATTCTGCCCAAATTCTGGTGTTTCATGCTCAGATTCATCTGTGTGGTTTAGTATCTGGAGGAGGGTGAGTCTGTACTTCTGTAAGTGATGAAGATTTGACACACACAACATGGAAAGCTGCTATACAGATTCCACAAGACCTTAGCTGAACCAAGGTCCATTTACCTCAGGATCCTGTCTCCACACTGACTAAAAGAGGATGCCTGAGATGGCCTCTTCTGACTGTGTAATGGGGATTATTGTGGTCTTGGTTGGGTCTTAGTCATGATCATGTCATCATGCTATGCTGCTCTGGGTCCTGAGGTGAAATATGTAGCTGCTTCTAAATACAGAAGTGTGCTATGAAGAAGGGGTTGGACAGCATTGCTTCTTGGGTGGTGCTGATGGATTCTTCATGGTAAGTGCAGTGTATGATTCACTTTAAGGTTTGAAGCATGTCAGAAATGTAGGTGAATTTCATAATGTGCATGAAAAAGGCCTGGGCAGAGCTTGTGTGTGTGAAGTGCTGCATGTTCTTGTAGAGAGAGAGCTCTTACCCTAGAGGAAAAGACAGATGAAGGGTGGGAGGACAGGAGAAGAAATGTCTTGGCCCAACAGGCCAGCACTGGAGTGCGTGTAGAAGCAAGTGTCCAAGCATAATCTGCCAGGCTGGTAGTACTTTTAAGAGGGGAGCACTGCTTGATTCCTCTGAGACTTGCAGCTCAGACCTGGGCCTTGTTAGTAAGACAGCTCTTCTCCCCAAAGCTGTCAGGTGCTTTGAAGGTGTGATGAGAACCAGTGTGGTGTTGGGAATGTTAGTGGCCAACATCAGTGACACCTGGATGTTCCTTTGCTTTCCTTCAATGCAGGAGGAGAGTGCTAAAGATTTCTGATGGCATCCAGCACCTTGGCAGTCTGCGCTGGGAGCTGGTTCTGTGTCTCTTGCTGGCATGGATAATCTGTTACTTCTGCATTTGGAAAGGAGTCAAATCCACAGGCAAGGTGAGTCCTTGGTTCAGATCAGGCCTCTTCCCTTGATCGCAGCCAGAGAGTTTGATCTACTCACCTTTTTTTTGTTCAGAGAGGTCCTAGAGATGCCCTGAGAACCACCCTCTGAATAAGCTGGGAGGAGCCTGTGGGACTCAAATTGCAGCATGAGTGTGAGCCAGGCTCTGTGTTTTGGGTAGGAAAGGATGGCAGATGCCTCAGAGCATTAACTTCCAAGATGTATATCCCCGTCTGGTCACAACAGAGGTATTTCTTTGAACACTTGTGGGAAGGGTTGGTGTGACCATCCAGCTCCATCTGATGTTGCCTCTGTTGCAGTGTGCCGCTATCATTGACCTCATTACTTAGTTTCTGCTACTGCCTCCTGACCCATTCCCAGCCAGCTTTGTCTGAAGCCAGCAAGAACAGATGGAAATGAAAAGGTTTAGTATGTTATCTAAACGGTGTCTTCTCAGCATGCTTTGAACAAGACATCATGTGTGATGGGGTGTAAATTTTAGCTGCATCCATTTCCATCAAGTTGACGGCATGGATGTTAGCAGTTTCTCCTGCTTCCAAAATGGTCTGGGATTATGAAACACGATGGGGAAATCGAGCAGCTTGCAGAGATGATGTTTTCTGGTTTCCATGGAGTAAAATTAGAAGAAAAGAGCAACTACTTGCTGTGTTGGCCTGGTAAAAGAAAGCAGAGGCAGTATAATAACAGCAAATATGATACTAAGACACAGCAAACATGGTGTGGGAAGCGCTGAGAACAAATTCAGTCTATTTTAGATACACGTTCTAGGTTAAATGCAAGTGATTTTTAGCAAAAAGGACTAGCGATGGTGAGATCTTATCTCCTTGAAAACAGAAACCTTCTTTCAACAGAGCAACAGTGTCCATAGGCTTAACAACCCTCAGCATATTTAATAATCCAGCTAAAATAATGCCTGTGGAAATACAATCCCAATGGGGAAGAGATATACCTTAGTCCTGGGAATTTGCCTGTGGAGGGGCAAACACCGTGAGCTGAAATCACCCTAGACAGAACAGCAGCAGCAGTTCACATCCTCCCATGTGGGGACTGCCAGTCTCTGAGGAGCGCTCACAGATGTAGGAGGTTGTCACAGATGGAACCACTTTGCTGAAGCATGTGGATCAGATTCAAATAAAACCCTAGATGTTGCTGACCAGGGTTTGGTCAGCATGTGAGAGAACAATCACACTGATCCCGGCAAGGTTCCTGGTAAGGTAGTTAGTGCTAACAATGTCTGAGAAATAAAAAGATTGGCTCTGAGCCAAGCATTGAGTAATATCTCATTGGATCCAGATGTTCCTGTTGTTAGATAGAAGTTTGGCATCCTAATCCAGCAAAACTTTCTCCAAATTCAGGCCTCTAGTCTCAGTGCAGATGTGAGTGACTGTTGAGTGAAGAGCTTAACACACTAGTTCATGCAGACTGTAAAGCACATAGAACGTAACCAAAACATGAATCCAAATCATATGGCAGACAACTACCAGTTCATGTTTCGAGCTCCTAAAACTGATGTTTTTTAGAGATCCAGCCGAGAATGTGCAACCTGGAATCCTGGAAGAACATACACTGGGTTTCAGAGACATTGGGGTTTTTGTTTTTAATCTTGCTTTCATGACCTGAGAAAGATTAGACTTGCATCTTGTCACTTCTTGAAGGAAGAATCTGGTTATGTGGTAAATACAGGGATGATTGTTAGACTCGCAGGACCTGCAGATTTGATTAACTGTCACTGAAAAGCTCTAAATCAGAGAGTCCTTGAAAATTTGAGAATGAAATGAATGATGGTGTTTGCCTGTGTTGAAGGACGCTGGCCCTGGGTTCCTTCAATATTCAGGATTCAGATTTGGAGGAATAGAGAGGGAGCTGCTCAGAGACATCTCAGGCAATCATAATCCCAGCAAGGAGGTGTTTTTCACCGAGCTCTGTAGCATTACCCAAGACTGCTGTGATATATAGAGCAGGGCACATGAAATGCATAGAAAACCTGGATCTGCAGGCAGAGATGATAATCTAGTAGTGTGGTTTTTTTGAGGATGGGATATCTCTCAAATCCTTCTGTCCTTCCGCGTTACAAAACTGACTCACCGGAGAGTGTGTATCTTGACTTAGAGGAGGACTCACATTGCAGTGTCAGGTGCTTTGGATGTTGCTTTATTCAGGAGTACATCAGAGTGGATCCAGAAGAAATCTCTTCTTGAATCACTACTCAGATCATAAGGATTACCCAGGGGCAGAGTAAAGGTGGTTGTACTGTCCAGCGAAATCATATGCTCATCCTTAGTAGGACCTCCTCTAATGCGGAAACGACTGTAACTGTGAGCCCCACTCAGGGATGGTGGACTTTAGGTGGATTTTAAATCAATTCATTTTGGATGGATGGGCAGGCATGAAAAATAGATAATTTAACATCATTATATATTGTGGTTTCTCCAAAGATGAGCTTTAGCTCTCTGCTGCATAACTGCCCAAGTTGAGAAACGAGCTGTAGGGTAGCATTCAGGTGAAGTGTGCTGATGTGAATCCTCACTCAGCATGTCCACGCAGGAAAAACTTGAAGAAGCAACATTTATTTTTTTGCCTAGCATGATACAACAGACTTGAACAACTCTTTTCAAGGTGGTCAATAACTCTTGAAGGTGTGGAAGCAATGCAAAGGGATTAATGGCACTACTTGAATTGCTGGGGAGGCTGCATCAGCCCTTGATATTGTTTTTTTTTTTGTGTGGGAAACACAGACCACAACGTGTTGTTGTTGTGGCACGCTACAGCAATTAGCCTGAACAGTCCTGAAAGTACCCCACTGATCCCCAAATTGAATGTTGTATTTACCAGATGTGGAATCCCTGAAAAGAATAGCTGATACTGGCCTGCAGCGTTCCCCAGGGGACACAGCTCCTTTGCTAGAGGAAGGGATTTCAACCCTACCTGAGCACATCCATGTTGCTCATGGGGATAGACATGTAAAAAGCAAGAGGACACAAATTAAAGGTCCTGCTTGAGTCTGAGTCCTTTGTGGCAAGTCTGAGATGTGCTGTTCTGCTCTGCCTGAAGTGCCCGTGTTGGGTATTTGAATGGGGGTCAGTCAGAGGCAGCGAGTTACTGCAGTGGGGAGCAGTTAGGCACAAGACAGTTGCCAGTGCCAGCCCTAAGTCAGGGACCCCCAGTGTTGTCCTTGGTGGTCCTTTGGTAGCAATCACATTTCAGGGTATCTCTCTTATCTACAACCTCTTCACCCTTGCCACTAAATGTTGCAGAGAAGAGACTTTCTGTGTGTGACTCAGGCTCTGTTTGGGGTAGGGATGTGCAGATACTGGGGGCAGCTCCTTCACCAATGCACATAAATATCACACCACTGGATTCAGTGGAGCTACTCTGACTCCAGCCTGCTGACAGCCTGGCTTGGGGTCTGGATTGCTCTTAGTACTAGAAAGATTTTCCCTGGCTCCAGACATGCCATGGCATGTCACGAGTTTTCTGGGTGCATTTTAAAATGCATTTCTTTCTACCGCAGGTGACAGCGAGGTGCTCAGCAAGGCAGCTGGCCCATCTCCTGCTGCTGCCCATCTCCCCCAGCTCAGGGGTCAGTGCTGTGCTGCTGACTGGTGCTGTGTGCTCTGGCCCACGCTGCTCACTCACGCTTGTCCCTTCATCCTCCTCCCAGGTGGTATATTTCACGGCCACGTTCCCATACCTCATGCTGATTGTCCTGCTGATCAGGGGAGTCTCCCTGCCTGGGGCATCCCAGGGAATCCTGTTTTACCTTTATCCAGACCTCAGTCGCCTTGGGGACCCCCAGGTAAGATGAAGGGGGGAACTGAATGGCTGAGCTGTGCTTGCATGGATGCCTGTGGCTGTCTTCTTCGCCTCCTTTTCTTTTTCCCACTCTCTTTCCTCCAGTTTCTTCTTTCTGTCTCCTCTTTTTCCCCCCTCTGTGGGCATAAGGTGGGATTGTGATACCGGTGCGTACTCTGATGGTTCCTGTGCTTTCTTGCTCTCAGCCTTCACCTGTGCCGTTACCATATTTTCTGGTTGGAGTTGGGTTTGAATTCCCCGTGGGTATGTGCAGTGGGATATAACCCACCCTTCATCATGAGTCGTGCCAGCTGTCCCTCCACTTTCTTAGGGAGACTTCTCTGCTGCAGAGGCAGCTGGAGCATGGGGTGCCACTCTGCATTGTGCCAGCAGCTCATGGGGACGAGCCCTGCTCCTGGCATGCTCGCTCTGTCTTCCCTGGGAAGCATACCCCGGGTTCATGGATCGTGGGACCCGTGGTACACTGCAGCAGTTCCACAGGACCCGGCTGCCCTCCTCACCTCCCAGTCCTCAGTGAGAAATTCCTGCCTGTCTGATGGGAGGGTCAGCGCCCGACTGCTGCTTTTAATCTCTTTGGGACAAGTTCTTCCACGTTAAATCCTGGCTCCAGCTGAGCTGCTGTACCAGCCTTTGTGTGAAGGTGCTTCCAAAGTAGATTACAGGGAGCCTGCCTGGAAAATAGGCCAACAAAACCCTTTGTAACCCCATTAACTCTTTCTGGTCTAGCCCCAGTGTGCCTTGGTTATTAATTTTGCAAATAGGGGCATAAGTGCTGGAGGAGGAATGGGTTTGGCTGATCCTGCCCTCCCTAATGGAGGAGAGATGGTTCCTGTGGGTGGAGGTAGCAGCATGTCAGGGGCTGCTGAGTGGTATCCCCAGGTCTTGCCTGTGCCACTGGTGCGGTGTGGCTGTGTGCAAGTCAGTTTGACTTACAGCTTCCGATCTGGGGAGCTAAACACGAGTGTCTGGTTTCCAGCTCCAGCAGTCTGGTTTTTGTCATGGGAAGGACTCGGAATTCCTGCTCAGCTTTCTGGAAGTTGCTCTCTGGTCAAGGCTGTGCCTGAGCAGGGGGTGAAAAGCCTCATGTTGCAGCACCGGCTGCTTTCCTGCTCTCTCAGTTTGCCTGTGAATGGGAGGTGGGTAGGACAGCTGCTCCTCGGCGTGAAGGTGCAGCCAGGCTCGGAAGAGTGTGTTTGCAGTGTTTATGGCTCCATTCATGCCGACGAGGTGCAAGAAACTTCTGAAATGAAATAACATTTTCAAATGATGCTCATTCACTTATGAAAAGTCCTGTTGTTACTGCGGCTGTGTCACCCAGTGGACTGAATTAAGCTACTTCAGGCGTGGCATGGTTTTGTTGGTACAAGCTGTGTCCTCATTAGGTCTGTCCTGGCAAACTTTTCCAATTACAGCCTGAGCTTTAGAAGCACAGCTTCCTTTCAGCCTGGAAAATGCTAATGCACCAGTGGAAACGGCAGAGTAACCCTTCAGAGCAAGAGGACGGTTTACCCTCGGCTGGGGGAGGAAAATTTACTCCTTCCTCCCCAACTCCAGCATTCCCCAGTGAATATTTCCCTTCCGCGGGAGTAAAGCAGTGGATGCCTTCCTCCAGCATGCTTTAACCATCCTACTGAACCGAGTACCAGGGCTTGAGGTTTCTTTACATTTTCCCATCAGAGAGGGAAGGGTTAGTGCCCCAAGCCCTACGCTTGCGCGGCTGTGCCCTGCTCTCTCTGTGCAGAGACAGTGTGAGTCCTGCCAGCCCATCAGGGCCAAGTCGATTATAATTGATTTGCGCTCAGAGGAACAAGCTGTAGTTGTTTATTCGCAATCCTGCACTGCTCAGAAAAAGGGAAGATTTTTTAGTGCCTTGGAAGGGATTCTGGAAATGAAAAAAAAAAAAAAAATTAAAATACCCTCTCCAATCTTAGCCTTATGATAAGGCACCTCAAGGAGAGCTTTAAACAAAGGGTAAACAATATACAAGGAGACAAAATGAAAACTCCTTTAGAGTATATGAAAAACTAGGTGAAAAGAGGGGATGAATTATTTAGCAGATTCTACCAGGGGAGCAGCAGCAGTCAAGATGTAATTAAGTGCCAGAATACCAGACTGGTGTGTGGAAATCATTGCTTTTCACCTGCCAAATGACCTTGGACAGGACTTGGGAAATCCTGCCAACAAGAGCTCAGGCTAGCTGATTTATGGTGGTCTCTTCTGGCCATAAATTCTCCATTGCCCTAAATCTTCCTGCACCTTCATTTTCTAAATCTGTGGAGTGCTTATAACTAAAATGGTAAATAAAATGCATTTGATAGGTAGATCAGACTATACACAGAAACTATCAAACAAAAGTCTGGGAAGAATGGATCGAGACCAGCCCTGAGGAGAAGGACTTGGGCATGCTGGTGGACAAGGAGCTCAACATGAGCTGGTAATGCACACTTGCAGTCCAGAAAGCCAACCACACCCTGGGCTGCATCAAAAGGAGCATGGCCAACACCCCACCTAGAGTACTGCATCCAACTCTGGAGCCCCCAACATAAGGACATGGACCAGTTGGAGAGGGTCCAGAGGAGGGCCATGAAGATGATAAGAGGGCTGGAGCACCTTTTGTGTGAAGACAGGCTGTGAGAGTTGGGGCTGTTCAGCCTGTTCAGGCTCCAGGGAGACCTTATATCAGCCTTCCAGTACCTCAAGGGGGCCTACAAGAAAGATAGGGAGAGACTGTTCAGTAGGGCCTGTTGTGATAGGACGAGGGCTAATGGTTTTAGAATAGAGGGAGGTAGATTCAGATTAGATATTAGGAAAAAATTTTTTACAATGAGGGTTGTAGAACACTGGCACAGGTTGCCCAGAAAAGTGGTGGATGCCCCATTCCTGGAAACGTTCAAGGCCAGGCTGGATGAGGCTCTGATTTAGTCAGGGATGTCCCTGCTCTTTGCAGGGGTGTTGGACTAAATGGCCTTTGAAGGTCCCTTCCAACTCTAACCATTCTATGATTCTGTAAGTTTTGAGTAATGAAGTCGAGACCTGCTCAAACACAAGCAGATACAGCAAAACTGCCAAAGAGATGATCTGTTTTGAACTGTATGCCCTCAAACTAAAAAATCCAGAAAAGCAACCCTATAGTTTATTTCTTATTTGTATAATATTTAGTATTATGATGTTAGTATACCAGCCATTACTAGGCCCAGTTTTTTTTTTCCCCTCTTGATTGCATTTTCTGTGCTCCAGAAGGTTCCTACTTATTTCATAGCACGGGTTGTGTTTTAACAGAAGGGGGTCTTGGAGTTGTTCACTATTTCCAGTTTTGATTGCTCTGCCCTTTGCAATTAACTTTGTGGCAATTTTATCCATTGTTTATTTCAGTAGATAACACTGGGGACTTGCAGATGTGATTAAGGAGAGGGATGGACAGTATGATCTGCTAGCAGGAAGCTGAAATGAGAGGAATTCAGAGTAGAGACAAAGTAGGAAAGAAGAACTTTTCTCTGGTGCTGGCAGGCTCTCTGCCACTTGATGACCGAACATCGTTTTAATAGACAGATTTAAAGAGAGGACTGACGGACTTGATGCAGAAAGTGCTGGCAGTGTGTTTGGTTTTGCTTTAAAAAGAAGAAATGTAATGGTCTCCTTTCACTCTGGTATCAAGTTTCAAGTGATTTTAGCTAAATTTCATTAGGTTTACTGAGTAAGAATGAAGGAGTAAATTCAGCAGCCTCTGAGCATATCCCTCTCTGGAAAAGCAGTAAATGTTTCTCAAAACCTCCCACACTTCACAGAATCACAGAATTATCATGATTGGAAAAGACCTAAAAGATCATCCAGTCCAACCATCACCAATACTTCTCAGCTAAATCATATCCCTCAACACAACATCCAAACGTTTCTTGAACACCCCCATGGTCGGTGACTCCACCACCTCCCTGGGCAGTGCATTCCAGTGCCTGACTTGTTTTCCTCTTGAAATTTCCAGAAAACTCACCGCCTTGCTGGATGTGCTTGTACTTTTGTCTTTATATAAAGGAAGAGTTTTCCACCTGGCCCAGCCATGCTGAAAGCCCCGGCAGCAGCTGTACCCTTGCTCCTGGGGGCAGAGAAGCGTTAATGGTTAACAATGGGCCCCCATAGCCATGCTGGGGAACCAGTCAGAACCCTCAGATCCTCTCCAAACTCAGGCCCCTCCTGCTGCTGCTCCACAGCCAGCGAGAGTTGCCGCTTCCCAGCAAGAGGGGAGGGCAACTATGGGCCTGCTAAATATTATTTGTTCCCCTTATTTATTTTTTTCCCAGCAAGCCTTTAACTTGACCCCATGCACTCCGTTTGTGCTGTTGCCAGCCCCCCACTTCCCCCTTCTGAGGGCGAGCGTGTTTGTTTTCATGTCGGAGGGTGACCCGCTGTGCCTGTGCGTGGACGCGTGTGCCGACAGGGCTGCTGCTGCCATGTGGCACTTGGTTCCGCCAAGTGCCCTCACACCCCAGCCCAGCATCCCATGTCCCCCAGCCCTGACAGAGGGTCTGTGGAGGATCTATGAGCCCAGGCATTGCTGCCCTCCCAGGGAGGGAGAGCCTGCAGCCCCTGCAGTGTCCTGGAGGGGCTCGGGGCTGACATCTTCTCCTCTGCCTTGCTGGAGCAATGCATCCACATGGGGTGGACCACAGCTGTATTTACCTTGCGGGACTTCCTCCTCCTCCTATGCCTCTTGCCAACCCTGCTGTTGTGGGACCCAGGTGGCCGGCTGGCCACGGCCGTGCAGCCCTGCTGAGTCTAATCGCAATGCTGACATAGCAGGAAGGGATAAAGCCGTCTTTCTGTCCGCCCACAAGCAGCAGGGCAAGGGTGACCATAAAGTCTGACTTCCTGGGCAGCAAGGAGCATCCCTCGCCCCTCCACACCGCCCTGGGGCAGGCAGCTGTGCTCTTTGTGATGAAGCAGAAATCTGTTTGTTTTCTTGCGATGTTTAAAGAAACCCAGCATTGGGAGGGCTCCCCAGGCTTAAAATGTCCCTGTGGGTTGGCAGGTGCGCTGAGCTGTGGGGGTTACATGAGGTCGGTGCTTGCTGGCAGGGCAACACAGAGGCCTTGAGCGCCAGCACAGGGCAAAGACTCCCATCTCCAATTCCTAAGGAGCTAGAAAATGTATTTTCCAAGCTGCTGGGGCTGGGGACTGGGAGTGTGATTCTTGACTGGGCATATGGTGGTCTGAAGGACCAGGAACAGTTAATGGAAATATCATAGTGGCTCATTCCCTGCCTCCTTTCTCCTGGGGTGAACAGGAATGAGGGAAAGTGTTGGCCTCGGTTGTGCAGCATGGCGGTGGGGCCTTTGCAGCAGGGCCCCAGCGCCACACAGCCCTGTGCCATTGCAGTGCTGTGGGACGTGGGTTGGGTCTTTGGACTGGGGATTGTGGGCCAGTCCTGAAAGAATGGGGAAAGGCAACAATCTGGAAGCGGTGCCCTGGGTGTCTTGAGGTGAAATCTTAGAAACCAAGATCTCCCCTTTCGAGGCTGGGCCAAAGCAATGTATTTGCGGGTGTAGCGGGTGGCTGGTGGGTAGTGCCAGTGCCACGGGCTGAGCCACAATGCCAGCTGCAAAAGAAATGCTGGTTGAAGTCCAGCTGAATACTTGCATGGTTTTTGCTCTCTGCTCTGCATTATGCTGAGCGTGACTCTCCACGCAGCATGTACCCATACCGTGCTGTATCATCTCTGCTTGCTGATGGGGACCGTTCAGCGCTTCCCAGCATGGCACCTGTATTTGATGTACGACATGCACTGGGGTTCAATAACATTTTGCTCAAAAATAGTCTTTACTGTTAGTTGTAAGTGCTTTGAGATCTTCCTAAGGAAGGATCTGTTTCAGTACAGGGAGATATTAAATTCCAGTACGTGTAATAAAGCGAATATTGCTGTGAAAATTAAGGGGCAAAGGAATATGTCCTCTTATAGGCCATAACCATCTTGGATAACTGCAGCGCAGGTGTTGAAAGCTTTGGCTAAAAAACAGAGAGTAGGAGGTTATTGCAAACTGGAGTAAACAACTTGTTCAAGGAAATTGAATTATGAATTAAATAAACTGGATGGCTTAGAAAACTGCAGACAGCAATCAAATCAAAATACCCAGGCTGCCAATGTGCCGGCGAAATCTGAACAGGATAAACTTTACCAGTCTCTTCGGGAGCAGTAGCCAGAGAACAGCAGCACGGACTTATCTGCAGGGGAAAGAGAGCCTCACCTGACCCCGTGAGCCCCTTTAGTCAGAGTGGAAATATTAAAATAATGAGAGGCTGTTGATCACAGCACAGGAAGGAAAAGGAGGTCTTGGAAGGGCTGAGAAACACATTTCTCTGAGCCACTGCAGGGAGAGAAATTACCACAGGCAGCACTTTCAGAAGGGAACATTTGGGTTGCTATTTTCTGAAGTGAGTGGTGTGTGTAGCCCTCATGAACCCGTAGGGATGGGTGGGCAGTGGTGCTTCTTGTGAGGGGCTTGAGGAGGAAGATGGACCAAAGATGGGCTGAGGCCCCTTCTGACCCCAGTGATCCTGCAGTCCTGGGACTTGCTGCCCCAGCTCAGCTTCATGACTAGTGGATCAGGAGCACCCATGGCATCAGTCTTGTTGCAGTCCTTCCCTGTTTGGGAACTGCCAGTGGGCTGGGATGGATGCAAAGATGACTTGGTCTTTGGCCCAAGAGCTGTAGTAAACTTTTAAAATGTGAAATAAAGTGCATGCAGCCTGACTGATGCTCAGAATCGTGCTGACTAAGTAGAATCATAAATTGTGCAACCCAAGATTAGCTTTACTTACACTGTTTCAGCCACAGCTGCCTTGCTTCAAATGTTAGCACATGAAAAAGCAAGTCTTGTATTCCCTAAAGACATCATTTTGGGGCTGGGCTCCCACACAGTCCAGTATGCACCCCACGAGTGTCTTGTTGGGCAGAGCAGGCAGTGGAGGGGGAGCCCATAGACCACACAGTAGTCTCTGCTATACAATCAATGGTATCAATGGATTTTGGAAATGAGCCAGTGCCTGAGCCACAGAGCTAATGAAGCTTGGTGTCTTGATATTTGTCTTCTATCATGGCTGGTAAAGCACCAGTTCTTTTCCTGCCCTTGGGATAGTTCTCATGTCTCTTGCCTGTATGATTTATCTGGTATTTAACACTGGTTGACTGTTCTTCCCTGTAGCTTTCCGCACAGTGGGGACACTGAGTTCCTGTCTTTTTCCTATTTTCTGACTGCTGTGAAGTTCATAGGTAGTTGATATCTTTGAGGTTTCTACCAACCGTCAAATCTGATTGAAACTTGTCGACTGGGTCCAATGTTATGGCAAGTGTAAGGTAGGCAGTTGGATAGTGAAAATTTTTTTATCTTGACAAATTGAACTACAAGGGCTCCGAAAAACCATGAGAGGGTAGGATTTGAGCTTGAATTTGATGAAAAACCAGAGTTCCAGCAATGAACAGCAAAGTAAAAAGCTTGAATTATTGATGTATAGATGTTGGCTAGTGCCAATATCACCTCAGTGCCTTGCTATGCCCAAAAAACAGCTGAAAAGTGAAGGCTGTGCCATAACTGCCCACAACCATAGTAATGCTTTACGAATCAATTATAAAAAATGGCTTTGATTTCTTCTAATATTTTTGAAATGCAAAAATGAACTAAAAGCCTTGCTTTCTAAACTTGACTCCCCACTCCACTCCTCCAGAAAGAGTAAAATAAACCGAGGTCAATTACTTTTTAAACTTTCTCAGTGCCCAGAGCTAGCTGTCCTGTCATTGTCCATCTCTTCCCATTCTACAAATCAGAGGTTTGATCTAACTCTCTGTGAAATTCTGAGCAGAGTTACCATGGACAAAAGAGAAGGTGGTGCAGCCGAACACCAGCCAAGTTGCTTGCAGGACAGTCAGAGAGAGCAGTTTCACCAAATCTAGCCCTCGCAGCTCTTTGTTTCTCTCCCTGCAGACTGCACTGATAGGTCTTGTGGCAGTGAGAGGACTCATTCTGTGCAACTGTTCCTTGAGATAAAACCAGAATTTCCTCCAGAAAATCACAGCTAATGGGATCATAACATCCCTTCGTAAGGCCCATCAGCCTATGAAGGAGAAGAGGTAAAGACTAAACAAAACTTCTCACCACATGATTGCTCTTTGTCCAGTATAGAAGAGAAAAGGCAGAACCATGCATTGATGAGGGTGGCCTCAGCAACACGGGTGACTGGGCAGGTGCTGCCCGGGTGACCGTTGCCTCAGGACATGAGGTCTTGTCTGACAAATACAGATGTAATTTGGAGTCATCAAAACCACTGAGGCGCTTTCCACTGAGCAGAGGGCATCCTGGGGCAAGGCTGGTGTTTGTCTGAGGGTTCACCAGCACTGCCACTCTGGGGAAGGAGGATATAGACAAATGGAGACTTTTCTCATTGAAGTTGTTTCACTAATACTTCTGCTTTTCTTTCCTGACTAGCTTCTCTTTCTGTCTCTAGAATGTGGCTGTCCTTCAGCATTGGTTGAATGATTGTCTTATCTCTATTTTATAAATCCCTTAGGGAGAAAGACCTCAGAAAACAAAGGGTTTAATGAATAATCTTTGGCATTACTTCATTCCTCACTGTTGGTTCCTGCATTTGCTGTTCTCTGCAGAAGGCTGTGGTGGTGGTTGCATTGGTGACTGCACACAGCTAGGCTTTCAGATCAAATTTGGCATTGACAAATGCGAGCCTTAGAGCACTGAGACATGTTATTGACAGTGCGATTAAAGCGAAGTTCAAAGGTGCCTCATAGGACTAACAGCGTTCTTGTATTTTGTTTCAGGAGCTGTCTTTTGCAAACAACTACTGTTCATTTCTCGTACTCTTCTCCTCCCCAGTTAATTTTCTTTTAAGTTTTGGAGCCTTTAAATAGATCTTGGAGAGAAGAACCACCGCCAGAAGCTATATGTACCCAAAGCACCCAGTGGGAGACCAGGCTTACTCAAATCAAGTTCCTCTCCTCTGCTAGCAGGAGGGTCCTTCAGCTCTCGTGGAAAGTGTTCATCCCATCTCTTGCTGCCAGAAGGCTCTGGGGTCACAGGGTTCTACAGATTTGTCCAAGGAAGAAAGAGACGATGAAGAGCTATACGTGCTGTGGGTTTGCAAGGCTCTTGGTGCATCCATTCCCTTTGGCACTCTTAGCATCCCCCTAGGTGCCTCAATGACCACTGTAACTCCTGGCACTGTATAACCTGCCCCTAGAAAAAGCTTATCTAAACACTGGGCATTGCTGACCTCCTGATTACTGGCCTTTCTGCTGGTTAAGGCAGCTGCTGGGGCTCTGCCTCTTGGCATCTGTGTGGTGTCTGCGCTCTGTGTGGGCCTTGTCTTCTCACTTGTGTTTGCATCTCCCTTGCAGGTCTGGATGGATGCAGGCACTCAAATCTTCTTTTCGTATGCAATTTGTCTGGGATGCCTGACAGCTCTGGGCAGCTATAACAAATACCATAACAACTGCTACAGGTAACTGGAGCACAGCTCTGCTGCCTAGAGCCTTCCCTTCCCGAACATCAGTGGACATACGCTGGTGAACTGCTGGAGGCTACTGGCCTTTTGAAGTGTTGCATTTTCTGTTTCTACTCAAGGCATAAGAAAACTCTTTCCAGGTGTTTTCTCCTTAAATCCAATTCTTTGTGCTTTCTACTCAAGGGAACGTTCTGTCTGTGCCATGGATGACAAATCACCCCTTCCACACCACCTGAGACCCAGCAAAGTCAAATCCTCTTCACTAGCTTTGTGACCCTAGCCCGCACCACAACTTCCCCTATTACGTGGGTGCATGAGCTGTAGGGGAAGCAGAACTCTGAGATCTAATGGCTCTAGACTGGAGTCTTTTCACCTTGTGATTTATCCTCCCCACGTTCATTTGGACCTAATGTCTTGCAGTATTGGCAGTGCTCTGTGTTCCTATGTGCTATCTACAGTCTACATATAAGCCTGCAGACATGACTTCTGTTTCTTGAGTGCTTTAACCATCCTAGACTGCCCTTGAGCAGTCAAAAAGAATCAGACTGTCAAGTTGGAGTGGTCAGGTGAAAAGAAACTCATTTTGCTGCAGATGCATTCAGCATTTGAAGCTGCATCCCCAGGGGTAAAAGGTTAGTGTGAGTGTAAGAAGCCACCTCTAGGTGGTCTCCTGTATTTTAAATTCAAAATTGTGGTTGCTGCCATGGAAGGTCCAGGCAGACCACTGGCTACAAGGTCCTTGCTTGGCATGTTTCTCTCTCTCCACCTTAGAAGTTCACTCCTGTTGTAGGGATGCCTCTCCAACAGCAGCTAGGCTGGGATTCCTCTTCCTTTTCACGTCCCTTCTCCCAGATGCAGTTTTGTGAGAAAAAGCTGTAGAAAAAGAAGAGATCATGGATCTGTCTCTGGCCTGCTACATGTCCTTGGGCATTAGCCCTTTGCATCTCCAGTCGAGGTGCGTAGCATGGAGATGATGACAGGGGCTGCTTAGCAGCAAGGCTTCAAAGAGCTTCTGTAACTGCAGCTGGGAGGTGCTATAGAAAGGGGAGAGATGTCTGTTCACACAGAGATCCTTTCTGCTATTTGGTTTTGCTAGGGAAATTGTTCTTAGTTTTGGTGTCAAACTTCTGACCAGCCTGTTGGCAGGCATGGACTCAGTTTTAATAAGTCAATCCTCTGCTCTGCAGCCTTGGTTTGTGTAGTAAGATGAGACAAAGCTTTAACAGGGCAGAGGGACACCAGCATGGTGTCCCACTCAGTCATCACAGGCCAAGTGTAACCTTTGGTGGCCTGGAAGAGAAAAGGATGTGGACAGGAGGGACCATTGTTTGTATGGCAGCAGTCCAACATGGCACCAAATGGCACAGACCATTTCTTGTTTTCTGGGACAGTAAGGGGTATCATCACAGCTCCCTTGGCTCCTTTTGGTGAAAATCTGGAGACCTCTTTGCTCTGGCCATTCCTTGCATGTTACCCTCCACCATGACACCCCTTGACACATGCCAGGTGACTGGAGAACACCTCCCAGCCCATGCCTTTCCAGGGAGGGTTTGACCTGTCATGCATACACCCAGGAGAAAGAAGGAGAAACACCAGGAAGGAAGAAGAACAATTTGAAATAAATTTGAATTAGTATAAAATGTCCAAGAATATAAATTGGGTGGAGAGTAGGCAATTTATAGCAAATGGAGAAACAAGGTTCTGGCACGGACTTCTCATTGGGTTAGCTGAACTTGGTGGAGCATGACCCTCCTTACCAGCTGGGAGATTCACAAGGACTCACCCCATGAGCCTTCTTCAGTCTCTTCTGCCTTAGAAATCAAGTGCAAAGGCAGAGCAATAGTGTTAGGTGCCATGCAGTCCTTGACAATGCAAAAAGCTGTGCTTTGGAAGGAATAATCTGAATTTGTATGGCGTAGAGGCTCTGTGTGAACTGTACTTTCTCTCCAGAAATGGCTGTAGACTATGAATAGATCTAGTTAATGCGCAGGGAGGAGCATGAAGCCCCCAAAATGCTAGATACTTAAAGAATGATACAAAAAAAATCACACTGGATTTTCAGAGTAGCATTTAATACAGGAAGAGTGAGCCACGAAATGCCAGAAGGGATGCACTCAGTTTGGCTCAGAATATTTCAGAAAGATGCTGCAAATGTTATTGTTGTCCCCAGGGTTGCAGTCACAAGAGGACTAGGGAGACTGAAGCATGAAAAGGAATTGGATAGATAAGAGATGTTTAGTTTAAAGAGTAGATGGATGAGAATGAGATGAAATAGAAACAAAAGGGAATAGACCAGAGAAAATAAATTGGATGACTGTTCATTTTTTTCTCATAGTGTGAAGACCAGGAGATATCTAGTAGTGCTGAGAACCAAGAAGATTGTAACTGATCTGAGAAATCTATTATGGAAAAAAAATATGCTCCATTCTCAGACAAAAAAAAATCTCTGGTACTCTCTGCTACAGGAGGGACCAGGGGAGAGAGAGGAAAAAAGAAAGAAATCCAGGCACTTAGATGTATAGCAAGACTATCTCATGAGAAAGGAGCTTAGGTGAGGAATGCCTCATGCTGTCCTTGGAGAAGGCCTTCCCTGGAGGGGCTCCTACTGTGTTGCCCACCTTGGAGCATCCTCCTGCAGCTCCTAGTGCTGAGCTCAGCTGTGGTGGCGCTGGCAGAGAGGCCCTGCAGACCCGGGACAGTGGTTGGGATAGAAGAGCAGGTGCTGCCCCAAAGGTCTGCCATGGGGTGTGGGTCATACCTGGACCCTCACCTCACTGACCTGTGCCCCATCCTCCCAGGGACTGCTTGGCCCTCTGCTTCCTCAACAGCGGCACCAGCTTCGTGGCCGGTTTTGCCATCTTCTCCATCCTGGGCTTCATGGCGGCGGAGCAGGGCGTGCCCATTGCTGAGGTGGCCGAGTCGGGTGAGTGGGGACCACAGTGGGATGAGGCTGTGGGGATGCTGCCGCTTGACCCCTCCAATGATGGGGGTATGCCTGCAGGGTACCCACCTTGGGACAAGCAGTGTTACAGCTGTATATTCCCATCCTGGTGGGCTCTCTGCCTCTAAATACCAGGAAGAAATGAATGCACACTCTTGAAATATTAAGATACAATGGCTGTTGCCCACTCTGAAAACCCTTCTCCCTGCAGGGCCTGGTCTGGCATTCATCGCCTACCCTCGGGCTGTGGTCATGCTGCCCTTCTCCCCGCTCTGGGCATGCTTCTTCTTCCTGATGGTTGTTTTGCTGGGACTGGACAGCCAGGTAAAGGTGCAGGTGCAGGGCAATTCCCTGCCAGACAAAAGCCACCATCTCATTGGGATAGGCTTGAACTTGTCTGAGGTGGGGGCAGTAGGACTGGGGAGCCAGTCAGGATGGGCTGACGAAGGTGGCATCTCTGCTCTTTGCAGTTTGTCTGCGTGGAGAGCCTTGTTACAGCTCTCGTGGACATGTACCCCACCATCTTCCGCAAGAAGAACCGCCGGGAGACCCTCATCCTGCTGGTCTCCATCCTCTCCTTTCTGGTTGGGCTGGTGATGATCACAGAGGTATTTTGGGCTCAGACCACCTGTGCAGTGCTTGCTGGGTCTGAGTATGCCCCTGGCAGAGGGGGACCTGGTGGATGGTGGGGTCTGTGCTGGGACCGACAGCTTGCTACTGAGTCTCATCCTGCTGCACAGTGCCTGGGGGGGGCTGCCCTTCCATCCCTGTGGCATTCACATTCTCCCTTCCAGCCCTCGCACTTTGTGCCAGTCACAGTCCTGACACTTCTTCTGATAAGTCTGATAATTGGAGCTCTGGACAGCCCATATTTTGGGTATAGATTTATCTTTACACGAGCCAAACCTTTACAGCTGTAGCCAGTTGCATGGTGAGGGAAGCACCTTTGTCCTTCTCTTTCCACCTGGATGGAGCTACATGAACACTTGGTGTAAGGAAACTTGGTGGGCCTGAGTGCGCCCTGCATAATTTTCACTGATTCCCTATATATTTCCCTTGTTACGATTAACTGCCTGGGAGTCAAACTGTTCTGGTTTAAAACCTTTAACTCCTCCTAGTAATATGTGTGTGAGGATTCAAGCTGCCATGATGCTTTTTTTGCATCTTCTGTTCTCTTTTGTATATAATTTTGAAAAAGCTGCCTCTGATGTTGCACCTGCAGCTTTGTGCCTGGACTTACCTGCAGACCCATGCTGTAGACAGCCCTGCAGACCTGGGCAGTGAAACAGCCATGCTGCCAGCCTCTGGGCCCACAGCAACAGGTGCTTGTAAAACGGCACGCACAGCAACTTCCCTCTGCAAATTATGAGGCTAAAGTAAAACAGATGCGTTGTGTCTCTTAAGGGGGTTTCAACCCTCACTTCCAGCTCCAAGAGTTGCTTTGGTTTTGTCTTCTCCTGAAATATCCCCATGATCTCTGGCAGTCACTTGCCCTCCGCTGCCTGCCCTGGAACAAAGGGTTGCAGAGACTCCTGAGAGCAGGGTGGCTGCATGTCTCCATCAGGCCTTGAGGACAAGCGACATGGCCTTTGCTGTTGGCTAAAACCCTGCCCCAGAGAGAGGAAGGTGCCTCCAGCTCTGGGGAAGATGTTGAGTTTGTTTCCTGCTCTGGCTGGAGCTCTTTGCCTGTGCCTGATTCCTCTCCCCTCTCTCCCTCCCCACCTCACCTCGCTGCCCACTTGGCCCTTCGTAGGGTGGGATGTATGTCTTCCAGCTCTTTGATTACTATGCTGCCAGTGGCATGTGCCTGCTCTTTGTGGCCATCTTCGAGACTCTCTGCATCGCCTGGGTCTATGGTGAGTATGAACCAGGGCGGGTCCCCAGCTCTGGTCTCTCAGGCTCTCGCTTGGTCCGTCCTCAAAATGCTGGTCTGTAGCTCATCTTGGCAATTGCTTTGCATTGCAAAGTAGACCTCTAAACCCTTGCTTTTGTGCCCCTGGACTCAGCTGGTGGAGGCTTCCTCACAGCAATGCCCCAGGGGATCTACTTGGCAGATATCCCTAGCATGTTGCTATGTGCCTCTGCTTTTGAGGTGCTCCTTTCTTGGGGACTTGGAGCTGACTGGGAACTCTTTCCCCAACCTGTGTATAGAGGAGTCTGAGACCCTCAAAGATTTTTGAGAGCAGACTTGACAGTCACAAGAGTTGGGTAAAACCTAGGTTCAGGTCCCAGCCTAGATTCAGGTCCTAGCCTGGAAGATGCTGAGGGGTTGGCCCTGTTGACCCACTGGGCTGTTCTGGGGCAAGAGGATGTTAGTCCCGGACAAAGACTGAAGCTGGCCACACACCTGGTGAGTTTCCCAACAGGGCTGTTGGCTATGCTGAGGTTACTGCCTTTTCTCCTGGGGAGCACCCAAGCAGTGGTGAAGCAGGACCCCAAGCTCGGAGACACTGCTGCCTTCCTTCCCTAATAGCATCCTTACCCTCTTCCGCAGGTGCTGAGCGTTTCTACGATAACATTGAAGACATGATTGGCTACCGGCCATGGCCCATCATCAAATACTGCTGGCTTTTCATCACCCCAGCGGTTTGCACGGTAAGGACCCACAGGAAGAGGAGCTGTGAAGAGGAAGATGGGCAGAGCTGGGTGCCTCTGAGATAGACACCTACATATATATATAGAGGGATGTGCATATGTGGAGTGGGCTATGTGGCCTGTGCTATGGGATCCTGGCCCCATGGTTTTGGGGGCCAGGTGTGGAGCTAAACAATGGGGAGAGGGTTCCGGCTCAGCAGTGAAAGAGGTGTCCGTTGGTGGGGCAAGCTCCTTGCTGCCATGCCCAGTGCTGTGTATGACGGCTGTCCTAGCAAAGCTTCCCTGACTGGTGTCTTCTCTGTTGTTGTCCTGGGGAGCTCTTTGTTACCATGAAACTCTGTGCAGATGTGGAGTCATTGGGAAGACTTCTCTTGGCTAATGGTGTTGATTTTCTTGCTCTTTTTCTCTTGGTCTCTTCCACCTTGCCAGGCAACCTTCCTTTTTTCTCTGATCAAATACACTCCACTGACATACAACAAGAAATACGTGTACCCGTGGTGGGGAGACACCCTGGGCTGGCTGCTGGCCCTCTCCTCCATGGTATGCATCCCTCTCTGGATCATCTACAAACTCTCCACCATCAAAGGCTCCCTCAGAGAGGTGAGACTAGTGCTCTGGGATCAGGGCATGGGCTGTGCTTTTGTGTTGAAGTCCAGCCTTGCAAGGGATAATTTGTGTGTTGCAGGTTAATTAATGGGGAGCCTAGAACAAATCAATTGAATGAGTCCATTGCTATAACAGACTTGTTTTTTTTAAGTTCTGCCTGGCTGGAGGGCTGCTCCAAGCTGGCTGTTGCTTCTTGGTGCCCTTTGTTTATTGCTTGTATCTCTGTGCAAGGACCATTAGGAATAAGTTCATTAGATGGAGAGGATAAAGATGATCTGCAGTGCCTCAAGTCAGTTTGGAGGCTGCCCTTGACTGAGGCTTGAGAGATGCTCTGAGAAAGCTCCAGATCCCATGAGCATTGTGGGCAGATGAGTTCTTCAGTCTATGCTGAGGCCATAGGGATGGAGTGGAGGGGATCACCAGGAGTCTGGAGTTTCCATCACAACCTCAGTGCTCTGGGCCTGCCCAGCTCCCAGAGCTGCTGTGCTTGTACTGGGACAAGTTCAAAGATGAGTTTATCCCTTCAGTTTTTGAAGTGCTGACTGTCCTTATTTGGGACATCTCTGGCATTTAGGGATGAGACCTGCAGCCCTGCCTTGCTGGCTGAATGATACCCCTGAACGGAAGGGGAGGGCCCAGGCCACCTGTCATCCTTGCGACTGTGTTCAATACCTGCCTTTGCCTTCCAGAGGCTCCGCCAACTCACCTGCCCACTTGAGGACTTGCCTTCCAGGCCGGGCACAGGACAGCCCCTTCCCTCCACCAGAGCTGGCCTCCTGATGCTGACAGAGCTCGAATCTCATTGCTAGGATCAGTGTGGCACTCTCTCCCTACCCCCTGGATGGTTTCTGTACAGCCTTCACCACCATGCAAGGCTTCTTCACTCATCAAGGAGAGAGGGATTTCTGGGCTGAGCTCCCTTCTCTGGACAATTTGAAGGGCTGAGGAAGAAGCTGCCGTGGAGATGGTCTGTGTGGAGTTAGCAATGCACCTTAATCCTCTCCCTGGAGAGGGCTCTGAAGGGGCAGAACCAGCACCGGTGTTCCTGAGCATTCCCAGCCTTCTGGTAGGAAGAAAGGAAGAAGGACTGATCCTGGAGTGGAGAGTGTCAAAGAGTCTCAGAGGTGTGGCTCCAGTGTGGACTTTGGGAGCTTCTCCATTCATTCCATTAAATCCTTGTTTTTTCCCCTTTCGATCCTCTCTGTCTCAGTTTTGTCTCAGCAGCATCCCTCACTCACGGTGTGTTAGGCAGGATGTGTGTTAGCGGAGCTGTGCTGGGCATTCAGGTCTGGATCTCTGTTGCACTGGCTCTTCGGCATGGGAAGGGTGGTCAGAGGAGAGGAAGCTTGGTTAGGGTAGGAAGGAAACTGGAGAACACCAGTTTGAAGGCCCCAGTAAGTAGTAGACCTGGGGTACCTAGGCGAAGTGGAGAGGGCAATGCCATCTTCTCCTGGAGCCATTGCCAGCTCCCAGACAGAACAGTCATCTGGCTGATGAGTCACTGGGCTGTTCCCGCTATTCCCAGGGTCTGAGAGAAGACTTGTGGGTTTGCATTTTCTTTGTGCAAGTGCAGGATCATAGGGAACTCTCCCTTGTCTCTGTGGGTCTATGTCTTTTTTGTTCTGACTGCCTTCCAGGTGCTCTAGAGCCAGTTATTTTGGTTTTTCTGCCTCTGGAAGAAGGGCTGCCTGCTTGAAACGGGATCTGCATGTTATATCAACAACGGGGCCTCTCATTTCCAGGCTGTTTGGGTAAAAAAAAAAATAAAAAAAAAAATCAAAGAGCTTGTGTTTTAAGTGCTGTAGCCCCAGCATCCGAGGAGGGCAGCCAGAGGACATGTAACCCCAGGAAGCTGGATGGTTCCCAGGAAACCCTGAGGAAGCTGGAGCTCAGGCAGAGCTGAGCCAGCAGCCGGAGGCGCTTGGCTTCCTGAAGGGCACACAGACACTGGTAGGCACCACACCAAGGCTTCTGGTGCCACGGGGAGTGGAAAATGCCAAATTAAAGCAATCAGCACTATTAGCCACGAGGTGGCCCCAGGACTTCACCTATGGCTGCAGCGGGGCCAGGATCCCCGGCTTCGGAAGATCCTCTGAGCTGGGTGGCTGCTTGGCCCTGCTCGCAGGGTTCCTGACCATAAGACTGGGGAGGGATTTCCTCCTGGGTCACGATGACCTAGGCATTCCCCCCCACCCCCACCCGTTATGCACCAAGGTTTTTGCTGCAGACAGCTGCCTTCCGCAGGGGACGGTGACCCCAGTTGTAGCAAACACAGGTTTGGGTCTCCAAGGACCTACAGGCAACAGTAAGTGATTTGGCTTGGTATGGCTTGGTTTTCCCCAGTTTAGTGTTGTTGGAGCCTGGTGACCTGAGATGGGAGTCAGGTCACTGCTGGAAAGGGGCCACAAGCTTTCACTCCCAGAGGCTGTGAAGCTGGTGAGCACCAAACAACAAGGAGATTGCTGCTGGGAGGGCTTCTAACAGTGCCAATTTAACCTCCAGGAGGGAGAGCTTACTGATCTGTGGTCCTCCGGGGCTTCAGTTGACTCTGTTCCAGAGTGGCTGTGCAAACCTCATTTCCAGCCTGTTTTCCCTTTTCCCAGCACATTTTCCACATTTCTGAGGGCGGGCGAATTCCTTTGCTAGGCTGCGTGTGCAACTGTGGGTGAACCCCTCGTGGTCAGTCCTGCACCTCCCCTATCAAAATCTCAGCTGCTGGGTTTTTGCCTGTCTCCATCCCTGCCTCTGGAGGATGCTGGTGGTGCTGAAGGCACGAGGCTGGAGAGCGGGAGGTCAGGGCTGAACTGGCTGTCCCAGTTTTCCTGGGTGACCTCAAAGGTCTCAGAGTTCCAGATTCCCCAGATGCCACAGCAGTTCATAGTGCTCATGTGCGAGCTGAGAGTAGGAAGGAGCTTAGAAACTCAGGGAAAGCCCCTTTTGGAAAAGACCCACAGTGTGATGAGGGATGGAGCCATCCAGCTGTCTTGCCACCTGGATATGGTACTGGCTAGTAGAAACTCCTTACAGAAATGAGTGAATGGAGTTCAATATAGACCTTTTTTTTCTGCTAGGTTTTTGTGTCGATTGTATTAGAAGTTCCAGCAACAGATATTTTTATTCATGTCATTCTAATCTTAAGCAAAATTATACTTTCATTTTCCAGTAATATCTATAAGAGGTTTGGCCCACCTAACAGAAGCTATCCACAGCTATCGCCAAAAATATGGCAGCTGCACGTAGGCAAAGTGGGAGTCTGCTGAAAGGCTTGTGACTTGCTTTGTTTCAAAACAGTCCAGTGAGTTGGGCATGTGGTTTATCGATCTGGTTATATATGAGCTAGGAAACCTCCCAAGCCTGTGTTCCTACATGACCCAATTGCTGTAAAACTTTAGATGAAGTAGGCAGGTCAGATAAACAAGCCCATGTTTTGCTGGACATTCTTAAACAAATGTCTTATTTCTGATAGGAGTTTAAGACAAAGTATTGGAAGCCATGATGCCTGGCTTGAAATATGAATCAGGTATATTCTGTATTGATCCCTGAGAAGGGTGATGGACTACATTTGAAATGAATGTATTTGACACTTCAGACATGACATTTTTCACAGCACTTTTTAAGATCCCGTGGTCAGAGGGAATTTTGGTGAAATTCAGAATACAATGATTTTGGTATATAGTGATTGTTCATGACTTGGAATATGGTGAAAAGAATTTTCATTGCATTCAAGATCAGCCAAACACTCCTCTTCTTGCAGTCTGTGGAATTTGCCCCTACTCATACCTTCTCCATTTGGGGAGATGCTGATGTCCCTTTAGGCAGGAGATGTGTGATTACTGGAAATTTTCCACCTTCAGAATCTACAATCTGCAACTTAGCCTGAGAATTTAACCCATTAGCTTCAAGAAAATGGGGATGATATTAAAGCCTTAGTTTGTTTCATGGGTTATTTCTTTTTTTTTTCTTTTTTTTTTTTTTCCAGTTTCAAATGGGACATTCACATAAAAATAAAGAAATCCCTGAGATTCTGCCCCAGGTCGTTAGTGCTTGGAAAAGACCTTTCATCCATATGTCTGTGAAAACCAGGCTCTGCTTTTCCCATACTGTGGTGCTTGTGTCAGTGGTGCCTAGGGAAGAATCTCTGCCCTCTGATCAGGCAAAGAGGTACTGTTGACCCTGCCATGCTCTTCTGTGGATGGAGATGCCCACACAGGGCAAAGAAGAGACTGCAGATCTTGGGGACAGACCTGTGGACCTGTGGAGTAGGATGCATCTGGTCCCATGGGAAGCATCCTGAATCCTGGGGCTTCCAGCATGTTCAAACAGATGCCTTGAGAGGTCCTTCTCCTTTTACCACTAGTGATACACAAGACTCTCTTTTCTGTGGCTATTGAGGAATTATGTAGCATGAGTCGTGTTGCACATCTCGATGACAAGAAGGGTGGATGTGCTGGGAGAAGACAGGCCATGGTGCATAAATGGAGAGAACAGAGTAAGCTTAACATCTTAACATGTGGGATACATAATCCTGTGAAGCTGAGATCCCTAAATAATCTGTTAAGTGTGTCCTACAGGCCAGTGCGAATAAGCATATCCCTCGGAGCAGGGTGTTTGGCTGAGCCCTTGTCTGCTAATGTGGTTAGCAGCCTGCAGCCTGGGGATCTGCATGGCACAGATAAGGGAAGCACGCCTGGGGGAGCACAAAGATGGATTTGGGAAGTTGTTACTTCTGAGAAGTTACCCAGTGACTTGGTTACCCCCTTCTCCATCTGACCTGTCCAGAGTTGCATCACTTTGGGCAGCAACAGGCACTTCTCTGTCCCCTCAAACTGACTTTGTCTTTTGCGTCTTCATGAGTTTTGCATCGCAGGTGTTTGCTGTCACAACACATGTCCCACGGCGACAGGCTCGGCTGCCCTGAGGACGCAGGGAGGGAAAGCAGGAGCAAAAGGGCATGTACCCATGTATCCTCTGCCTGCCGTTTTTCTGTGGTCCCCCCTGGTCTCTGATCAACAGCGAGCATTGTTCTTAGACTCCAAGAGGCTGTTAGACCACTGACATCTCCCCGGCATTGCTAATCCTCCCTCCCAACCACTTTTATTGCTGACGCTGGGCTCCCAAGCTGTTTGCCCTTGCCTCATCCTCTCCCCCAATGTGGATGCTATGAAATAGGGGATGTCTCACCCTGCACATACCTTTCAAAGGTGGAGGCTCCTGACAGACTCCTCTTCTCTGGGAGCCCAGCACAGGAGCAGTGTTGTGGCTTCTGGAGCCCATCACAGTTCTGTGGGGCCTCATTAGCAGTTGTTGGATATGTTTCCTTGTGATTAGTTATAGTGAAACTATGGTAGGAAGTCACAAGCTTACTTAGGCAGAAATTAGCTATAAACGTAAAAAAACCCCAAAATTATAAGAATGCCTCATTTTGGGACAAAGCTCTGTATCTCACTGGCTCATGAAGGAGGGGAGGATTGTGGGGCCAGGGCAGGGAGCACGGCCCTGGCTTGGGCTGATGTTGGTGGGCAGCTGCTCTGGGTTGGCTCTTCAGCAGGCATGTCAGAGCTTGGCTGAAAGGGAGGAAACAGTGAGGAGACCCAAATAATGGGAAAAGCTAACACCCAGGCTGAGGAAAGAAAAGGGAAGGTAAAAAGTGATGAAAAGGTGTGCTGGCAGGTGGTGAGCAGGGTGGGGAGGAGGAGACCTTTGTGGAGGTGCAGGATGTCTCTGAAGTCAGGGTGAGCCATCCATCAGGGCAAAGGCTGGTGCGGCAGGCTGAGTCCTGGTCTCCAGCCGCCCTGGGCCTTGGAAGGCTGAGGGAATCAGGTCATTTCAAGAAGAATTTTCCCCTTCTGGTGACAAAGAGGAAAAGCAGAGCTACTTTCTCCCCTCCCAGCTCCGTCTGCCTCCCCCTGTCAAGACACTTTTCCTGGGGCTGGAATTTATCCACCCCCAGAAGCTCCAAGGGCTCATCCCTGCCGGTGCCTGTCCCCTGTGCCAGCTGAGCCTTGGCTGTGGCTCCTATTGTCGGGCTTGCTTGCAAATTTGCATCCTGCCACGCAATCCCTCTGCTAGCCCCTGTGGGAAGCTGCCTCTGCACGTGGCAATGGTGGAGGAGGAACCCGTGCTGTGGGGAGACCTGCAGTCAGGTCACCATGTCCTTTAGCAGCCCTGTCCTACCTACACAGCTGCGCAGCCCTGGGTGCCTGCTCAGGGGCTGTCTCTGCCAGCAAAGATGGCAATAAGTGGTGAGGGAGTGCATCACCCCCTCCCTTGCCCTCTCTTGGGATGGGGTATGTACCCCCACAGCTGAGCTGGTCAGAAGGTGATTTCTGATTTTCAGTCTGGGCAGTCACACCAGTGCAATCCCTCACATGGAGGCTGCCGCACGCCCATGCCCCATGCCCATAGCAGGATTAAAAAACACAGTGAACTATTGCCTGGTGGGAAACTCTGAAGCCTGAGTGCAACTTCTGGTACCTTCTGGGCTGGAAAGCAGAAATAGCAGCCTTTTTTTTTCCTGCTGGAGAATGATTTTCACACATTGCTGGATGAAGTTTTCATTTAGGTTGACTTTATTCTTGTTTTATCTTAATATCACAGGTCATTTCCCATCTACACTTCTGTGAAAAACTGTGATATTCCTGTGAAACACTTCAGTGTGGATAAATCAAGTTTTTAGGTCAGCTCTGCTTACCTAGGCTTATCTCAATCCCCTTTTCATATCTGGATAACCTCTATTCCACCTTTTCCCCAGCTGTGCTGGGTCACACCAGTTCTCCGTGGCTGGATGGGCAGTGGCACTGTCCTTCATTAGTAGGGACAGAGAAAGTGCACTGCCTGTGTTGGGTAGCCGACATGTGATGTTCACCTTTCAGTCTTTCAGGACTCCAGAGACAGCCCTCAAAAGGCAGAAGATGGAGCCTGGCCCCTCTGACGTTGATCTCAGCCCATGCAAGGGAAGAATCAGCCTGTATTTCTTTGCGTATGGGACGAATCCATTCAACCAGCCCAAGGTGGTGGATGTCTCATCCTTGGAAACTTTCAAGGCTGTGTTGAATGAGGCTCAGAGCAACCTGATCTAGTTGAAGGTGTCCCTGCTCCTTGCAGAGGGGTTGGACTAGATGACCTTTAAAGGTCCCTTCCAGCACAAACTATTCTATGATTCTATGAAATGACAGGTGAAAGCCAGGGCTTTGAAAAATGGCATACTTGGAAACTTTAATCCTGGAAAGAGGGTACCGCGATTTGTCTCTGGCTGGCTGTGAAGAGCTGCTCCAGCTGCCACCCCAGCCCTCTGCCCTTGTGGTCCCATTGCCCAACTCGGGTGTCTGGGACAGGGCTGAGCTGACTCAGATGTCCTCAGCCCTGGGGACATCCCCCAGTGCTCACCCGAGTTGCTCTGCCCCTCTTTGCACCGCCCAGCAGTGTGGGCTCAGACCGGCTGCCCCCAGTGTCAGCTGAGGCAGTAAATAAACACCCCCATAGTACGAGGAGATGTTTTCCCCTACTCCCTCAAGTGCTGGCTTTTCACTGGTTTCTCCTGAGGATCCCCCCAGGCACGGGATCCTTCCTTTTATGCACATCTCCAGCATTGCTTGTCCCCAGGGCCATCCAGCACGCTCTAATGCAATCTGATTCACTGGCTTCTGGCACCCATGGAGGATTTTTTTTTGTGACAACATTACAAACGACTTCTGTAGACTGTGCAGGCACATAAACATCCTGCTTCCCCGCTCTGTGGTGGTGAGGGCTTCTGTCAGGTCCCAGATTTCCCACTGAAGAGGCCAGGGAATGCTCATCTGGTGAGCTCTGACACAGGCGAGCAGTTGGGAGCATGTGCTGGGTACGTCCTAGCTTTCATCCTGCGTGCTGCTGTGGTTTGACCATGTAGGTACAGGAAAAGTCAAGAGGAATTTGGCAGGCACATTAACAGACAAAGCAAAAGACAAAATAATAATAGCATTAAACGTAACATTATAAAAAAATCTGAGCTGAACTATATTGAGAAAAATGGCATAACTTGAATGCCTGCTGCTGGTGTCGGTCATGAGAAGCCCTGGAAAAGTGCATTGGGGCTGAGGTGGATACAAAGAAAGCTGCCAGGGCAAAGGCACAGCAGGATTGCTCACTTCCAGCGAGCACACAGACACTATAAAAATAAAGACTCTGGCAGTATCTCTCCCTTCTGACAGAGCTCTCTCCTATGAGCTGTGTTTGCAGTCACAGCTTATGGCACAGGCACGGAGGGGTCTGCATGAACCCAGGACAAATGTCTCCCCTTTACCCACCCTCTGCCTCTTGCTCCATTTGCCTGATGGTGTTGGTGAGCCTTGAGGTTGGCCGCTGAAGCAAATTTAGTGTAGCGGTCCCTGGAGATGGAGGTGGTTTTAAGGGATGCCGCTATCCCACTAAAGTACTGGAGCCCCAGAGCAGCGGCGGTGTGTGGCAGCCAGCCTGGGCTATGCTGCGAGGTCTGCGAGGGGAGAGCTCCCTCCTGCTGGGGTCACGAGGACCTGGAGTTGCTCTACTGACCACTGCAATTGAACTTAGCAAATTTGCACTTTGGGCCTTTACCCTGCCTGACCATGGCTGCTTTCTTTCCTTGCTTTCCTGTCAGGGCCACAGTTCAAGGTCTGGAGGGGTGTATGTTGTAAGGGAGCTGGGGAGAAAGTTCTCCCACCTCGATGCACCTCCCTTCCCAGGAAGCTGGTGGAGGGGGAGGGACGGGAGGAGGAGAGAGGGGAGTCCTTTCCTTAACTCGTGCTGTATCTCTTTGTCACTCAGTGGATTCCCTGCCTGGACTCCAGTGGGACCGGACGGGACGGGCTTGCCTGGGGGAGACCTGCGCTGGGTTCACGTGAGTTGGGCGTTCGCTCATTGAGCAGATCTGGCTGTACGTACCCGTCATGCTGGGAGTGCTGGTGTCCCTGGTCCTTCCTGCTGCCTGCCGTGCTCTGGGGAGTGGGGCAGCCAACCTGCAAGGGGGAAAAACCTCCCAGTCTTAAACAAAGGAAGAGAGAGCCGGAGGATGGGGAGCAAATAATCAGTTTGGATCAACTCAAGGAAGAAGTTTTTCTTTCAGTGGTTCCTACAGGAGAGGACCGAGAGCGATGCTGCTGTGGGGCTGCCGGGAAGCTGCAAACCAAAGGGATGCCGGAAGGATGGGTAATTGGTACGGAAGGTTGCAGCAGCAGAGAGAGAAAGAAAAGGACTCAGACAGCAGTAAGATAGAGAAGAGAGATGAGAGTAGGCCAGACAGGGATGAGGATGAAGGGCAGCAATAGCTAGGTGATAGCAAGTAGAGAAGGAAAGGTGGTAGGAGTGAGGTAGACTGTAGGCATTTCAGCTCTTGCAAACATGAGGCAGTGACTCCGTCTCCTCCTGTGCTGCTCTGTGGAGGTGCTGGCCATGGCACATCACTGACCTGGGGGCTGCAGCTCTAGAAGATGTGCCTGGGAGTGTGCTCTTTGCTATGCTTGCATCTGAGGCTTCATCAAATTTGTTCTCATGTAGGGGTGAAGCAGAGACACAGCCCAGTTTGAGCATGTGCTAAACTCTGAGGATCTGTGGGCACAGTCCTGAACAAACCCAGGCAGAACACGTAGGGGTTTCATAACACCTGATCCATGTCTCCTTAAATCAACAGTGCTTTTGAAGTAATCACTGCTGATCAGGGCTTTCATCCAATGCCACTGGAAATGCCATTGCCCCAGTTTTTCTTCTTTGACAGCCGCTGATACGAGAGGCTGAACTTTGGACCTGACCTCTGCAACATTACAGCTTTGCTGGATTGATGGGTGCAGATGTCATCCTTGCAGAGGGCAGGCTAACGAGCCTTGCACTATATCTCTACCTGCCTGTGCTCCCAGGCAGGGCTATAGGAAAGTTTTAGTGCCCCAGCTTGGAGTGCAGGTACCTCTCCTCTCAGAGCGCGCAAGTTGGATGCAGTCCCTCTTATGCCAGGTGAAGAGGACATTGCAGCAGGGACTGCTAGGAAGGGGTGACGGCACTGTTAGATAGCCTACACATGCCTCTGCCTGTCTTGGTTTCTCATGATGTGCCTTATCCTGTGCACCAACTGGAGATGGCTGAGCCTCCCCAGGGTCAGCCAGGTAGACCCTGAGCCTGGACCTGAGCGGGACATGCGGTGCTGGGCTCCCTGTGTAGGGCTGAAGAGGGAGCTCGGTGTGGGGATGTGGGCTGTGGGGATGATTGCTGCAGGGAGCCTGTGGGGTGTGGCCCCGCTGCCCTGTGATGGCTGTGCACGTGTCTGTGCAATGGTTCTCTGGTCTGCCAAATGAGCTGATGGCTCCCCTCCTTCTCTGTGCTGGCAGGCGTAAGATAACACTTCATGCCATAGCCTCACCTGCCTTTCAGAAGAGTTTTGCTTAAGTACTCTTCCCTCATGCTCCCAGTCTCTTGTCACTCCAACAGCGGCTGTCCCCAGGCTGTGCTTTTGGGAGGTTATGCAGGACGTGCCTGCCCGGGAGCATTCAGCTAGAGGTGCCTAGGGGCAGTGTGATGCCAAATCTCCTGTGCTGCTCTCCCACCTCCGACTTGGAGACTTTTGGAGATGTTGGCTCCCAGCGGCACTGGCTCCTCTGCTGGCCTGCTCCAAAGCAGCAGCCTCAGGGAAGGGACTGCATGGCTCACATTTTAGGCACTCTAAGGGTTAGGATTTTTGTGGGGGCCCATATGCACCCACAGAGAGTGGTTGCTTTGCTGCCCACCCTTCCCTAACCCCTCCGGCCTCCCTACTTTCACATGACCTGCCCAAGACTGCCCGGTGGTGCGCCCTGCTCCGTGAATTTTCTGGCCTGCTTTGGTGGAAGCCTTGTAGCCACCACGTCCCCTTCTGTGTACTCTGTCCTGTCCCTGTGGGGCACCCGCGGGCTGCATCACGGGTCGCTGCCCCACCATGCCCCTGCTGCGCCTGTTTGCAGAGCAGGTGCCAGAGCAGCGCGGCTTTCACCCGCTGTGCTGTTCACCTGTTCCACTCTCCCAGCCAGCAACAGGAGCCATGTTGTCCCCACACTTTGGCTGTGCACCTTTGAGCAAGCCGGGCACAGCTGCAGGACTTCGGCCAGACACCTTCGGTCACCAGGCAGGTGGCTGTCAGGGCTCCATCGGGGCCAGGGTATGTCCAGCCTGGCTCTGTGTCCGTAGGAGACCTGTCACTCTGGTGCTTGGTAAGAAAGATGGAGCCTGCCATGATTTCACGCAACTGGGCCTCAGGCGAAGCGGCAGCAGATGCAACCAGGCTAGGGGCTGAGTGAAGGTCCTGAGCATATCTGGTTTGATGCAAAGGCAGAGGCTGGTTTCTGTTCATGTTGACACCCCATTTACAAACTTCATCAGTTAGTCTTGATTTATTTCTAGGTTGAAGTAAGAAACCACCTCTGTGCCTCTGTAGTCCAGAGCAGGGATGATGAGTCACGGACACCAGCAGAGTCTGCACAGGCACTGAGAACAACAGCCTACTGTGCTTTTAGCAAGGGATTTCCCACTGATCCTCAGGAAAGTCCAGCCACTGTTAGGTACTTGGGAGGCTGTCCTGTCCTGGAAGCAGAGGACAGGGCAGGAGCCATTTGATCCCCGTCTGAGCTGGGGATGTGTGCTCTGAAGGATGATGCTCTGTAATCCTTGCAGCTTGTACCACAGATGTATATGTCATTAGTAAACCCACAGCTGCTTCTTTTCTCACTCTGGCTGGTGTTAGTAAGCAGCAAACTCACTGACTGCAGAAGCATTGCTCTTGCTTCACATTGGAGAAAATGTAAGCAGGCTCTTATCCTTATGACAGCCTCCTGTGCCCCGTGAACCTTGATGAACAGATGTTTTAAAAATGCCCTGCAGCCCACACAACCTGGAAGTTAATTAGAAGGTGTAAAGAAGCCAACTAGCTTTCAACAGCTTGGAATTAAAGGCATTTTAATTTCAATTGCTGTCCTGGCATTGATCGGTTTTTCTCTTGTTACGTCCTTCCTTGCCTTTCTCCTTTCTGCAGCTGGAGTGAGCCATTCTCCAGCAGCAGTTGGGCTTGGAAGCGGCCGTGGTTGAAGCAGCCGTCCCCGCTCACGTAGCTGCTCTTAGATTGGCTGGAAGGCACTTCCACTGTTGATATTTTCCCGTCCATCTTGCAGATCCAACCTGTTCCAGCAGCAGCTCCCACGCGCTGATCTAACCGGGTTTGTTCCTTAAGCTGTACCTGGGCACTGCTGTTCCTCACGGAGCCCTGATTTTCTGTCTCTGCTCCCACAGCCGCCCCCGCCTGCTGCCATCGAAATGCAACGCAGGATTTCAGCTGCCCACTAACTGCTGGCTCGTATTGTGCAAACAGAGAATTTTCTGTGTCCTCTTGCTCCTCCTTTTGTAACACAGCCTTAAATTGCAGTTTACGTACTGGCCTGCTGCTTGTTTCAAAATGAAACCAAGAAATATAAACGCAGTGCAGCTGTCTGCAGCGTCACCTGCGATTCTGCTTTCTGCAGCTCAGGCAGAAGCTACAAGTGTCCAAACATGCTCTAAAACTGTGCTTCCTCTAATAAGTGTTACTGGCCGCTTTTTAACTACATCTCTGTTCGCTGTTCACTCTGTTTGACTGTTCGCTCTTGAGGTTGTCCTCCTCTCATTTACCTTCAGATAAAACGGCAGAAGAGGTCGAACAGAGGATGTTAACTTCCCAGCAGTAGGAGCTCCTGTGTGAAGGCAGTCAGGAACAGGCAGTAAGGTTGTGGGAAGAAAAGCTTTAGGAAAATCTCTAACGGCTTCTTCCTCCGATGCCAAAACCCCAGGTGGCTTCTCTCTCATCTCTCTCTTGTTCCTTGACTCACCTGAGCAGCCCTGAATAAGCCCTTTTTTTTGCCCTGGGAGAGGCTGAGAATCCCACTGTGTTTTGCTTTCAAATAAGACTTTAATTCTCCTCATTTTCTGATCCCTGGCTTCCCCCTTTAGTCACAACTTGTTCCCAAACAAAGCCAACAAATGCTGTTTTCCTGCATCTCTGCATCTTGCGTTTGGCACATTGGACCCAACTGCCGAGTGTCCACAGCTGAGTTGTCCTTGGCTTTCCATACCTTTTGTGGCCATACTTGAAGGATCCCATTGTGTTAGGTTTGGGACAAACATAGTCCTAAATTAATGACCAAGGGGAGACTGGGCTACCTCATTCAAATATTGACAAAGGGAACTTATTAGTGTGGCCTGTGTTTATGGCTGCCTGCATGCTTCCTGCTCTCTTTCCAGTGTCTGAGGGAATCCAAGTGTATTCTTATTTTCTCAGCAATAAATCTTGTGGGGAAAAATGTGGCTGCCTCCATGCACCAAGCCCAGTACCAAGTTCAGTACCATTTCATACCAAGTTGCACTGGACACAGAGGAAGCCCCCTCCTATCTGCGGGAAGACAACAGGTTGGGGTCATGTCTGCAACGTGTACTAAAGGCCTGGAAAAAGTCACCACCTCAGAGTGCTGAGGGTTGAAAATACATCAGAGCACCTCTAGAAGGGGCTGGTGAGGTCAGGGGGAGCTGAGGAGTGAAGGTGGTGGTGGTGGTGATAGCTGAATGTGTCCAGGAGAGGGGTAGCCTGTGGGCTACATCAGATGGCATCTTAACAGCTGGAAAAAACTTTTCAGCTGAGGGAAAAAAAGAGCCTGGCAGAAGGAGTCAGAGGATTTTTCTCCAAACTTTGGTGAAGGAACAGCAAAACAAGTGGCAGGCAGGCAGCGAGGAGGAAAACCTTTTCTCCCAACTCATGTATGAAGGATAGGTGCATCCAAAGGGAGAAGAAAATGTCTGCCTGTCGGGAAGGATGTAACACAGTGGGTGGCTGTGGCTGCTGTGGGAGAGCCAGATTGTTCCCAGCTGGAAACAAGAAGTTATTTGAGTCCCCATCTGGCCTGAGAACATATAGGGCAGAGGCACAGTAGGAGGAGATGTTCAGGAAAAGAGCCAAGAGGTGTGTGAATGGGCTTTCTCATAGAAACAGCAGGCGAAGCAGAGAGGGAAGTAGCAGGGATGTGTAATGCTGCGCATCGCTTTGTCTGGGAAGGGAGAAGCTGAAGCTTAAGGCAAGAAGGGCCAAAACTTTGGGCATCGGTTTAATCTGCCACCTGTTTTCAGTTGAAGAGGTTTTATTCCATAACCAGGGCACTTTCCCCCTTTTTAAAACAGGAAAATGAAGCCACAAGTGCCACATCTGCCGTGCTGGTCTGTGTTTGTCCCAGCCCTGTTCCCCATTGCAGTGTCCCAGCTTGTCTCCTTCATGTTGGCCTCCTTCAGGAGCCAGTGGACAGGGGTAGAGTCAAAGCCCTGGTCCAGATGTCCCTGTGGTGGAGGCTGGTGTCAGGGTTGAGGCTGTGGGCTGGCACTCAGGGCATTCCCTTCCTGGGGTGGTGAGGTAAGAGGAGCTGACTCCCTCGTTATGATCTTCCTCCGCCCCCATGTGTGAAACAGGTCTCACACAAAAACAGATAAACCACACATGTTAATAAAAATAGGCTGGCTCTTGGAGCCACCTTGTAATGAAAGAATAAAAGCAAAGAATTAGCTAAGTCCTCTCCTGTCAGCTTCTCATGGTGTCCTCAATAAGCCCAGACTTAAGCATCATTGTACTTGATAATGTGCCCTGGACTGCAGCAAATTGGAACGTGCCAAGGACTGTGGCAGATCAAACACGTTTCATTAAGTACGTGTTATTTCTTTCTCTCACATTCGACAGTGCGTGGAGCTCTGCTCCTCTCAAAGACGAGGAGGCTGTGCTGCAGCATCTGAAGGAGCTGATTAGCCAGCTGGCAGGTCTCACCGCAAGCAAGCAGTGGGGAAAGGGTCCTTGCCTGGGCTCCAGAAGCTGAGAAAAGACTGGCAGGAGGACCTGACGTTTCTACCTCCCAATCCAACCCAGCAGGCAAGCTAAGTGAAGGGGGCAAAGTTGGGACCAAGAGGACCTCCACACTGGTGAGCTGCAGAGCTTCTAGCTCTGCACCAGCCAGCCAGCCAGCATTCTTACGAAAGGCGGCATCAATGCTTTGCATGGGATTCAGCCCTCTGCATTCAGAATCCGTGGAAATCTGCTGCTGATTTCAAAGGGAATAGGATGAGCCCTTCAGCATGAAGGCAGATGGAGGAACGAAGACTGCTGTTGCCCTGGGCATTTTGAGAGCAATTGGTGTTTTATACTGTGGGGATTCCTGAAGGGATCCTTGGTCAAATAAGCATGTGTGCAGGCTGTATTGTAAACATGGTGTCCAGGGGGTCAAAGACACCACTCCTGGCAATGTCTTGAAATAAGATGGTAGGTCATCCATTCTTGTTCAAATTATTAGTCCATGACATTTCTATCCTGCCCTCAGAAACCACTCCAGAAGGAGATAGCTGCTGTATGAAGCACACAGGGAAGGGAAACTCGTGCCCCCATGCCCTACTTCAGCTCCAGCTTCTTTTCTCTTCCTTTGAGCTGCTGTTTCCAAGTTCTGGCCAAATTTCCAGCAGTAATGGAGATGCAGAGCATTTAGTCAGGCTCCAGAAAGGCAGATGGAGGTACACTAAGGTGGATGGTCTGGGAAAGAGGAGGAAGGATGCTGTGGGGGTGAAGAGTGAATTTAGGGGTGAGTCCAGTGATGGGATGATGCAAGTGGGTCCTTCTCACCTGACCTTTCCTTTGTCCCTTCAGCACAGACTTTCTGTCTGACAAACATAACCTGAGGAAAATGCTTCTTGCTGATGTGAAATAAGCCATTTGCCCAAGGATGAGGGGAACCTCATGGTGACACTAGGATCACATCTGTTGTGATGACTAGTGTCCTCCTTCCCCTTCCCACCAGTGTGTTCCACAGCAGCTCCCTATGTCCCATGCTCTCTTTTTCCTTTGTCCCACAGAGCCATGACAAGAACTGCAGCAAAGGAAGGAGAGCCCAATGGGGCCATCACAGCTTCTGAAGGGACAAAAAAGGAGGAAATGGAAGAGAGAGGCCAGTGGAGTAGCAAAATGGAGTTTGTGCTGTCTGTGGCCGGAGAGATCATTGGTCTGGGTAACGTGTGGAGGTTCCCATACCTCTGCTACAAGAATGGTGGCGGTAAGTTCACAGCCTGCATGAGTTGTCCTAGGTCTGTAGGCATGACAAGAAATACATTCATGCCTGAATCCATTTCTCCTATGCCTCACATGCCCCCACATGCACTCCTTTGCCCTCTTCTCCAGCAAGTTAGCTCTTGCCAAAACCAGGAGAAATAGAAACTGAGAGTTGAATCCAGCTCCCCAGCAGGTACTCTTTCTCAAAGCAGGTCTCCCAGGTTAGGATGCCAAATTAAACTTTAGTAACTCTTCAAGGCTCTTGGGCATCTAGAGGGACAGAAGGTCTTCCAAAACCATCAGAAAGCTGTGAGTAGTCAGAAAGGCAGCAGCAACCTCCTCCTAAATAATTCCCTTTTCCCCCCCGTCTGTGTCTTCCCCACCTCCCTCAGGCCCTTGTTACAGAGGAGGAAAGGCTTTGATGGCACTGGTATCCTTGCCAAGGCCTGGTGTACCCCCTTCCTGGCACCTGGGTGCCCACTGCCTTCTCCAGGACACTTCGTCTCCCACTAGCTCCTCTCACAGGGCTGGCTGCCCTGTGGTTATTGGAGAAACACAGTATTTTATTCTGTCAGTACAACTTGGTCAGCTCCAGAAATGAGGAATGGGACCAGACACCCAATGCTGAAGCACTTTGGCTTGTATAGACAAATATAAGCAGAGGAGCATCTTTGAGAACATGCACGTGAAGGATTTTCTCAGAGGACAGGAAGAAGGAGGATCTTGCTAACTCTTCCCCAGGAACAGTTCTCCCAGTGGTCAACCCAGTGCTAGGGAAACCCGTCCCCAGGAAGAGTCTGTTCCCCTTCCCTTTTGTTTCTTGTGTGACTCTCCTTTTCCAGTAACACTGCCATAAGATCTTTACATGGTTAAAAATTAAACTTTCTCGTAACAATAAAATGAAACTGGGAAAGAGGAAGGGAATAATTGACTGTCACTAACTTTTCTTGGTGAATCAAAATCTAACTTTATATAAGAAAAGGAGGAATAATAAATTACATGTCAAATACAGCAATAACTTACCTTTTGTTCTTGTTCTCTAGAGACACCTTGAAATAATGCTTTGGGACTTGCATGTTCTCCCCACTTTAAACTTCCTTTCTCTGCAGACCATGCCACAAAGGCCTTTCTTTCCCAAGGTGTTGTGGGCTTTCACCAATGGATAAGTCATTAATCTGTAGTTCATCCCAGGACTACAAAATTCCAGTCCCCTGTGCTGTTACTGGTGTTTATCTGATTCAAGTAGGAGTCAATACAATCTCTCCTCTGAACCAAATGGGGGTTGGATAGGAAAATGGTTAAAGAAAATGGAAGGAGTCTTTCTTGAACCCAGGGTGGTTTTTAGCAGATCTTCCAGTCTCCTTCTCTGAGGTCTTGATGGTAGCCACTAGTGGCATCAAAGGCAAGCCAGAACAGCAGAGATTAGTAAACACCCGTGGTGCATCTGATTGAACAGCCCATTCTGCAGTGATGCTTTGTGACAGAAGTCATGGCTTTTCCATGGAAAATTCCTTCCTGAGCTCAGATGATATCTTTGCATAGTGTATGCTTACGGTATCTGGCTCAGTAGTCCTTGCAATTTGTATGATAATTAGTGTCAAAAGGCTACTTTTTTTTTGTTTTAGATATCTATGGAATAGCTTTTTTTTTTTTTTTTTAATTAAACTACTCTGGAATATCTAAGGCTGTGATTCAGAGACCAACAAAGCTAGGCTTGAGAAAGATTAAGGTGGAAGAGTCCTTCCCTCATAGCTCCCACTGCCTTTACAGAAAGTATGCTACTACTGTAGAAGGTACGTTTCTCTGTCCTAGGGAATCAGATGATCAGATGGCCAGCAAACTAGTATGGGCAAGGCACTGTCTTTCCCATGACACTCAAAGATATTCTCATCACTGGAAAAGTCCTTGAAATTGCAAAAAAGACATTTTTCACCTATAAATGCCACATCTGCCTCTTCTCCTCCTCTGCCTCTGTGAACTGGAGACAGCTGTCCTTGCTGTCCTCTCACCTTTCTCCATGTTTGGATGCAGAGAGACAGTTATAAAGCTCTAAAGATAGATGTCATAATAATGATGGTGCTAATTTACTATAAAGCAACCAAGTTTAAACTTACCTATGGTTACACTTTCAAATTTGATCTAATTGCTCAGCATCCCGAACTTGTTACTTGTAAAGAAAGAAGGTCTACTTCTAGGCGCCCCTCTCAAGGCTGAGTGCCAGCAGAGCAGCAAACCGGTGAGGAGATTACACCTGGAATTTCAACTGGTAACTGCTCTGGGAAGGTTAAGAGGGACAAGACAATAGAGCTGTAAGAAAGCCCTCATTAGTCAGGGACCAAAATAGATCAACCTCTGGGACAAATGGTATCAGAGGAGAGGGTCTGGGACTGCCTGAACGGCTCATCTGTGTGCAGGACAATAAAGCTGTCTTGCAGATCTGACACAGAGATAAATGTTCTGCAGCACCGAAAACAGCAGCTGCCTCTCGTTCAGCTTACACCGTTCCCATTCTTTGCTCTGCAAACCTGGACAGATGCCGTGACCCTGCCTCCCTCCCCTTGGCCCAGGTCCCCTGCAGCTATGGCACAGCTGCGTTTAGGGGAAATTTGGATGTCACTCGTATTGTAACATTGTTGGCTTAAAAACAAGGGGAAGCATTCCTAGTTGATAATTGTCATGGGAAGGAATTTCAGTGTGAATGTCTGTGCTGGTAGGAGAGGAGAGGGCCAGGGGGAAAACATCTGGTTTGACTGAGAAAGGGGCCCTCATCTTGATTGCAAGCGGCCAAGACTCTCTCCAGATACCGGTGGTGGGAAGTATCCATGACCAGAAGTTTACTGTATGGGATGGAGAGGCCTCGACAGCTGTTCCAGAGAGGAAGGCGGTCGCCTTGGCCTGTTTGGAGGGGAGCTAAAATGTGAAAACCTACACTAACAATGGGGAGAAGGACTGTGAGGTGAGGGAAGGAAGGTCAGCCACGAAACTGAAATCTCAGAAGCAGTGAAAATATCGGTGTTTTGGTTTGGCAGCAGAACCAAAAAGAAGGAAAAAAAGGTTCAGACAGGTGAACAGAGCATTAAACTCTTTTTTGTTTGTTGGTTTGGTTTTTTCTGATCCCTTATTTTTGCTGCTCATTGTTTCTGAAAAAAAAAAACCCTGCTTTCTCTCCCCTTCCTCTTCCATTTCATCAAGGGTTAATCTGAGGGCTATTTCAGGCTGACTAATCTTAAAACATTTATCTATATTTTAAGAAAAAAAAATTGAATTTGAAGAGAGAAGTTAAACTTTTTCATTTTGAAAATGCTGGAAAGATACTCTGTTGCCCTTCCCATACTTCCATTCTTTTGGTGCAAACTGCTTTTCAAATTTGACGTGAGATATGTCTCATGCAAATTTATAGCCAGGAAAATTTATTATTTACCAAGAAATGTCATCAGCCTCCAGGTTTATATCTTCTGGGCAAGTGGGAGTCCTGCTGTGACTCCCAGGAAAGGCAGAACAAATGTGGTTATGTGAAACAAGGACTTATTTTGCTTCGCCTGACTCCTGCTGAAAGCTAGAACGAGGTCAGGAGAGTGAAGCAGGGAGATCTTTTTCAGCACTGGCTTTTTTTTTATTTCCTTGCCTGGTTACTCCTTACCTCCAGGTTTTGGCCAAGACCAAACACAGAAGTACTGCAGTAGCATGAGACAGACCACGCTTGTATTCTTTTCCAAGAAATGATGGTGTTGGAGAACTTTTTTCTTCTTTTAGCAGAGGTTTCACAGTTAATTCAGAGAAATAATTTGTGTTTATCAGCTGATTTCAGCTGTGGCCCCAGGTACCTGACAAAGGGTGGTGGGGATAAGATTTTAAAGAGGTTTCTGAGGCAGCATCTCACCCCTCTCTGCAGGAGCCTTCCTCATCCCTTACCTCATCTTCCTCTTCACCTGCGGGATCCCCCTGTTCTTCCTGGAGACGGCGCTGGGGCAGTACACCAGCCAGGGAGGGGTGACAGCCTGGCGGAAGATCTGTCCCATCTTTGAAGGTGAGTCAAGTTACGGGAATTGCTGGCAGCACTTTCTAACAATTAGTGACTCAGAGCCTTTTTTGGAAATGTTATTCTGTTTTTTTTTTTTTTTCTTCTCCTTTATTCTCCGTCCCTTCCTCTCTCTCATAGCCTTGTTATATCTCCTGGTGACTGCTGTGTGTGCAGGGGCAGTGCTCCACCCCCCGGCCCCCACTGTAGGTGATTGAGGGCATGTGGTGCTGGCTGACAACTGTGCTGGTCCAGCTGAGCCCCCATCTCTCCTTTGAGATGCTCAGAGCCAATGAGAAGCAGGAGGAGAAGAATGGAAGTGTCAGTACACAAATGACTGCGCATAGCCCAGGACACATACTGAAGAGAGAAGGGGATAAGGAAGTTTGCTCAAGCACAGGCGTGCAGTGTTATTTGAAACTACCTGGGGAGCCCAGGACCTCCTCTGCTGGAGACCCCTGCACTCTGGCATGGGGCCTGGAGGAGGACAGCAGTGACATTTCTTTTCTTTCAAGACTACAGCTGGCTTCCCTACAAGAGAGGCACTGTAGTGGCATGGTAGTGGCCAGAAAAATGTTTTCCCATCAGCAAAAGGTTTTCTCTCTCGGTTCCGCCATAGACCTGTCTAGAGACACCAACGTTTGCTGTCTGTGTGCAGTCACAAAATCCTTTCTTTTTCCCTAAGAAAGGTCTTGCGCTATTCTCTAGTGAGCCGTGTGGTTGGTGTTTCACCCTTCTTACCATGCCATGGTCTATGTCTTTGGGGTTAAGCCCAACGTGCTGGGAGGTGGTTGGCAGCCCCATCCTCACCTCCTTCGCTTTCCTTCACAGGAGTTGGATATGCTGCGCAGGTCATTGAGTGCTATCTGAATGTCTACTACATCATCATCCTTTCCTGGGCACTCTTTTACCTGTTCAGCTCCTTCACCACAGAGCTACCATGGGCCAGCTGCAATAACCCCTGGAATTCAGGTATGCCTTCCCTTGGTCGGCTCCTAACTCCTTCCCAATTCCCAGAAATTATTTGGGTTTTGTAGAAAATATGCTTTATTCAGATAAAAAGCTCTCATGAGCTGCAAAGTGGCTAGGGACTCCTGCAAAGACAAATGTCTTAATTCAGTGTGGGCAAGTGTCAGGAAGCATGAGTGGCATGACTCTATGCCTAGCAGCAGGGTACAGTAAAACTATTTCCATATGGAGATGTTTTGGGCATTGAGATTTCATAGAATCATAGAATAGTGTGAGTTGGAAGGGACCTTTAAAGGTCATCTAGTCCAACCCCGCTGCAAGGAGCAGGGACATCTTCACCTAGATCAGATTGCTCAGAGCCCAGTCCAACCTGCCTTGAGTATTTCCAGGGCTGGGGCATCTCCCACCTCTCTGGTCAACCTACTCCAGTGCCTCACCACCCTCATTGTAAAAAATTTCTTCTTTATGTCTACTTTAAATCTGCCTCCTTCTAGTTTAAAACCAGTACCCCTTGTCCTGTCACAACAGGCCCTGTTTTTCGCTGAAAAATCTGCATTTTCAGGCAAGTGGGCGAGGTAGGTAGACTGGCAGAGTTTTCAAGCCAATCTAAAGCCCTCCTCACTTGGCAGGAGCTTTTCATTAGCCCTGGTACAACAATTTATCTTAAAATTCCCTTACTGTACCCCACTCCTTTGGAGTTACTGGGACAGTTGCTGCCATGTACTGAACAGTTTTCTTTGTGCACTCAGCTTTTGGCTAAGTCAGGCCAAACCTGCATTGGAGGATTTTGCCAGTACAGGTCTCCCAATGCAGGAACCAGTTACATGAAACTCTAAAGGCACTGGTTTTAATCACATCCCTACAAGCCTCTATGGCATTACATTGGCCAGGGGTGTCATCTCCTCATTCCCACAATTCACATTGGTGTGCCCAGTAGAGAAGACCTGGCTTTGGTTTTATTCAAGGCACTTGGGCTGTTCCCGGGAAGATGGGGTAGATGTGAGGTAATCTTCATGGATCTGATGTCCTTGACAGACCTTTTTACCATGTTGAACAGGTTGTCTTGTTTTCAGTTGAAAGCCAGGCTGGAAAGAGCTTTGGCAGCAGCTTGGTTGCCTCCTTTTATGGTCTTGGGTCAGGTGATTAATTTCTGTGATATGTTAAATTTCTCCACTCTACGGGCTATTCACTCACAGCTTCCTCTGCCCCTTTATCCCAGCAGAGGTAACCAGGCTTTTAAAGAGTGGATCTGATTATTTCAGCTCCCCCAACATGGGTTTGTCTGTGAGGCAAGCCACTGATTTTCTCTTAACAGGCAGAAGCTTCCCAGCCAGAGCTGGGCTTCCTCAGTTTTTCAGTGGATTGTCTTTTGCTTGCCAAATGCAAGATGAGGTCCATTTCTTGGTTGCATGGCATTGCCTCTGTTTTCAGTAATTTCACACTACGTGACAGGGTTGGGCATGGCAGAGTGGAACATGAAAGCATCTGCGGCGTGTACAAACACATGTGTGGACAGGGAATGGTGCGAGGATGGGATTTTCTATCCTGGCTACTCATAGCAGCTATCCCTCAATAATCTATTTTTCAGCCATCTGGTTTCCATTTGGCAGGGAATTGCTCCGTCCTTCCCCTCTCCTCTTCCCAAAGCCCTCTGGCTACTGCTGGATTGGGATTTGTAGCTGGGGAGAGCCAGTTTAATGAGATGCTTAATGAGATGCAATATTTTAATGAGATGCTCTATAGCACGGGGTGAAGGGTCTGTGTGCTGCTAGAGTGAGGGCTAGGGTACAGAGGGGAAGGAGCATCCCTCATGAAGGAGCCTTGGAGAATTTCTCTGGCTCATCACCTTCCTTTTCTTTTGGCAGATCTCTGTGTGGACTTTCTGAACAGCTCCAGCTTGGACAACAGGACCATGCCTGCGAACGCCACGTCCCCAATGATTGAGTTTTGGGAGTATGTGATTGCTTTCCCTCTGTTCAAACTCCTCTCCCATCCAGATGCTGCATCTGTAGGAGTATCTGGGCGGAGGGCTGTGCATCTCTGTAGGACCAAGTGAGGTGCCACATGTCAGACCCCAACATGGGTAGCACAGTGCCCTGAGCTGCCAAGGAGATTGGCACAGAGCCCAGGGGCATGAGGACTAGATTCACTCCAAAGGCTGCTTGCAGTGTGCCCACCCAGGGGCGCTTGTGTGCGCAAGGCGTGTTCCCTCTCTGGCACTGAGGTTCCTGGGTGAGTGTGGCCACGGAAAGAGGCACCAAAAGAAGATGAGGACTTGCTGTAAGCAGAGGGTGCTTGTGTTTGGTCTTGCAGGCAAGTATGAGAGACCTGGGCAGACTGAACAGTCCTCTACAGTGTAACAGAAAGGGACAAAACCACCTTCTCCCTTCTTCTGACTATGTCTTGCTTGGTGCCTAAGGGAAGTGGTCCATCAGGCTGCTCAGGCTTATCCCTGGAGAGAAGAGTTCTGAGGTGCATGTGTGAGATGCCAGAGAGGGGCTCAGGGAGGTTTGGTCACGGGGCTGGAGGCAACAAAACACCTCTGAGGGAGAGGTCCTGCAGCAGGCCAGACAGTGTCACAGAGAGGGTCATTACTGCAACTAGGGCCACGCTATCTCTCCACACTCAACTGAGGAAGGTCTCATAAAGAAGAGAGTGTCAGGGGCTCAGCTTCAGCAGTATTTTTTTCCCCTTATTTATGGCTCCTAAAGTGCCTTTAAGAGGGTTGAGTGTCCTTTGTCCCTTGCAGCCACCACAGGACACACAGAAGATGATATGCACCCACGGGTGCAGAGTCTGCACAGTGCTGGACCCCCTGTCCTGCCCTATTCTTTGCACATGCCGTTTAGTGAGAGCTGGGACCCCTCTGAAAGGATTGTTCAGCTTTTCTGCAGAGGTTGCAAGGGCAAGTGGACCCTGAGGGGACTGCTTTGGAGAAGGGCATGCAGAGGAATCCTAAGTGTGGTGTTTGGCTTCACTGCATGAACTGCAGTGCTAAGACCTCATGTGGCTCACCTTCACAATGGTGAGTCTTCAAGGAATGAGGCTGAAGGAAGGGCATGGCAATCATAAAAGCTGTTTATGCTTATATGCAGGGTGTCCGTAGTATATGGGGAGGCCAGAGGAAGAGCGGTAGCCATGGGGTGATGATGGCATTGGTGGCCTGTTTTGGATTGAGTAGTGTCTGCTAGGCAGCTGCCAGGGTAGGGGGGCAATGGGGAGCAGGTGGTTATTTTGTGTCACATGGGTCTGATGGGCACGGCACCACGGGCTTGGAGAGTGGGAGGTCTTGGGCCAGCTACAGGGCATGGTGGAGCAACATCATCAGGAATGACAGAGAGAGGAGCCTTAGACAGAGCTGGGGTGATTCGCATGGCTGGGAGCCCTGGGCAGATGTGTTGTGGGTAGTCTGTTAAGTCTCTGGATGGAGTAATATGGGAGAGGTCTATATGGGTGAGTATGGTCTGGAGTGTTAACGCTTCTCTCCCTGTCCCTGGACACTGGCAGGAAACGAGTCCTGGGGCTCACGGATGGTATTCACAAACTGGGCTCTGTGCGCTGGGAGCTGGCTCTGTGTCTCCTGCTGGCGTGGATCATCTGCTACTTCTGCATCTGGAAAGGGGTCAAGTCCACAGGAAAAGTAGGAATGGAGATTGCCCTCTTGGTCCATAAGCCTCCTTGTGCCCATCAAACATTTCTTTCCCAATCTCTTTTCCCTCTTCATGAAGTAGAGGCAGGAGACATACAGCACTGAAGTCAAACCTAAAACCTGGCGGGGTCATACTGATTTACACTGGTTGTGTTTAACCTGTAAGAGGAAGAAAAAAGAGTAGGTCAAATAGGGAAAGGAGAACAGAGAGAGACCTGGGAACTGAGGGGAGTCTTGGGTCACCTCTTCCCTTGCAGATACCCACAGCGGCTGATGGATACTCCCCAAGTGCCCTTGGGAACCATCCACTCACTAGTGTGTTGTCCTGGTGTGGCTGGCTGGTGTTCTTAACAAGATCCTCTGCAGTGGCAAACTACTTATCCCTGCAATAATTTAACACTTGAGCAAAACAGACAAGCTGCTGCCTGTAACCAGCTCAGTGAATAGATAATGAATCTCTCCAGCTTCTTTATCCTGCAAAATACTTGGGCTGGGAAAGGTGTCTTTGTGCACTCCTTTGTACTCTCCCTGGCTCTGCAGTTTTTGACTCAGCAGGTCACTTTCTGCATTTTGCTGGTGAGACTGGAGACAATGCTCCCTGCTGACGTTGGTCCCGTAGATCAGGTGGTCTGGTTATCCTTCAGGAGTGAATGAGTGTGTGATGCTTTGGGGTGGGTGTTAGGGATGCTGCTACGGCCTTGACTCGTTCAGAACCTCCTTCCTTCCTGGAGCTGCAATGACATGGGTGGGTCATTAATGATGGCTGGGTCTTGTGGGCGTCCAGGGGATGTCCCAATAGTAAAGGGAGGGGAACCAATTTCTGCAACTGAGTTCTTCCTTCAAATTACTATGCCTATTATTGACAGATGTTCCCTTTAGTACTGGGCACCTGAGTTTCAGTGTCAATACCTATCTCTCCCACCTGGCGCCAATTTTAACAGAGCAAGACAATAGCTTGTCTCTGCTTACTACATCTCTTCCAGTCTTTGCTGATGACTCTGACTCTTGCTGGTGCTGACCTGCTGTCCACCATTTCTGAAGGAGGGAGAGCCAGACTCCACATCTACAGGGAGAGAAGATGCTCCGCATTTCAAACCTTAAATCTCTGATTCTCCCTGGTTTGAGTACCATTCTGATCTTGGGAGATTGGGTTTGGTAGGCTGTTTAATCTGTATGAAAGTGTAGTTAAATCATCCCAAGTTCCCTTCAGCTCTCAGCCCTCTCCAGTCTTCTCTGCCTGGTGTTGCCCCAGTGTGCAGAGCTTGCCTGGACAAGAAGAAAGCTGAGGAAGTTCAGTCAGGCTGGTTGGGCTGATTGGGTTTGACAAAGTCAGACTAGAAAGTAAGAGCAAATAGTGAGTGCAGGTAACAGCTGGAATGGTTTTCTTGAGACCACAGAAGATTTTTCCATCACAAATTTTAGGATACAAGGCTTACTTTTTATCAGTCAGATGTTACAGACATGGTGCAGCAACACAGGGTGAGTTTTTCTGTCCCAAGACACACCACAGGTCAGACAGGCCAGTCGTCTTCTCTGCAGGTAGACATTTTGAGTTTTACAGGGGCACTGTCAAAAAAAATCAGCTCCTTCCTTCTTTTTCCTCACTGACTACATATTAGGGCAAGCAGTAGGGAGGTCCCAGGAATTCTGAGTAGATGCATAATTTTGTTTCACAGCTGCAGAGTAAACAGGATGATGTGCTTGACTGAGAGGCTTCTCTAATCGGATAACCCTGCCAGACCCTTGTGTTTATGCTTCTGTGAGTTAAGGAGTCCAAATTTAAAGAAACAATAGCAATATCAGGAAAATAATTCCAAATGATGCTGTGAAGACTCATTTTCTTTGAAAGCCTTTTTCTTTTATTCATTTTGCCCACTCTCACGCTCTTTCCATGTTTACTTTCCTTATGCATTCAGCTGATGTGTATAAATGCTCCTCAGAAGTGATTTCTGAAGGTAGATTTTAGTACTTGTGCCAAAGGTGCTTGCATTCTCATTCAATTGGGGAACAGCAGAAGTGCTACGTACTGTGACTTATTTGACCAATTATCACTAAGCAGAAAGAAACATCGTTTTAGGCCCCTCACTATGAATCCCTAGAGTAAACAAGCCTTCACATTACTTGGATGAATTTTAATAATGAATAAATGTCAGGAAGTTGCAACTTGCTCAAGGATATTTTGCAAATGGAAAGAAAAATATGTTACATTAGGCAATGGATTAGAGATGACTAATTCTACTGTAATATTTATTTACATCACACACAAGAAGAAGTGAAAATAAGGTTTTACAAAAATAATGGTCTACGTTTTCTTTAAAGACTTTGAGGTGCTCTCATTTTTCACCTGTGAGCTCAAAGGCATTGAAGGGATGAGGGAGCTGCATGAGCACCCCTGGAAATGAGACCCCCCTCAGAGGTGTCTCAAATTGGGCAGCAAAAGTTGCTGTTTAATTTGGAAAACTCTTGCTGGGAATAGGACCATTTTAATAACTCCTCATTAAAACTCAGTGACACGACAAGACCTGAGTTTCTTCTGCAGCTCTAGAAAGATAAAGGGAGCAGCTTGAGAGCAGGGGAATTACACTGACTGGAAAGAGAAAATAAAGCAATGCAACCAGTGGCAGAGCTTTCAGTGAGGAACAAAATGTAGATTAATTAAATCGCTAGTGAGATGTAACCTTGATTAATTTCTTTCCCACCTCTCTTCTACACTAGCAGTAGCAGCTATAGCCAACAGCAGAGGCCAGGGACATTTGCCAGGGCGGGAGGCCTGCAGATGAGATGAGGTGATGCCTCCACCCCTTCCCCGCTGACCCTCTCTCCTCTTGTTTCCCTGTGCCCGCAGGTAGTTTACTTCACTGCCACCTTCCCATACGTGATGCTGATCATCCTGCTGGTGCGAGGAGTCACGCTGCCGGGTGCTGCCCAAGGGATCGTCTTCTACCTGAAGCCGGACGTTTCCAGGCTGGCAGACCCGCAGGTGGGTGGGGGTCAGGCAAGCGCTGGCTGCGGGAAGATTTCCAGCGCCCTGACCCTTGGATCTGCTGCTAGCTGAGGATCTAGCTGTCTTCTCCAAAAGGAGACCCGCAAACCACTGAGACCTCCTTTAAAAGAGCTGAGAGGGGTCTGGTCCCCCTGCACAGCACAGCCTTTTTGCTCGAGCATCTGCAGTATACAAACATATTAGGTCATTTCCACTCCTGGGCACAGCAAAACCAGGAGAGTATATGAAATATTCAGCATGTAACAGATGGTTTTGCTGGGTATTAAACGCAAATAATTAAGGAAGGAGGGGGGAAATGATGTACCGCTTTTCATTTTTTTTTCTGGCTTGGTTAGCAGTTTGTTTGTCTCCAACAGGGCCTTCCCAGAGCCCTGAGACTGAAATCATACAGGGAATGTGGGCTGTGTAGCAGGTTCACTCCACCCCTCCCGGGGGCTGGTCCCATGCTCTTGGGTCAGGGTCCGGCCAAAGGGAGCACATCAGACCCCGCCACCACTCGCCGCAGCTCATGCTAATACCCCCTGGCAGAGAGGATGCTCTGTACCCAGGGAGGGCAAGTCCAGATTAAGGCAAGGGGTGCAGCCGAACCTGGGACCTGCAAGGCAGCCCAAGTTGGCAGGAGACAGGCAACACCCTTGGAGGCTGCATGGGCATGATCCTTGGAGGATCCCCCCAAGGTGTCTGCTCTGGCACCTTTCTGTAACAGGTCGCTTCCCTTTTCCAAGCAGGCTCAGCAGCACTGAATGGGCTGCCTCCCTCATCCCAGGGAGGTGCTAATGTAGAGCCCCCCCCACCAGAGGAGCATTTAAATGACGCTGCTGCTAATTATTCCACCACTGAATCTTTCTGTGGAGGCAGCGAAGCGATATGCTGAGCCCACAGTCTCAGCTTACCTCCCGCATCTTCCCAGATGGCCGAAGCCCCAACTGCTCCCAAACCAGCTGCCAAACACACACTGTCTTCCCTCAAGTGGCTTTCAGATGCAATTATGTGTTGTCGATACAAAATCTGTGGAGCACTGAATGCAAAAAGCCAGCTGAACGTAATGGCATTTTAATATAAAAATAAATAACAAGGAGGTGACAGGGGCTGACTGTGTTTTATTCACGGTCAGAGCTTATTTACTGCGAACCTCCCTGTTTTTCACAGCCTAACTGAAGCTGACATGGTCTTTCCAGGCTGCTGCAACCCAGCATAGCAGGCGTGAGAGATCCTGCTACTGGATTCAGGCAGAATGTGGGGCTTTGGGGTAAAGCAGGATGTGTGCCCGTGCCTGAAGGGCTGCCACATACGGACGTGAGACCTCCAGCAGCGATGCCTGGGATGGGATTTTTTTGAAGGCTGCCAAATTACAGCTGCCTGGATGTTTGCAGCTTGGGGCTGCTTAGAGGAAAAAGAGAGTGAGAGGGGACACATAGACAAACAGAAAGGTGGACTGTTTTCCTGCCTGCCTGCTAACTCGCAGCTCAGGGCTTTCCCTGGCAGAACGTGAGAGCGGTGCTGCCGTTCAGCCCACAACACATCAAGTCAACAAGGGACTCCTCCACAGAGGAGAGGACTGGAGCAGCAGTGAACAAACCCACACAACTTTTCCCATGCAATGCCAGAGCAAAGGGAAACCTATGTCCATGACACTCAACTGGCCTGAAATCTCTCAGCCTGGCAATTTTTCTCCCATTCCCCCTGCACTGCAGCCTCAGAGATGTGGGAAACCAGATTTGGGAGCAGGGAGGGGAATGCACTGATCATGCAAAGGACTCACTGGCCCTCTCTTGTGACAACTCACCAGTGGCTCTGTGAGCCCTGAGCCACGTAGGGACCACAGACACGTGCAATGCCAACTTAAGCCAGAGCCACACTATCAGGGATGCCGCCTCCACCCAGAAAGCAAAGGTGCAGGATGGAGAAGTGGTGTCAGGCATCGATCAGTACTCTCTGTCACTTTGAGTGGGATGTGAAAATATAGTCCCCCTTGGGAGCCTTTTTCTACAGGATCTTCAGTCCCATAGCTCAGTTTTCCCAACAAGGTATCCCAGTTTCTACACTCTCTGAGCTCCTCTCCCTCTTATTGGATTTGTTCTGCACTGATGGAGGGATTGTTGCTAGACAGGGCACAGCCATTTCTTTATTTTGTCACCAGGTCTGGAGACCACTGATCTTCTCTGTTCCAGGTCTGGATGGATGCAGGCACTCAGATCCTCTTCTCTTATGCCATTTGCCAGGGGTGCCTGACAGCTCTGGGCAGCTACAACAAATATACCAACAACTGCTACAGGTAAGAGGAGCCTGGACTCCTTGCATCCTTCTGGAAATTTGCTCAGAGACATACAGCGCAGAGCTTCATCTGGGGCAGGCTCTGTCCTCAGGAGAGACCTTGGGTCATGCTGCTTTGGCTAAGGAGCTTCTCAGAGTGTTGACACTGCAGAGGACCCAGGGATGCAGAGAAGCTGAGGGAACACAGAAGCTCCAGAAAAGGGTTTTAGTAGCACTCTCCTGCATCAGCCAACTTGGAAACAAGAGAGATTGGAGGCGGAGGAGGAAGGAAAATGGAGAGTAGCTCCAGCCACTGCGGAGACACTAGAGGTTATTCTGACAGGGTGAGTGAGCAGGGGTGGCACAACCAGCTCTGCTGTCACTTGCTAGGCAGGGGAGACGGCACAAAGATCATGGCTGGGCCTGCTGTCTCCAGTGCTTTACTACCATACAGGTAACGTACTGCCAGTGGCATTCTGATCCTAACAAGAAGATTAATCAAGTCTCTCTGGCCTCCTCCTTTCCCTTGGATTACAGGTCTATTTAATCCATGGCCTAACGCAGAGCTCAGTGAAGCCATCAGGACCATTTCTGACACCTTCCACAGAGCCTTGAGGAGAGGGCGCTTTGTTATTCCTTCATAGCACTGGCATGGATGGGAAAATGTAATGGTACTCTGGAGACATCAATCAGCTCTTTTCTTCTTCTGTTCTCCAATATGTGCTGCCATGGCTTTTGGTCAGGCAATTAATACTTTCCCCTGGCTCTCCTGAAATGTGTCTGTCACGGATAAAGTGATGCGCTGACGCCTTCCTCTAACACCTTAGGTGCCTTGGACTGGCAGCTTAGCTCTGGATGGCTCTCCAGCCCAAACATGCGGGGTATCCACGCTGCCCCATAGCAGCTGATGCTGTGGGTCAGGTCTGGTGGCAGCCCAGCCATGATCCCACTGTGAGGTTTCCAGCCCAGCCAGATCAGACTGGTGCCCCATTTTTGCAGGAAGCAAGTGCACAAATGTTTCAGGACAAGTGGTATAGCACACTCAAGCCTCCACCTGAACATAGTTAACAAAGATAGTGTAGACAGAACCCTTGTCAGATGAGGACTTTTGTTAACCCATTAGTCCTTGTTTTACCTGACCTGCTGTACCTCTACACGTTCACACTTTCAGATGCTCCTCTTTCTTGACTGTGTTTACTCTTGCAACCCCTTTGTGTTTCTAGTTTGCTAGTTGCCTCATTTTCTCCATAGTTTTTCTTACTATCTTGACTCCTGTCAACGTTTTTTTTGTTGTTGTTGCTGTGTCCCTAAGGGTATCGTTGTGGCATTCCACTCACAAGCCACTGGATGTGCCTTATGTCTCTCTTTGTGCCACCTATAGTCTATAGCTCTTGAATAGTGGGATATAAGGTAGGTAGGCTGATTTTTGTTTCTTCTGTTTTGAGATTTGTAATTCTGAGGGCTTTCAAGAGCAGCACTGCTGTTCCATCTGTGCTGTCTGACCAGAGAAGCAGAGTACAGGCATGACCCCGAATAGACTCATTCTGCCCCTTCTCTCTCTGGTCTCCCCTCTGCAGGGACTGCATCATGCTCTGCTTCCTGAACAGTGCCACCAGCTTCGTTGCTGGCTTTGCCATTTTCTCTGTGCTGGGCTTCATGGCTCAAGAGCAGGGTGTACCCATTGCAGAAGTGGCTCAATCAGGTAGGTTTTCCCAGGAGGCTTCAGAACGAAGCCAAAACAGAAAGCCTGACAGGAAAGGAGATTTTTGTGAAGTAAAGCACAGGATGCTTTACATCCTCTATCACTGTGGGTGTCCATAGCAAGATCTGCAGGACCACTGCTTCCCAATGCAGTTTTCAGCCCTGTGTGGGCAGGGAACCATGGTGGAGTGAGCTCAGAAGCAGTACATGAGCTCACTCTGTGCTGCAGGGTGGTGGTGGCAGATAATGGTGTGGGAAGCACTCGTGGTCATCCTATGGTCTGTTGACAGGTCCTGGCTTGGCTTTCATAGCGTATCCAACGGCTGTAACAATGATGCCCGTGTCTCAGCTCTGGTCCTGCCTCTTCTTCCTCATGCTGATTTTCTTGGGACTGGACAGCCAGGTACGGCAAACACACCCTCCTTGTCTAACGCCCAGGTGCCTGTCCCCACTCTGAGCACTCCCCAAGGCCATGGAAAGGATAAGGTGGTTATGTGCTTTGCTGGTACCTCAAATACATTCTCCACATCGTCTGCAGCACTTTCAGAGTGTGGAAACTCAGAGCCAGAACTGATGGGAGGCCGTGTGTGCTGGCATCTCTATTTGACATCTGTCTCCCTGTGTGTACCTGAGGGTGTCCCAGCTACATCCTGTCCCACCTCTGTGCCAGCACCAAAATTTTGCACAGTGCAGAGTGAGGCCTGGCACAGAGCAGGGCAGTTTGGAAAGGGGAATGGGGCTGTTTTCTCCCAGCTGCATCTCAGCACACAATCCCTGTGTGCTCTCCTCACTCCTGTACCCTTCTCTTACCCTCTCAGGCCCCTTTTGTGCCAGGAGCAAAACCCAGCAGAGCACCCTGCACAGTGTGCAACTCTGGAAAGCCATCACAGGGGAAGTAAGGGGTGTCTCAGCATGCCTGCCAGGAAGGGTGCTCTGCTCAGGCTCCACTTTGCAGCACCTCAGCCCTTGCACCTGGAGAATGAGGTCTCTTTCCTCTGTTTCTCTGGGTTGAGGTCCCCTCCTGCCTCATCTCGCTTACAGCTTTGCTTCATGCAGGCTGGGCTGTCCCAGCAGCGGCTGATGTTCTCTTATGTACCCACTGGGTGAGGTACGCTGCAGGACTGAGAGCCATGTGGTGAGGAACAGGCGTCCTGCCCCGCAGTCAGCCCTGAAAGCCAGCAATTCACCTGTGGCCACCTACTCTACTGGGTTGTCCCAGGCAGTCATGGTGTATTTTGCAGCCAGTCCTGCTGCACAAGGGGTGTGTTTGATGTTAGGCCTGAGCTGCGCCCTTATGGTCACTTGGCTCCCCTTAGCTTCACAGTGGCAGGGGGAGCTCCCCTCTGCCTTAAGGATTCCTTGTGCCATCTCAGGTGCTTCCTCGCCCTGCTCAAGGGGTGCAGTCTGCCCCTTGCCTCCCCATCCCTTGTCTGTTCCCACTGTGCAGCAGTGTGCTTTGTGGGGTTTGAGGCAATTCGTTGTACGTCTCACAGTTCATCCTCCCAGCACGGGGCTGTACTTATAGCCCCTTTGGCCTGCAGCTCCAGAGGAGACCTCACTGATACACCAAGCTATGTGTGGGTCCCTAGCAGTTGCAGCTGGCCCTTGGTGGAAGCAAGATGGACAAAAAGAAAAAAAAAAATATATATATATTTGGTTGGTTGGAGGGCAAAAGGACAGTGAGAGGGAATCTGTGCTTGGGAAAGGGGAAACACTGTTTTTTCTAACCTGTCTTCTTTTGCAGTTTGTCTGTGTGGAAAGCATGGTGACAGCTCTTATTGACATGTTCCCGGGAGTGTTTCGGAAGAAGGGGCGTCGGGAGCTGCTGATCCTGGCCATTGCAGTCATATGCTACCTGCTGGGCTTATTGCTGGTAACTGAGGTAAGAAAGGAGTAGCTGGATATACAGCTGAGCCCCAGAAAGCCCACTAGACTGCTCTGGAGGAGAGGGTAGAGACGGCAAGCTCATCTTTGATGCTGTTAATTATCCTTCATTATCCTACATTAGCTGATGTCTCGCAGCCGGTGTTGCTTTTACCCTGCGTGATGCTAGCGTACTCGTTGCATAACTGCGCCTTCCAGAGAGATGGTCCCAGAGAGGCTGCCTGGAATATAGCTTTATACAAATACCAGGTCTGGTGGCTGAAACAAGCTGAGCTGTACAAGTAAAAGCTCTTCTAAGGGCAGTGATCATTTGCTGCCTGCTTTCCACAAGAAGGAGAGCAGCAGGAGGGGAGGTTGGGGGTAATGGCTGTATCATAACCCTCCCTGAGCCAGTGGGGAGCCTGTGATCCCCGAGAACAGAAGCAACAGAGCTGGATCTGTGCGATCTTATGTGCCCAGAGTTTACCCTGCTCAGCAGCTAATAGCCAAGCACCTCTGTGCTACACTGAGCATGCATAGTGCCTATTTGGGCAGGGGTCTTAGCAGTCCTCTCTGTTGCCTCCATGTGCTGTATAGTAACAGCTAATTCCCGCCAAACCTTATAGGCACTGCTGAATGATCCTCCAACAGGATCCTGCCTAAGGATTTGCTGAAGGCAACTCCTACTGCGATCAAGAGAGCTTAGAGTGAAACTGCATTAAGGATTCCCATGGCTTTTGCATGCCCCCTTGGATGGAGGCATCTACTGCCATTGTTGTAGGATGTCACCTCATAATGTGGTGGGATGAAGGGGTAACTGTTCTGCTACTCTGGCAGCATCTAGAGCCTTTCACCACTACTTGAAAGCATCTACTTGACTTGTACTGGAGGGGCTTTCTCTTTGAGAAAACACATGAATGTATGAGAGAGGAGTCGTCCACTGACCTGTACAGGTAGCTCATGGCAACTATGCAGGACTTAGCTCAAAGGTAGAGGCAGCAGGGAACCCACCCACCTCTGCCATCGTAGGGCTTGGACCTTGAGCAATATGTAAAGATGGATGCAGCTAAAATGAGATATCTGAATGTCCTGATCCTCAGGATCCCAATTTATTGGGTGCAAAGTTCTGCACTGCTACATGGTATTTTGAAACAATTCTGGAAACTTGCTAACTGATTTAAAACAACCCAAGAAACTGGCTTCTGCTCCTATATACATAGAAACCAGCCTAGCCCAGTGGTGTCATAAAATGCTCTCCTGCCACTAGGTCTGACTGTCTTTTTGGGACTGAGTGGGGACAACCCAAGAGAAGGCTCTTCTCCTTCCCCCACCCATTCTAGGTGCAGTGTTTCTGCTGCTATTCTTCTGCTTGCCTCAGTCATTTTTCCCTCACGTGGAATAGTTCTGCCATGACTCTCCCTTCTCCCTCTTCAATAGGGTGGGATGTACATCTTCCAGCTCTTTGACTACTATGCTGCCAGCGGCACATGCCTGCTCTTCCTGTCCATTTTTGAAGTCATCTCTGTAGGATGGGTGTATGGTGAGTGGAGGACAAAACCCTATGTTGCTTTTTCTCAAGGCAAGGGTGGGGGGGTTGAGAAGTGGGAGTGGATGGGAAAGATCCTTAGGGAGAAAAGAAATGCCACAATTACTCCCTTTCTTGTCTGGTTTCCACTGTGTTTCCTCGCAACGTTTCTTAATTGCTCCACATTTAGAGTAGGAATGGTTTTACCCTCTCTGAAGGTTCCTCATGTTGAACTACCTTGCTGCTCTTCCCATCTGCCCTTTGAATTAGAAACTCAGCTGTAGGAGTGTGACTGCTGTTCTTTGCTCTCTGTTACAGTCTGCTTATACTGTGCCTTTAGTATAGACCTGTCAGTTAATTTAACACAAAATGCGGGGATGCAGACTTGCTGTGTGTTACTTCTGCGATGATACATGCTTCCTGTTGGCATGGGCTGTTATGGCACTCCTAAAAGAAACAGGAGGGACTGCTTTGGCTCCCAGTGAAGTCTATAACTCACCTACTCAGGAGCAGGATTAAACTGAGCTCCATGAACTATCAGAAGGAAATTGACTGCTTGTTAGCCTGTGCAGTAAGAAGAACATTCCATGATATCCTATGGGAGATCTCTTCCCTGCTGAACAGTGCCTGAGCAGACAGGCTGCAGTTCATCTCCCTGAAGCTTACGTCAAGGCTGGTGGTTTTCAGACAAAGGGTTTAGTTGTGTGTGATGCAGAGCAGCTGCTCTCTCTCCTTACCTGCATGGCGCTACAGGAGCTCAGAACCTGTAAGGATCATGCAGAACTGTAGTAGATGCCAGCTTAGACCAGACCCTCAACATCCCACAAAGAAGCACCTGCTGGCTCGTAGCGATGCCAAACAGTGTGGCTGTCCTAACTTATGGAAAAGATTGCAAGCATGAGCATCATGTTGTGTCTGTTTCAGCAGCCAGGAAAGGATGCTCAGGGAAGAGTATAATAGCAGAAGAGTTAGCAATTATACTTTCTTATACTTTCTGAATATTCTTCCAGCTCCTAACAACTTCTTATAAAACCATTGAATGGTTTGGTTTGGAAGACAACTTTAAATGTCATCTAGTCCACCCCCCTGCCATGGACAGGGATATCTTTCACTAGATCAGGTTGCTCAAAGCCCGGTTCAACCTGACATTGAACGCTTCCAGTGATGGTACATCCACAGCTTCTCTGGGCAACCTGTTCTAGTGCCTTACCAACCTCACAGTAAAAAATGTCTTTCTTATATCCAATCTAAATCTACCCTCTTTCAGTTTAAAACCGTTACCCCTTCTTCTGTCCCTACAAGCCCTGGTAAAAAATTCTCTCTCTCTTTTTCTTTCAAGCCCTCTTTATATATTGAAAGGCTGCAACAAGGTCTCCCCACAGCCTCCTCTTCTCCAGGATGAACAACCCCAACTCTCTCAGCCTTTCTTCACAAGAGAGGTGTTTCAGCCCTCTGATCATAGAGGTTGTGATGGGTGTAGTGCAGGTGTCTCACCCCCGATGACGGAGTTATCGGTTTCGCCAAGCACTATACATGTACAGCAGGAGCTAATTGCTAGTCTGGATGGACTCCTCTCTTACTGAAATGGGAGTGGGTCCGGCTGCTTGGGCTGGACCTCCAGAGAACGCAAGAGAAGATCTGTAAGATAGATTTATTCTGGAGAGGTGTCCTGCAAGGGAAGCTCACCTGAGAGCTTGCAATACCAGACCTTGGCTAGATTTAAATTTAGAGTCACTTTCTACCCAGTCCCAGTAGGATTTCCATGGGAGTGGAGATTCCCATCCATCTGTGACAGAGCTTCATCATCACTATTAAACTGAATTATGCTTTAATGTATAGAACCCCTCTGCCATCTTTATGGTCACATAGGCCACATGCCTTTCCTGACAACCCATGGAGAGAAGCTATGGCAGACAATGAGCAGTGGGAGAGGTGATGCTGCCCCAGCAGCCTGGAAGGAAGATGGAGCATGCAGGGACTGAGAAATGGCCCTTTCCCTCACAACCAGGAGTTAATTTGCCTACTCTGCACTGTGGGATTTTACCCTCTTGTCCTGCTTTGCATCCGTTGGACTGATTCTGGTCTAAAGTGTAGTCAGAGGGCCAAGGTGGGGCACCTTAGTGGAAAAAAAAATGTGCGTGGCACCAATTAATGTTTGTTTTTTTTTTCCCCAGCCTCAGAATTGGCAGAGCTGAGGCTCTTGCTTACACTGTGAAGAATTATAGCATTTTTGCTAACACAAATATGTGTTCTGAGCTTCCCCTTTCTCAGCACATACGCCAGCCACCCACCACTTGGCACTTCCCTCTGCTGCCAGGCAGCTGCTCTCGCGACGCTCTGAGGATTTCCTCGCGTACTGCTCTCTGCCTGTGAAAGGTTCGCCTGGTGTTGGACCGGCCGATCACGTTCCCTGGAGGGGAGTGCTGGAGGTTTTTTGGTTATTTGGTTATTTTTTCTCCCCTTGTCCTCTCTCCCTTCCACTTTGGGACAAGCAGCCTTCATATAGGATGGCACAGGTTTTCAGCACTGGGATTCACAACACAATGTCACCGAAATGTGCTGCAGGGATGATATTTTCCAGGCAGTCACAGCATGCACATTAGGATTAGCTGTTCCAGGAGAATGCGCGTGCCTCCATCACCGCAGGAGAGTTGGGGCTGAAACCATTAGGAATGTTTGCAAAACTAAAGCAAACTGATGCCAGCGGGTACCTGTGGGTGAATCCGATTTGTGCCTCTTTCGTTGTATAAATCTTTCTCTCACTCTCTTGCTCACATGCAGCTTGGCTACCAGAAGTGGCAGCCTCCTTCTGCCTGGATCCTGCAGGACGGGCTTGCACCGGCTGTGTGTGCTTTATCCCCTCAGAGGCACTGGCTGCAGGCAATCTTACACTCTTTGAGCAGGACCCTTATGGTCCATAAACGTGCACCTGGTACCCAAAGGGCGCGCAGTCATTGCAGTGCCGCAATGCCTTTGCTGCTGGCATTTTGCACAGGTTTGTCACAGGTGTTGACGCTGCAGGTTTGAGACCAAGAGGGAGCAGATACAAGCATAGCACTGTGGCACAGAGCTGGAGTCACCACTTATTGAAGTCCCGTGGACGAAATTTGAGGCAGATGAACACAAATATATGCAGCTTCGGACAAAAGATTTAAAAAGGAGGGCTTTTTCATAGATTCCAAACTGGCAGATCTGCGAGACTCACTGTTTCTGGATATTGTAAAAATAAAATAAAATCTTTGCCCCTTTCAGTTTGGATATCACCTGCAGCTATTATAATCTATGTAAAATGAGATGGGCTCCATAAGAACAAGACATAAAAATGTAAGCAAATCTCTAGTTGGATTAATGTGAAATCTATTCCCATTAATTTATGTAGCAAAATTAAATGATTTGTCAGAAAAGCATGCAACAGCTTTGAAGGTTTATGGGATTGGTCAGCACAAGATAAGTGGTACCAGCATGCATGGGTAACTGCCCTGAGCCTGCATACCATTGTTTCTTGTCTTGGAATGCTGGGGACAACAGCAAACATCTCTGTTCATTCCAACAAAAATCTCTGAGGAAATCTTTATGGTTTCCTCTGCAGGAGCTTTATCTAATCCCTCTAATGTGCTAGGAAGGAAGGAGGACTGCATACATCCTCCAGCTTCTAATTTGCTCAAAAAGCCAATGAAGAATGATTGAACTGATGACTTCTTAAGCTTGATTACTTTTTCATCTGCCTGCGAGACATAGAACCTGTAAAACCTCTTGTTCATATACTCTCTGAGGACACTCGTATCAGTCCCCATTGTGTTTCATCACATCACCTACTGACTGCCACAGTGGCTGTGGAAATGCAGGACCTGATGGTTGTACTACAGAGAATAGGGATAAGGACAAGTGGAGGCACACCATAACTAACAGCATGAGTTTTGGGTTGTTTTCTTGATGGAGGATGGATGTCTGTTCTGTTTTTCTTTTTGTTCAGCAGCTTTGTATTTCTTTAATTGCTATGTCTCTTTCACTAGATCCTAGATCCAAATTTGCAATGAAACTTTGGTTTCCACAAAGGAGTATGATAAATGAATTTATCTGTCCTATGTTCGACATCATAGTGTGTTTCTGTGGAAACACTGTACAATATAAGAGATTGTGCTACGCTCTTATTCTAAACTGCAAGTCACATCATTTATATCTCTCTCCTTTTTTTTTTTTTTCCCACCCTGTGGAAGATTTTGGCTTGTTGGCAAAATAAATTTTTTATACCATCTCCCTTTCACCCCCAGTATATTTTCAGAAACGCTATCTGAAGACCCATGGTATTTACAGCTTGGAAGTTTTAGGGTTCTGTTCTCTGGTGTAGGCGAGGCTCCCACACAAGCCTGCATGTCCCTTGATATGCCACAACTTGTCTTTGCTTGAGGCTACCGCTTTACTTGCCCACTCAAGATGGGAACCATGAGGTGTTCAAAGAACCTACACTCCCCAGCCTTAATGCTTCAAAAAGCTGGGTTTAAAAGAGCTTTACTGCGAATGTTAGTCATGGGATATAGGAAATAATGCAAAGAATCACAAAAAAGAGAAGCACATATAATGTGCTTTTGTAGAATTCACATATTTAAAGGAAACATTACATGACAATTTAATTCTAAGACATAAAAAACACGAACCAAGATAAAACTCACCAAACCCCAAACACTCACAAGCATGACCAGACTTCTAGGCACATATTTTGCCCATCCCAGCCTTCTGGTGTTAAGATGCAAAGAAGCAAGGTCTCATCATGCTTGCTGGTGGGAACAGTGACATGACCTTGAGTTCACAGTGGGACGAACACCCCTAAAGGCAGAGCCCTTCTTTATCAGCTAAACACTGATTAACCTTCAATAAGACAAATCTGTTATTATTTCATCCCAGAGGTGCCTAATTGGTAACCCTTTCTATGGACAACCTAGCTTCGTTTTTTGTGGGTTTTTTTGGTCTAATATTGTTACTCTATTATATCTGAGGCAGTCTGATATAGTACCTCTGGATAGCTCTAGTTAGGAAGGAGTTAAGGCATCTTATGAATGACTGTTCGATTCTTCTTTGTTTTACGTCTCTTTTTGGCCAACATTAGGCTGTTGTTCCTTGAAAACATCTTAGAGCTTACTATAAGGTCTACTGAGGTCCATCTGTATTATGCCATTTCCTCTGTGTACCATTGCATACATTTCCTCTTTGGGTTGGGAAGAGTCAATGGATAAGGTCTGGCCAGTGGCAGGGCTTTTAGATGCTCTTCAGAGGTATATCCCACTCTGGTGCACCATGACATTCAGGTGAGTCCCGCATGCTGTGAACAACACAATCTAATAAGTGAAACTAATGAAAGGAGAAGAAGGAGATCAGGGGCCCATAGGACAGCTCCTGTTGGACAGCACAGCAGCTCTTGCACGTGGAAGATTTGGTTTCCACCAGAGTTTGGATTGCCAGGTCTTCTGGGTGTATGCCAAAAATAAAATATTTTGTGGAAAGCAAGATCTTGATGACAGGGAAAATGCTCAGTTCAATGAGAGATTCTTGGCATGACTTCCCTGGTGTGCCAATCTGGTTACAAAGAGAGGGTTTTGTTTGGTGTCCCCCACTCTCTTTGTTCCTTTTAGCACTCTGGGCTCACACAATCCCACTTGCTCAGCCTCCGAGAGCTTGCCCTTGCTGACCCATAAACCAGGTACCTCTCCTTGCCTTGTGCTAGTTCTTACCAGCTCTTAGTAGCATGTGGGCTGCATCCTCTCACTTAGAGCTGCTGCTGACTGAGGGACTGGGCATTTCTTCCTTGTCAAGCTTTCTGGTAACTCATGGCTGAAGTTAAAAACCTCCATCTGTATTTAGTCACAGATGGGCATTTTCAACGCTGGAAAAGCCTGTTACCTGCTACTATGCTATTAGGATAGCTGTGCTTTTGCCAGGAGTAAACATTGAGGACAAAGAAAGGTGGGATCTGATGTGAATAGTGGTTGAAGGAAACAACAATGACCTGCCCTCTGACTTTGTCTCTCTGCTGGCTGGTGGCCAAGGTGCCAACCGCTTCTACGACAACATTGAAGATATGATTGGTTTCCGGCCGTGGCCCTTGATCAAGATATGCTGGTTGGTGTTCACCCCGGGTCTGTGCTTGGTAAGTGCAATTATGACAACATGGCATATTATTATGCGTCCCTGGGTTCTCAGTAGAAAAGGTTGATTTGTCTTCAAGGCACTGCTGTAATTTTTTCAAACTGCCATGGAGAAGCAGAAGCTTGTCCATAGCTGAGGCAGCAGTTTGTTTCCTTTGTAAAGCCTTATCTTTTGCCTGGAAAATTAATTGAGTCTGAAAAGCCACTTGTTTACTGTGAAGGCAAAGGGAAATGTATCCCCAAACTCTGGAGAGGTTTGGTCAGATTGTTTTGAATAGAAGACCAGTGAGAATTACCCTGCTCTGAAATACTTGTTTCAGCCTGTGTTCCTGTGACCCCCTGTGGTTCAGAAATATCTTTCCACAGCCATTTGCTTTCAATGTTATTAAATCTCTTTTAAAACTTCTGTAACAACTTCATTTAAGGAAAATGAACCCTAAGTCATGCAAGTTCTTGCCTGTTTTGAGTATGTCTAGTCTTGCTCCACTAACTTTTACATTATTTCTGAGACAAATTCTGCTCCTGTGTCTGATGTTGAGAGTTGTTTGACCTCAGTGGGAACACAGATGGGATCTATAGCTGGAGCCTACAAAAAATTTCAAGTCCTTTATCCTCGGGCTCCAGTAAGAGTTGAATACCGTGGAAATGTTCAAAGCAAGCCTGATTCAGCACAAATAATCTGAGAGCTCTGTGGCTAGAGAGCCCCAAGAGGGGTAAATCTGTGCTCGTGTGGTACTTCTGGAGGGCTTCTTTCAGGGCCAACAACAATTCCTGACTTTGATATGAATAAATGGCTGTCTCAATGTGGCTAGGCCCTCAAAGCTGCTGCCAGCTTTGCTTAAGTTGAACCCTTAAGAAGCCTGAAGGCTTTACACTGCAGTGAAGCCTGGCCTTGCCTCTGAGATAACTACTGGTGTGGTCAGCAAGCACCAAGCTTTGCCTCATTGCAGCTGGCAAGGTCCATGCTAGCTCATGCAAGGCATCATACTCACTGCCATCCAGCTGGTGCATGCAGGGTGGCCAGACTGCCTGGCTTTGCTGCTCCGTTCGCTCTGGCTATGTCTGTGTTTTCTGTTCCGCAGGCCGTCTTCCTGTTTTCCCTCATCAAGTACAAACCCTTGAAATACAACAATTCCTACATGTACCCGCCCTGGGGCTATGTGGTGGGTTGGCTGATGGCACTCTCCTCCATGGTCTGCATTCCTCTCTACGCCATCTTCATCCTCCTGAAAACTAAAGGACCCCTGAAGCAGGTACTGGGATTGTGGTCACTGGCGAGTTTCTGCTGCTTCCCCCAGACAGCTCATGGGAAGAGCTCCAGGGAAGATGTATGTGGCACATTTCTCCTCTGAGAGGGAAAGGAGGGTGAGAGTGGCCCTTCCCCAGAATGCCTCGTAACTCTTTCTGGCAATTTGGAGGGCTTGGAGAGTCTCAGCACAGCTTCCAGGGTGATTATCAACTGTCCGGTGGCTCCCATGAGATGTCGCACCCCCCTGCTCAGTGCAATATGTAGACATATGCAGAGCGTCTCTAACGCTGTCTTCACTGGACGGCAGAGGACCCCCTCAGGGTGGGGGGCCACAGGCTGATTGGTTTGGTTTATGGTTCAGGGGGTCCTGCTGGCCGTGGAAGTAAAGATGGCATCCCACCACCATGCCCAAGCCTATCCTTTTTCACTGTAGACACCTTGTCCTAGAAATAATTGTGTCTAGGAAGATGGGTCATAGAAACAACACCCACCTGGCCCATGAAGAAGGACGTGAGTCATATATAGTGCACATAAATTTCTGCACAATTTATCTTCTGATTCTTCCCCATCCTCGCTGACTGTGGGCTTGTCTGCAGCTGGCTGGGGTGGGGAGCAGGTGAACAGGGGACAGGATCATTCTCATGGCTGTGGTGTAGGTGTGACAATCACATTGCAGGGTCATGGGGAGGAGGAACCTGCACTGCCAACACAGCAAGGGACAGGCTGGGTGCAGGGTGTCCTTGTTGGCTCCACTGCCTCAGGGAAAGTGAATCTGTGCCCATGGGGGCTCTCATTTGCTGGCTGGGTGATGTGACTTAATAGGGAGTGACAGGAGTTGTGCCAGAGCTGGCAAATGCCCATCTCAGGCTCAGGAGACGATACAGTGCAATACCCAGACACGAAAGGTACTGAGGGAAGTCTTCAATGACACAGTGAGAGGGGCATAAGTACGATGCAATGAAATAATTCCTGTTTAGCTGCCTTTGGCCCTTGAGCCTCCTGGTTGTCATTGGTGGCCATGAAAAGATGACAAGGTTGGGAGGGAACTGGGAGCTGCATGCCTCCCAGTATGAGGAGCTGCAGGTGAAACTTGTGCCAAAGTGCTGTGATATGATTTGCTCCAAGCTCAGACCTTGAGTCCTGCCTCTTACAGCCCTCTCCGGGGCCGTTTAGCGGTAAGGCATCTGTCCTTTCCTGTGTCCGATTTGAAGAGTTTGGCTGGGTGGCTGACAACGTGCCTGAGTCCCCACAGCTCAGAGGTTTCATATGTCTAAACAAGGACTTGGAGCTGTCAGTGAAGTAATTGCCCAAATGTCCTGCCTAGAAAAGCAATGTTTTTCACCTGTTGCAAAGCGCTTTGAGCCTTTGGACTGAAATGTTGCTGTGAGTAGTGTTAGTGCTTATTTTACAGCACATTTGAGGAACTGATTTGGCCAATTTCAGGTTGAGAGTTTTTCTATTTGCCCTAGTTTAGATGATACTAGTTGTAATTTCCAGGGACTTCTCAGTTTTATTAGCATGAAGAAACTTCCAAGGATGTGGTTTAGGCGTGTAAGAAGGAACCAGCTGCTAAGCTGGGGTTGATTCAGGGGAGAATCAAATCCAGCCACATGATACCTCCTGGAATAGATGCTCCTGTTTTGAAAACAGGTTTTCTCAAAATATACCTGTTCCCTTTTTCCAATCACACCCCAGAAATGTAGTGAATTAATTTCCTGACAGAGATGCTTCCAGGAACAGTGCCTTTCAGCTGAATATTGCAAACCATTCACTGAACGCAAGTTTGTATTTGGTAATTATGATCAGTCACTGTGACAAACTGATTCCTCATGTTACACTTGACTGACCAAGAAACACAAATGCTGTTTCCCAATGTGTCTGATTAAGACAGCTCAGGCTCCAAAGACTGAAGCGAACTGCTTGCAGAGCAGCCGCAGGCCAAGGCTGATTTCAGAAATTGTGGGACAAATATTTTTGAATGAATGAGCAAGATCCGGGATTCTGGCAGGTGCTTTGCAAGGAGTGGAAGCACCGAAATGAATCCAGTGAGTCACAGATGAGTTGCCTGCTCTGCCTGTGATGTGCTCTGCAAGGGAGGAGCGTGCACTGGCCTGAACAGCTTGTGACAGGAAAAGTTAAGAACTGCGAGAGTTGGCATTCAGCAGGGAAGTGATACACTGGCCCGTGGAGCCAGGCAGGTGGCTGCAGGACACTGCAGGACGCTGGGCTTTGGGAGAAGCCCAGGTGCTCAGGAAGGTATGTGGTACCAGAGAGGCTTAAAAAACAGGATGAGAAAGGACCAGTGGGAGAGGAGCAGGGAGCTGAGAGTGTTATCTCTCTAGATGCCTTTGCCCCCAGCCATGGTTGTGGATCCCTATCGGGTGTCTGTTTGTTTATCAGCTTAATTAACAGAGACTTCCTCTCCACAGCGGCTGGCACAGCTGATTTCTCCAGCAGAGGATCTGCCGCAGCCAAAGAAGCACGTGGCGGGTCTGTCCAAACTGAAGTGCAAGGAATGGTCCCCTCCGGTCCAGGAGGTGCTCAGCATCACAGAGAGAGAAACCCACTTGTAAGGCGGTGGGGATGTCTCCTCCATACCCTGGACTGATTCACTCTCTCCTTCTAGAAATGGTTTCTTTTCTCTCCCGGGCTCTTCTCTTCTCTCCTTCACGTCTGAGACAGAAGCATCTGGGACACCATCTCCTTCCAGCCAGCTGGTTGCACCCACGGGGGACAGCATTTCTTTTGACACCCTGAGGACAACTGTCCCTGTCAGTAGCTGGGGAGAGAGTGACACGCTTTTGTCAGAAGCATCCTCCAGTACTAACACTAGTGGGGAAGAGAAAAATGGCATATTAACCAAAAAAAAAAAAAAGAAAAGAAAAAAAAAATTGGTTGTGTTGGGAGGAAGAAAGGAAACCACAGTGGTGAGAGAGAGCAGAGAACAAAGGTGTGCAGGAGCAAAGTTGGGGATGCAAAGACACAAAACAACAGGGCATTAGCACAGGGAATACGTAAGTTGGTTCAGAAGCACATAAGAGGCTGGAGGATGACAAAGGAAAGTGCATTGCTAGGTCACCTACATATGAGGGAGAGGGAGCCAGGAATGTATCAGAGACAATGATAAAAGGAGGCTGCAGTGCTAGTGGTTATGGCTTCAGTTGTCGCTGAAAGAAAAGAGAGTGACAGGGTGCTCGATCCAGTTGTAGCTGATGATGGATCTCCAGGAAGTCTCAGGATGGAAAGGGGGTGAGGAATAACTATCTCAGGGACCTGCTGTTGGTCAAAACTACATAGCCCAATGAAAATGCACCCGAAAGTGAAACAGCTGAATATTTGACAATTCCTTCAGAAAATTCATGGAGTGCGGGAAAAGTCCCAGAGCAGTTGGTAAAAAAAAAAAAGAGCTGCAGCACAGCAGGGAGAAATGAGACCCTGGGGACTGCACGCCCACAAATTTAACTGCACTGCTGGGGCATTTTGTAGAGGAATTAATGAAGGAGCTGATGGGCCTGATTCTGTGCGGCAGAGTAGCCTTGGGGTGAGGGTGGGAGAAGAATTGCGCTCCCTCTGCTTTGCTGCAGATGACTGCTCAGGGGATAAGGAAGACATAATCAGGCACAATAATCATAAGCTCAGGCAAGATGAAGTGATAATTAGTAAGTAAGATGGGTTCATTGGAAGCAGATTGTGTCGAATTAAAGGCCTCTCGTTGCCAGGGTAGACATGAATGTGAGGCGATGGCTGGGAGGGTTTGCGCTCGGATGTGGTGCTTGGTGTTGTGCCACACAGCTCTGTCCTGTGGAGGCTGGGATCGTAAAACTCCCTGCCAAAACCTGCTTGAATGCCTGACAGAATTTCACAGTCAAAACCACAGGAAAAGGCAGTGGCAGGATCCCCACAGGAGCCTGGCCGTGGCCGAGAGCACACACGCTGGTGCCTAGCTGTATCGCAACAGTGGTGCATCAAACCGTGCCAGAGAATGGCCATTAAAAAGAATTGGAGATGCCACAGGCTCCTTTCCCTTGTTTCTCGTTCCAAGTAATTGCCTTTCCCTGTGCTGTGTGGAGATAAACCACCAGCACTGAAAATCGGGAAAATCGGGCCTCATCTGTGCAGTGCGGTACCTATTCCAATTGCTATGGGAACCTTATCTTTCGCAGTTTCCTCTGAGTTTAACCGGTGAATTAGCAGAGGGCAGTCTTTTCCCCATTTAATTTCCTTTTCTTTAAAAACTAAAAACTGCTCGGTGAAATGAACGCTGCAAGTCGAGTATCAAAATTCGTACCTCTCTGGGACATTGTTGTTTGATTGGAGATGATTTACTGTAAAAGGTAGAGATATCTGGCAAACCTCATTCTTGTTTCCTGCACCACATAAGATACCATTTATGTTGTTTTTATTTTTTAAAGAGCTGAATATCACGTCGCAGCAATAGTCATGGGAAATATTTTGTTGGTTTTTTTCCCTTCCCTCCCAGAGGTGTTGCTCACAATTTGGGGGGATCTCTACACACAGCCAGAGCAAAAGCCGTGGCACCACCAAGGACCAGCAGTGCCAGGGTGGCACAGCCCAATCACCGGCCAACGGGGTGCTGGGTGTCTGCTGGGTGCTCGCTCTACAGCTGCCTCCCCATGCTTGGAGCTGCGGCAGGGCTGTGAATGAGCAGTTTGATTTCAGCCACGGGGTGCAGCCGCCTTGGTGGCCAAAACGGTGGTGTTGGTTTTGAGAAGGAAACCTGCCTCCTCTTCTTCAAGCAACAGAAAGGGACGTTAGAGGACTTGCCATCCAAATTCAGCCTTAGGCATTAGCATGGGCTTCTTGTACCACCCTTGGTAGGACATTTAACCCCTTTGCTCCTGCTGCCCTGCTTTTAATATGTAAAGTAGTGTCACACTGCCAGAGAAGTTGTGGAGATGTGTTCACTCCTTTTTCTGAGGCAGTCAGATAACACTGCAAAAATCCTTGGATAGAAGTAAATCAGTTTTGAGCAAAAACGTGGCACTGTGTTATTGAAAATAAATACTGCATGAACTCATTCCTCTGTTGCTTATGTATAATCTGATAATAGTGTCCCACCTCTGCCAGGAAGCACTGTATTTTAATAAAGTCAGAGGAAGTATTGCTGCCCCACTCAAAGCAATTGTAAAATTCCCAGGATCAGGAAATTAATCCAGATGCTTCAGACAGGATCAACAGAGTTTTAGGAAAGTTCAGTGACCCAGGTGCACCTGTACACCCACTATACCCAGGCACAAGGGGCAGGAGGGACTGAGATGGAGGAAATGGGGCGTTTTTCCTTGTGAAAACCCTTAGAAAAGCTAGGGAGACTGATTTCTCAGATCTTAGGTCATGTTTGCCTTGTGTGAGTTACGGGTGCTCTGTGGTTTGTGCTTGCATCTGGGGCCTTTCCTGAGCTTTTGCTTCCCTGGTGTGTGGTAGGAGGGGTTTGGTGAGGTGCTTGCCCGGTCTTGAGGGGAGGTGGCCCTTGCCCAGGCAGAAATAAGAGACAGCAGCCAAGTGACTTGGGCGCACAGCAAACAAGGGCCAGGAAAGAGGCAGTCTGCAGTCATGAGGGTATAGACAACGTCAGGTTGCCTTGCTGTTCTTTGCTTTATTAGGTCACATGCTTATGTACAGTAACCTCTTACTAATTAGCTAAGTTGGGTTTGAAAGGGTAAGAGGGGAGCAATGTGCCTCAAAGGAGAAGATAAAATGGAGGAGATGTATATGCTGGTGTCCAGTTCCCTCTGCAGGGCTGCAGGAGAGGGCTGTGGCATTAAAGTCAAACACTTTATTCCTGACTCTCTTGCTGGGGTCAAGGGAAGAAATGAACCGTGTCTAACAGCACTTGGGGGCATGGTGAGGGGGGAGTTGTTTTGCTTTGTTTTGGTTTTAAACCCAGAATAAGCCCTGCCCCCTTGACTGCTCTTGGGGCACCATCCTGGCTGTGTTTTGAATCCCTGACCCACGACTGTCTCTGCAAAGGAGGACACGTATTTTCGGAGCTGTCTGTTCTGGTTTGTTAAGCCTGTGCTTGGAAAGCTATGTGGAAAGCAAAGGGATTCTCAGGGAGAAATGCTTCCAACGGCTGTCCAAAGCCAATTGTGGGCAAGCACAGGAGTGTGTGTCTCCAGGTGGGAGACTGGTGCGGTCAGGCACAGTTAGCTTTTTTCAGAGCCTCTGGGTGGAGGATATTTGAACGCTTTAAGAAAATATTGATTTTTACAGTGGCAAGTTGGGAAAATGCCAGGAATTCATTTCCTTTTTTTTTTTTTTCCTAATGAGTTACCTGCCCTAGCCAGCAGTTAAAAGATCCCGATTTTTAAAGTTATTTGGTGCCTAAAATTTTACATAATGTAATTTTCAATATGACCCCCACCCCAGCCTCTTTTGCAGTCCAAAATGGGGGTGGCATTTCCCTTGCATTTGGAGGTGGTCGAGCTCAGCCCCACTTTCCTGCTTCCCTGGTCTCCAGTCAGTTGGAGTTGGGTTTAATTAAGGCTCTTCAGTCCTTGGGCCCCCATGAGGCTTCATGGGAGAGGAGAAAGGCAGAAGGGGGCTGGTCACTTTCAGAAAGTTAAGAGATACACATCTGAGATGTTACGCATCTCCACGTGGGTGCTTGTGTGTCAGGGCATCAGAGGGAGAATTATGCTTTGGTATTTTTTGTGTCCTCATCACACCACTGATGTCCATGTTGTGGCAGAGATCAGTGAGTAAATAGGTTGTTGCTGGCGTTTCAAGTCTGTGAGCCTCTGGACCTTGACTGTATATAGAGGTAATTTGTAATCTTGGTAAAACTTTCCAAAATGTCTTCCCTCTCTGGAAGGAAGGGAAGGGTGTTTTACTGACCCAGGGCAGAGGTGTCAGCAGCACCTGCTGGTTGTTCTGGCCAAAGTCCCTCAGACAGGCTGACGTATGGCACATCGAACAGCGGCAAAGCAATTTCCCACCATCCAATTCTATCGATAGAAGCAAATCCCCTGGGGGGTGAAATGCGATTGCTGCAAACAAGGGCTGGTTTTGGTTTTGTGCATCACATGGGCAAGCAGCAGCTTGGAGAAATTTTTTCCCTCACGGTGCAGGCAGCATCCCTTCCTGCGTGGTGATAAATGAGACAGCACTTGCATGGCACTTCACAGAGGAGCCAGGCCTTTGCTCTTCCTCTTCCTCTTGTCCCCAAGGCCTGTGTACTTATCACAATGAAGCACCTGTGGTGGGCTGTGGCTACCCTGCCTCTGTTGTTAACTTACCCTGGCTTGCATCTCATACCCAGATCTGTCCTCTTTTTCCTCCACACTTATCACATTTTTCCCCACACTCTGTACTTTTGAGGTTAAACACAGCCACACAATAAGGCTTCTTCTCTCTGTAAGAGAGCATTGCCATACTGTCGTACTGGGAAGTGGCATAAGCTCTATCACTATAACTGTACTTTTAAGTACAGATTAAAGATTTAAAGCATCTACCTCAGTGCTTTTATCTGCATAAGCCTCTTAATGTAAGTGGGAAAAAAATCATATGCTCTCCTGGCAGAGCTATAGCAATGATGTAACTAGACCTAAGGGCACATTTACTTTTAAGTTAGGTTGGCTTAACACAGTATGTGATTTCAGTTAAATCTTCTGAAGTATGTGAGGACACTTCTATTTATGTCCCATTCACACTAATTTTAATATATATTAAGTCCATCAGGATCAAGTCTGAGCTAGGTTGAACACAGTGTTACTTTTCACACTGCTTTGGATGGATTAGAAGCCACAGATCTAGATCACCACAGTTCCCTGGGAGCGCAGTTTCATGCTCAGGATTTTAAACTATGTTAATCAAAACAACCTGCAGACACAGGCAGACTTTCATCAATGTCACTGTGTCCATCTATCACCCAAATGGCCTTTAAACTGAAATAATCATGCTTGCAAAGTCAGTGGCTCTGGTTTACTTTAGTCTAACTGGTTTTGATTTAGATGAGCAACGCTGGTTGCTTATGTGTAGACAAGACCTAAGAGAACTCCCTGAAGTGGGTAGGGAGTGTAACCCTGCTGCTACACAGGTCCTGCCAGAAGTCCTTCTCTCTGCAGAAATCCCACAGCTATTGTCCATGACAGCTCTTGCTCACGGTTCCCAGGGCCTCCGTGCCCCTCGTTATTGCGCTGGCCAGGAGGTGCACATCACAGGGACATCGGACACCCAGTTTCACTCAGATGCCACTGTGGTGGTGGAGATAGCTGGGAAGGTAAGGGCGAGGGGAGACTCTGCAGTGCTCAGAGTCTGCTCTCACATCCCACCGTAGATACCACTGATGCATGGCCTCTTGGACCCTCTGGGGCCTGCTGTGAACACTGGTGTCCCTGTGTCACCTGGACCCCACTCTGGGGACTCTGGCCTTTGGAGTGTCTCTGGAGAGAACCGAAAGCTCACAGGCAGGTTTTGTGCCCTTGCCAGTGCTGAGAGACTGACCAGCAAACGCTTTGAGAGCTTTCTGGCAGCTCCTGGGGGGCAGGTGCTGGTAATTAAACCCCACACTTTGCAAGGGCAACACAGGTCTGGCTTTGCCCAGTGGGAAGTTGAATCTGCATCCCAGTGAGGTGCTGTAGCTATCAGCAGGATCAAACGAACGGGCTGGGCTACCCACAGGTATGAGCCATCCTCAAGCACCGCCACCAGTTTTTCCGTGGCCGGGGAAGGAGACGTGATGGCACAGAGGTCTGAGCTTTCACTGTGCTTTAGCTGTTAATAAAAGCCATAGGCATGCTACCCTGTGTGAAGCAGTGTGTTTCTCTCCTCTCAGAAGCTTTTATATATACAGCTCTATTTAATTTGATCACATGGAAAAATTGGTCACACACCTAGAGGTACCCTACCCAAACAAACTGAAGGTGAAGGCTCTTCACTGAAAAAAAAAGAGTAGGAGAAATGCCACTGTGACCTCTTGGAATGCAAGGATTTTATTTTAGTGGCCTTTTCTTTCTCTTCTACCTAATGCCCCCTCCCCCCCTCCCATAACACATCTCAGGACTTGTCACATCAATCTTCATTTTGTGCTGGAGGACCTGCTCTTGGTCCTTCAGGTCTCACCTGCCAACTGAAAGCCCAGTGATGATAAATCTTTAGTAGGGGAAGCCTTTCTCACAGGTGTTTCTTGGCCACATGAGTTAAAGTGAAGTGCACAGGACAAACAACAGAAAAAACACTGCGCTTAACAGTGATTCAGCTGTGTTTCACAGCTAATGAAGTCTTGCTGCCAGTACCTCCAGTGATGTTATCATACTTGTTCTCCCTGCCTCCAGAGTATTCCAGGGGGAAAAAAAATGAATAGGCAAGTCCTGAACAAGAGTGCCTCAATCCAATCTATTTTTCTTTTGTAGGTCACCTTTAATCTCCACCAGAGTAAAAATTCCTTTTTCTTTTCTTGTACTTATTTTCAGTTTTGTTTTTACTATATTTCTTTTACGTTTTTTTTGTTCCTCCACCATGTTCTACTTTGTTTGTGCTGCTGGCAGTGGAAGTGATTTAAAAATGCCCAGTCTTTGAAACAAGTGATCTCCAGATGAAATTGCTCCCAAGGGCTCCTAGCAGCTGCAGGGGCAAGTGGCATAAATGTAGATTTAAGACCAGTGGGTGAAGGCAACTGTAAATAAAAGTGCTAGCTGTGGAAAATATGAGACAGGTTTCCGGGGGAAGGATATTTCAAAGAAGCTGTGTGTCCCAGCAGCGTGGCTGGCAGCCTGTGAAGAACTACAAATGTGTGGGGCATCATCTCTCCCTATGCTGTAGGGCTGGCTCGTCCCACCTTGACTGGGAGTGATTGCACAAGGCGTCCAAGACAGGGAGGAGGCCAGCTTCTGGGAGCTTCCCTAGGGAGAAGCCAGCGAGGCTGGGAGGTGATCATGTTACTGCGTATTAGCAGCCCAGCCACTGCTGATGAAGCAACCCGGGACCCCATCAGGAGAGTTTTCAGCAGGGGCTGGGAGTCCTGTATAGCACCTGTGGGTGGAAGCTGGGAGGACTGAGCACAGGAATTGTCATGCTTTACTCACCCTGGTCTTACACATTTTCCCTGTTTATACCCTCCTGACTACCATTTTAGGGAGGATGGCTTGGGTGGCAGAAGGCAGACTGGAGCAGAGCTCTGAGCCTGCTCGGAGAGGTAGGAGGGCAGCCAGCTTGGCCCCCTCCGCAGGCTGGCAGGATCGCTGAAATTGCGGAGGGGAAGGCCATGCCTTAGACTGGCCTCAAAAAAGCGATGCCTGCCAGACCTGCTGTGCTGGCCGGCTTCCATTCCCTTTGGAGGTGGTGGATGTGGTGGGCTCACCCCCAGAGCCAGGCAGCCTCGCAGCCAGTAGCAGCTCTTTTCCCTGAGTGCAGCCCTCTTCCTCTTTGCAAATTACCCTCAAGTGATTATCCTCCTGCTTATTTTACAATGATTGCGCTAATGATTTCTCCAAATGAATTTTAAAGCAAGAGATGACTAGCCTGATTATTTGGCTGCTTTTACTGCTATAATCACATCCAATATCAGTTATTCAGAAAACACTCTTTGCACTTGTGTTTACTCATCCAGATTATGTGGTGGGGTTGGGCTATTTTGCTGGCTACTTCCCAAGCCACTAAAAGCTTTGGAGGTGGCAGCCCAAACGCTTCAAATGCAAATACTCAAGCTATTTGTTGGAGTATCTGCCAAGCTCCCATTTTCTGGGAATACGCTGGTGAATCAAAATTTAGTCTCACGAATGTTTATGGACAACAACCAAGAGAACAGGTCCAAAACCCACCCTTCTGAACAAATTCTGCTTCTCTTCTAGGGCATGGTCCCAAATACCTTTGGGCTTAGCAGTCTGTGTCTTGTTCTAGCCAAGTATGAGATATCCATGTCCTCTCTTCTTTTCTTGGTCCCACTTTCCTTTCTTCCTTTCTTCTGGGAAAGGAAAGAGTTACTCAGACTGATGCTGAGGGAAATTCTTGCTCCCTAGTGCCTTTGATGCTCACTGCCTGCTGCTGCCTCTAACTTGCACAATAAATGTTGTACAGAAAGCACTTGTTGCTTTCAAATTAAGTTTTTATCCCTTCAGTGGAAACGGCTGCTTTCTGGCCTGTTTTCTCTCCAGACAAGCAGTGCAGGAGGTGGGGAGATGATTTGCTGTGCTTCCAGTGAAAGGTATGGATGTCTTTGTCTATGGCATCTGGTGTTTCCAGCTGACCCGCTGCGCTCCTCAGATGTTCCTCAGCCAGGACTGTGCAAGGGAGCTGCGAAAGTGCGTAGAGCAGGTCGGTTTCCTCAGGCCTGAGATCTGCACCTGTCCAGCAAGCAAGCCACTACTGTCTCTCTCTCTCTGTCTTTTTGTTTTAGGAGATGTCACATCAGCAATGGGGCTTGAGGAGAGATTGAAGACCAAGAGGGAACAGTGATAGACAGGCTACTGCCAGGCATGACATGCTCAGGAAGGGGTGAGTTATGATAACTCTTAGCTGGATTTTTGTTCCGTTTGACAAAAGGAGGCCAGGGGCTTTGCTGCAGGCTCCCCACTGAAACTACCATCTGCAGGTATGTGCTCTAATTTGGCCTGTTTGCCCAAAGTAAATCTGACCTGGTAACACAGCATTATGTTCAAAAAGCCCTTTCCCAGCTTGGGCCCTGTGGCAGCTGGAAAGCAAGCCTGGCCGATGAGGGAGAGCTGAGCCTCCTAAATGGTCTAGCACACTGGGGCTGTGCCTGCACGCTACCCAGGAGACGGCGGGAGTGCATCTCCACTGTTCCTGCTTTCACCAAGAGCCGTGGAGAAGCTCACTTGCATAAATGCAGGACGGGTGTGCTAGGCATCAAGGGCAGCACAACATTTTCAATGGCTGTTTTTTACCCTAGGCAAGAGTCTAAGGGAAAGATTTCTGAGGCAGATGTAGTTTACTTCTCTTTTAACTTTACTAGCTGCGAAACAAGAGGTATTCAGGCTCACAGAACAGCACAGGGAATGCAGGCTCACTGGTAGGGAGAGCGATCAGGGTGCTCCGTCAAACTCCACAGCTCATTTTCAGAAGGCATTCCAGTTCACAGCTCAGAGAGGATGCCTTTTTGTCAGGATACCTCCAGATTGCACATGATCCTCCTGCTCAGCTCTCAAACCCTCCTGGGTTTACCCAGCAAAAATAGTTTTCCCTCTCCGTTCTCCCACTTGCCAGCACTCCTGGCACCATTGTCTTTCTCCCTTGCCTGATGGCCAAAACAACTCGGTGGGGGTCTTAGTGTTTCTTTCATGTTCCTCTAGTGTCCACTTAGTCTGAAACGTGATCTTTCAAAATAGTCCCTTGGCAGGATATTGGCACAGACGTGGATGGGACCACAAGCAGCAACCTCAGCGGAAATGTCAGGCAGTACTTTTCCCCTCCCATCCATACGGGTTAAGGGCTTTGGCAGATGAGCTGCATTAGGTTTAGCTGCGATGGGTGATGGGTGTGATTGCCTGCTCTAAGGAGACACGGGGGACCTTTGAAGAAGGTTGGTTTTGCTAACAAGGAATAAAATGTGTGGGATTGCCGGAGTATCCTCACCCACCTGAGCACCCGGGGAGCTGGTGTGGTGTCACAGCTGGGGTGAAGCAAGCCCTTGTGTATGGGCTGAGGCGTACGAGGGAATCCAGGTCACTGGCCATGTTGTCTCCGCAGCACTGAAAGCCACTAAGTGTACTTTTGTCACTAATTTAAGCACACCTAGCTCTGCTTTCACGCAAAGAGAGAAGCTGCTAAGTGAGAAGGTGTCATTTTTGTCAATGATTTCCAGGCAGAACTATACTTTAATTCACTTGGGCTCCTTCCCCTGCACCTCTGAAAATGCTGCCGCTAATGAGGCGATGCTCACAGAGCTGGCACCTCACTCACGCTGCCTTTGAGAGAGACTTCTCTGTGCTCCCAGGGGATGCAAATTGTCTTGGGCCCCAGAAAGAAAAAGAAAAAGGAAATAAAGGCTCCATGCAACCCCTTTTAGAGCCAATGACAGGATTTACACACTAAGAAACTAGTCGTTTGCATGTGGCTCCTTTCCTTGGCTGCTGGCTGATATGGGACACTTCAAATGAGAAGCATCTATCTTCCTCTGCCTTCCCCCTCCACCCCAAAAGCCTGACCCACAGCCAGTAGGGCACCTGACTGGTGACACCATGCTGTCCTTTGGGACGATTCCTCCTGAGCCCTGCCTGCCCTGTTCCCCCTTCGCGGGGCTGCGCTGTCGCAAGCCTGGCCCTGTGCAAGGGCTTTGTCGGGCAAGGCTCTGTGAAAGCAGGAGAGGCTCACAGACAGAGACCCAACCTCCCTGCCACGCATGGCGTGCGAGACCTCTGCATCGTCTGCTGGGCTGCTTGCGGAGAAGATGGAGACCACTGTCTGACTGCAAACATGGAGGACAAGGGGTGCATGCACCATCTTTAGCATGACCTCTTATCTACTGCTGCAGCCATCCTTGCAGGAACTGCTGCAGCAGCATGCGTGCAACCAACCCTACCTGCTGCCTCCCCCACTTTTTGGCACCAGGTGCTTTGCCCGTGCTCCTGTCCTCCCTCCTGCCCCATGCCCTTGGAGCCTCTTCTCTCCCAGCAACGTGTATTTTTCCAGTGGCTCTGGATACCCCCCCACCCCACAAGCACGACATGCAGGGTGTTGATTTGACTGGACGTGAGCTCAAAGCTCATTAAGGGCTCGTCAATACGGGCAATGAGGAGCTGTGTGGGGTCAGGCAGGGGGAGAGGGGCCTCACGGCAGGAGGGGCTCATAGCTCCCCCCTGCACACAGGAGTGTGTCAGTATGTGCCTCCCTGTGCTGGCGTCTCCGTGAGCAGCTCTACACACCCCAAGGACCCGCACCAGCCGACGTCGTGAGGTAGGTGCCTCCAGTGGGTCAGCAATGTCTGCTCTTAGGGATGTGAGCGCTGGGGTCGGAGAAGGGAGGATTGCAGTGGTGGTGGGGAAGAGCCGTCTGCCCACGTGAGCATCCCTGGGGAAGGGCTGCTGCAGGTGCTGAGCTCTCCTCCGTCTACGCTGGGTTGGATGTGGGGTTGAGGAACTCTGCACCCTAAGGACAAGGCAGGGTGAAAGCTGGTTTCTGCCTCCGAGAAGGGCTGGAAAGGTGAGCAGATTGGGGCAGAGTTGCCTGCCTGGCGCTCCACTGGGGCATGCTGCCCAAAGTGGGAGCAGGCGTTGTCTATACTTAACCCTCAGCTGCACCACTGTCTTCTGCCAGTTGCCAATGCCATTGCCATTGCCATTGCCATTGCCATTGCCATTGCCATGGCAAGGTCCTCTTGGTTGAGAAAGACACCAGTTGCTGGGAAGGCAGTGTCTTTCCCATTTGTCACTGCCATGCAGAGCTAATTGGATTCTTCTTCATGTTTCAGGCAGCTGCAGCAACCAACCTCCAATTCAAAACCCCCTCACCCCAAGCAAAAGCCCGGGCTGGGGAGCGTGTTTCTGCTGCAGTGGAGAAGCAGGCCACGCTCCATCACCCCTGCATGCTGCAACGGGGGTGACTGGGGGGTCTGCCTGGTGAGCAGCCCCCCACTCCCATCCAGGGAGCTGGCGCTGCCAGGCAGGGCAAGGGGAAGGATGGCTGTCTCAGAGCAACACCCAAAAGTAGTATTGGGAGCTTGAAAAGTGAAAAGCTTCTCACAGTGCCTATGGACTTGGGGGAGATGTAGTGAGCTTAAATGATGGCTCAGTAAAGATGCTGTAACAGCGCTTAGGTGAAACCCCAGGCAAGTTTCCCTGGGAACGGTCTCCAGGGGGTAGGGCTCAGGGGATGGACTAGGTGATGTGCATAGAAGAAGGATTTGTGCAGCTGCTCCTCCCTGGGGCTAGGACAGCCCTTCCCAGCCTTGTGCACTGCAGTCCCAAGGATGGACTCAAAACACAGTGTTTCAGGCTCTTGGCATCCCTTTGCAGAGGTCCTCCATGCTCTGATGGTCTCTGACAGTGGAGCTGAGCTTCCCTGCCTGTACAGCTGCTGGGGCATTTCAGGGGCTGTGTCCGTGCCCTTCCTTCCTTTCTGTCTCCAAGAGACTCTGACCATGAAGACGGTGCCTCACTCCCTAGGTGAAGCCCTCCCCCTCTGTCTCCACAGCACTGTAGAGCTGGTCAGAGTCATCCATCTCCACCCTCCCTCCCCTCCTACCTTCTCCCTGCTCCCCGTCTCCCATGAGTGCTGCCTGAAGGACGCGACAGCTACCAAAGGCTCCCCAGATCGCTGGTGACCTTGCTGTGATTCTGCCAGTGCCTGCTGGAGACCTCCAGCACGTTTCATTTCTGTTCTCGTCCCTCCCAGAGAAGCTCTACAACAGCTTGGGATTTTGTTCTGAGGAGAACAAAAATCAGGCCGAAAACATGCAGCTGGAAATGCATTTTCTTCTGGAGAAAATTAATGGGCACAAGGACTAGATGACCTTTAAAGGTCCCTTCCACCCTAACTATCCTGTGATTCTATAAGGAACAAGTAACTAATGTCCTTAGCAGTATAAGGATGTACCTTCCCATGGCGCTGGGTCCTGTTTGTTGGGGATAGAGCCATGTCTGGCCCCTCTGGAGATGCTCCTGCAGTAAAGGCTGTGCCTGGCCCCGTAGGGACATGGTCTGCACCTTGGTATGGACTGGCTGTGTGAGCTGTGGCTCGGGTCTCTAGCCAAGGCAACAGGGACAACAGCCTTTCTACCTCCATCTGCCTTCCCTCCTGATATCACAAGCCCCAGGGGAAGAGCTCCTCCTTCTGCACCACTCTATTGGACTTAGCACAAGAAGTAGGGAGACGAGAAGGAAGCTCTGAGTGTTAAAGAAGTAGAGATAATAATGGCCAGCTAGTGGCAGGCTGATCCTAGACGGTGAGGGATGATGCCCTTACTGGGTATATGAGCACATTTTCTGGGCTGTTTCAAGGAAAACCTCAGCCAAGGGACTGCTGGCTAACAGTGCTCGTGCGTGGTTCCTGCGGAGGGAGCTGGATCTGCCATTCTCTATTTTCCACCCCAAAAAAGGTATGAACAAGTGGAACCTCGCAGCAGCCTCGGGGCTCTGGGGCATGATTATCTCTCCATTTTCATGGAGAAGGAGAACAAAGAGTTTGGCATCTGAAAGTAGGACACAGATTTCCTCTCTGGCTTGGTTGTTCTGCAGCAGGAAAATTATGTTGTCCTCTGCACGGTGAGGCACTGGTCTTATGTATGTGTGCTATGTATGTGTGCTATGTCTGTATGGAGTGGCACCGGGCAGTTTCACAGGTGCCACGTTTTGCATGAGTTCTTAGTGACCTGAAGCAGCATTTGGTAGCTGACATGACCCTGTCCAGAAGGAGCAGGGGGAAGGTCTGCATTTTTCCTCCTCCATCTCCCATCTGTCTTTCCCTTTGTGCTTTCAGCCAAATGGGGTAGCAGAGATTTTTGAGGCAGTGAGGGGGCTTTACCTGCTTGTCTTACTCCAAAAGCAGCATGTGCTGGCTTGCATGGAGTGAACTGGCCTCATCAATGCCCTGCAGAGGGACCATGTCCCTGGCTGTGAGCTTCCTGGCCACAGGGGACAGGCACAGTGGCCAGTACTTTGCTCCTCTGCCACGCAAGGTGAGGAGACATCACTCCCCTCACATACTGGACACTTCGGGGCAGTCTCTGGATCATTCTCACACTTGTTTCTCCTCTTTCCTTGTAATTTTTTCTTCTTTTTTTTTTTATCCACTTTTTCTTTCTTAAATTTTGGCAACAGAGTCCAAGATGGTTTTCTCAGGTGAAAATTATCACTTTCCATTGCAAGACCAATTTCGCCCGATTTGCTCTGTTCAATGACTTCATAAAAAAAAAAAAAAGAAAAAAACTAAAAAACACCCCAAAACATATCAAGTCCAACACAGCGAGTAACCGCTGACGTTACTTGCAATGTCTCTGGAGGTGCACAAAATCCAGTCTGTGTGTATGAAGTTATTATTTCCCCACTTCACACACAGCACAGCCAGTACGTGTGACTCCTGGCGAGATGTGGAAATTTATCTCTGTGAAGGCCGTGGTCCTGCTGAGGATGTTGCTGCAGCTCAGAGTTTGAGCTAAAATCTTAGCTCAGGGGCGCAGTTTTGGGAAGGTAGTGGCTGGCAGGAGCAGTAACTCACGCTGCGTCGGCTGAGCCGTGACACTGCAGCCTCTCTAGGGGAAAGAGTGAAGGGGCCGGTGGGGATGCCTGCCCACACAGTGCCTGGACACCATGCTGGGATGTAATGAAAAGGAACAGGAGGTATAAGGCAAGTGAGAAATTACAGCTGAAATTGCCCTCTGTGTTCATTTTTAGGCACTTCTGTCCCAGCAATGTTCTCGCTGAAGTCACCAGAAGGTTTTTTCCATTAGCCTCCCTGGAGAGGGATTGTCTCTTAGCAAGGAACAAGGCAGGCAGAGGAGGCCAATAAATGCTATTCCTGGCTTGTGCATACAAAAAAAGAGTGGAGAAGTACGTGCAAAACAGCAACTTCTGTCCTAGAGGAGGAATAGTGAGTTGGGTGGTTTTTTTTCTCAGCAGAACTAATGATACCTGCTTTTAGAATCATAGAATAGTTTGGGTTGGAAGGAAATTTTAAAGGTCATTTAGTCCAACCCACCTGCAAGAAGCAGGGATATCTCCAACCAGATCAGGTTGCTCAGAGCCTCATCCAACCTGGCCTTGAATGTTTCCAGGGATGGGGCATCCACCACCTCTCTGGGGAACCTGTTCCAGTGTTCCACCAGTGTAAAAACTGTTTTCCTTATATCCAGTCTGAATCTACCTCTCTCTATTTGAAAACCATTACCCCTTGTCCTGTCACAACTGGCCCTGTTAAATAGTGTCTCCCCATCTTTCTTCTAAGCCCCCTTGAGGTACTGGAAGGCCAATATAGGGTCTCCTCCGAGCCTTCTCTTCTCCAAGCTGAACAGTCCCAACTCTCTCAGCCTGTCCTCATAGGAGAGGTGCTCCAGCCCTCTGATCATCTTCATGGCCCTCCTCTGGATTCACTCCAAGAGGTCCATGTCCTCCTTATGTTGGGGGCTCCAGAGCTGGATGCAGTACTCCAGGTGGGGTCTCATGAGAGTGGAGTAGAGGGGCAGAATCACCTCCCTCGACCTGCTGGCCACGCTTCTTTTGAGGCAGCACAGGATGTGACCGACTTTCTGGGCTGCAAGGGTGCATTGTCAGCTCATGTTGACCTTCTCATCCACCAGCACTCTCAAGTCCTTCTCCTCAGGGCTGCTCATGATCCATTCTCCACCCAACCTGTATTTGTGCCTAGGATTGCCCCGACCCATGTGCGGGATAATTTATCTTGATAACATCCCTTTTCCCTCCACCTCTCATGACAGGTCCCTTATGGCAGTGTTTACTGTCTCTCTAGTCCCCCACACCACCCCATCCTCAGTGCTCCTGCCTGTCTGCCATGTCTCCAGACTGCCCTGCTAGGAGCTGCATCCCTCTGCCCTGGCCCTGTGCATGCTGGCTGGGTGGAGCGTGATGCCCAGGGGGGCACTGCCAGGGTCACTCCGCAGCCCTTCCTTGGAACAAGCACTAACCTGAGTCTCTTCCCTCTCTCCATTCCGAACTTCTCAAGGAACTGGATGTCTTTGAGGGCTGTGCTTCTTCTTCAAGAACAGGTGAAACTCGCCAGTAAGCTCAAAAAGTAACTGGGGTTGGGAATAGACAGATGGGTCTTTGTACGAGAAAGCTGGGCTAAATGTGTCCACGTTGCTTCAGGCAGGGCAAAAGAATAATGTGGAAAAACTGTATAAACTACTACTACCATGAAACTGGCATCCCAGTGTGCCAGCTTGCACTATATAAGAAAAGGAAAATTCTTCTTAATTTCATCAGCACGTTTAAAATGAGCAGAAACAGGCCTTTAATCTTTTTAATGTGGTAGTTTTGCTGAGAAGGATGGAGACAGGGATGCCTTTAAGCCACTTTTTCTGTCTTCTTCAATCTCAAAGCCGGCAGGAGCTCGGGGAGCTGCTTGCAGTCTGCTCGGAGGCTGCTGGGAGGGGAGCGGAGCATGGCTCGGCTTCAATCCTCACACCAGTGTGGTTGCTCAAGCTGGGTCTGGATGGTCTGCGGGAGCCAAGGAAGAGCCCTGCTGGCTCTCTGCTGCCTGGGGAAGCTTCTCAGGTCCCAGGATGAGCTTTAAACGAGAGGGCTAAAATGGCTCAGAGGCTGCATCGTTTGCACCATTCCAAAAGGCACCCAAAACCCCCAAAACCTCCCCACTTTCCAGGATTCTGACTCCACTTCCTCCTACGGGCTGAGGAGCCAGAGGAGATCCAAGTGGGCATCCACAGCCAGGGAGGACGTTGCAATGGCTGACCTGATTCCCGCTGCTTGTGCAAGGTGAAAATCAAGGCAGCGCATGGCAAAGTGACCGTGCGGTAGGCTGCAGCCAGCGCTAGCAGCTCCACAGTTCTTTGCCTGATATTTTTAGGGCCATGAGGGACTGCCACAGCTCTCTCATGATTGTGGCTGGGGACTGCGAGACATGTTCTGGCCTCATGTGGACATCCTGCTTGTTTAATGGTTTACTAAACAGGGCTTATACCTCCCTTTCTCCCTCTGCTCATCTGGATAGGGTTGTGGTCTGGTGCCAACCTCACTTGCCACGTTATCAGGAGCGATGTGGGTCAGCCGGGGCTGCTGGGGGAGGAGGCAAGTTGCACAACAGCCGCAGGTCAGACTTGGACATCGACAACCTCATGCTGGAGGGTGGAAAAAGAGGGTGGAGGTGGAGGCCACCTGGCAGCTCCATCACCTGATGAGCTGATTTATTTTCTTCTCATGTTCTCTATGAGCACTGATTTCTCCTGTAACCAAGCAATCGCCTCTTTTCAGGAGAAGGAAGATGAAAGGTTAGGTGGCTGTGGTGGCTGCTTCTTGGGCACCACATGGAGACGGCTGTGAAACACAAGCCCCTCTGTCTGCCTGACCCAGCCAGGCAGGACAGCGATGCTCCAGCCCAGAGCAGGTTCCACGTGGGGCCAGCGCCCCACCAGCATCCTCAGATTCCCATGGGGATCTTCCCCAGCCTCTCCAGCTTTCACCAATGCAGGAAGCTCAAGCATATACTGCTGCCGCAGCGAGCAGAAAATCGACCGAGCATCTGCTGTGCCCTGATCAGCTGGTCATGGCTCTAAACAAGACGCAAGAGCCTTGGGGCTACTTGGCTGTCATTAAAATGGTGTGGATAGAAGGAAGAGATTAATTGACTGAACAACAGCCTGCATCGTGTCATTAAACTAATTGTGGCTCTACCTGCATGGGTCAGAAGTGATTTGCGCGGCTGTTAAACCACTGACAAAGAAGTGGGGAGGTGTGAAAGTCTTTCTTACATGCGTTTGCATGGATAATTTTGCTGTTTCATTTCAGGCAATTTTTTTCCCTTGAAATTTTGGTTGCTGTCAAACTTGAGGAGACTTAATATTTCACACTGAAGCAGAGGAAAGCAAAAAGGTCACCATTGTTAGCAGTTTCAGATGGCAGCACTTCAAGTGGCAGTAATACTTTTTCAAGGCTATTTTGTTATTTGAAGTGAAATTCCTCAAAAAAAAAAAGGGAAGGGAAGAATTGTTTTCCAGAATGAGTTTCGGCCTGGGTCTGCACCCGCTGGGAACCATGCGATTGTTTTTATTGACTTCAGCAGCAGAAGACCAGGCCTTCTGCATGACTTGGTGAAACTCGGGCCACTACTTTACTGCCAGGGATTTATGACCCTGGATTTTAGTGATTGTTTTGAAAGTCGTAGCTTCAGCATATGATGTATTTAGAAGAAGCTGAATGAGAAACCTGCTATAGTGTAATTTTAAAACTCTTTGACCTTGTTTTCAAGTCCTTGCGAAGCAGAGGCCACCTCCAGCTTGTAGCTCTGCTCTTATTGATTATCATTTTGAGTCCTTCAGGCATTTTACTGTGCTCAAAGCACCACGTGCTTTTCAGAACGAATAATGTGACATGACAGAGAGCTGCCGAACTGACTCTGCTCTCTCTAGGCTGTCAGCACAGGGCAGAGCCCCGTGCTCGCGCTGGAGGAGACCCATGTGGATAAGCGGAGGGGCTGGTGCATTTTTGTCCCAGTAGGACTACTTGTCCAGCGTGTGAGCTGATGTCTAAACATAGGAGTCAAACACTTACCCTGGAGCAACAGATGCCTGGATTTTTCTGGTCAGAGCTGCATGTCTGGGGAAGGACATGGCACAGCCAGAATGAGGAATATGCATGAGCCCTTCTGCCCTAATCATCAATCGCTGTAGCAGACAGAACAGTAGGTGCAAAGAACCTTCAGTGGGTCCACTTCACTGTTTTTTCCATTTCTTGGCTGTGGGGAAACCTGTATAAATCTAGCTAGAATTTGGCAGTTTATTCTTCCTGAGCTGGAGATGAAGGACCTCACTTCTCAGGTAAGAAGAGTATGGTCTGCTGCCCCTCTATCATCCTACCCCAAGTATATAAAATATGAAGTGTGGTCATCTAGCTGCAGTATCACTCCAGAGCCGTGGCAGCAAGAACAGGGAAAGAGCACAGGGAGAGCAGGATATATACATACTTTTTCAAGACACCAGCTTACCTACTGTTTTTTTTGTCTCAGAAAAAAAAAAAAGTGAGTCAAAATGGCTTCTGCAGAGCCTAATTTGTTATGTCTCCAGGCATAGCTAATTATCCTGACTTAGCCCAGCTCTGAATTCTTCCCAGGGGTTTTGGTGCTATTTCTTCTGTTTTGATTTATAAAACGTCTTTATTTTACTTTCCTCCTACACGCTCCATATAATCTTTTTGCTCCCTGCGTTACCGAGGAGCCAGGAGCTGGCGTGACAATGCTATCACAAAGCGTAGGACAGAAAGGGGATGCATCAACCAATGCACGCCTTTGCTTTGAGTGTCCATCAATGCTTTCTTCTGGCATCTGCCATCAGATCTCTTCTCCCCAGGAGGCTTTTGTGTGCTGCCACTGATTTTTAGGATTACCTGCAACCATCCTTGGGCTAAAGGAGTTGCAAGACTCGGGACTGGCTCCATCGCTCAGAGGGCTTTGCTTACAGCCTTCATCCCACAGCAAGATTTCCAGCATCTCCACTGACGTACCAGAATGAATTACAGTTATGTTGTGGTTCAGTCATTTCCTTCACAGTTGACACAGTTTTTCTAACCTCAGAGACAAATCCTGCAGGGGAAGGAAATCCAGCTGCTGTAATCACAGGATGTCAATTGTAGCAAGCAGGAGCCAACGCTGCCGTTGAGCCTGGGCTTAGGAGGTCACCTCTGTTCAGGATGCTTTAGAAACGCTACTTAATGAGTCCCCTGGGTGTCCTATGGGGCAAATGGGTCCTGTTTGCTTGGGAGACGAGACTGACAAGAGCAAGCAGCTCAAGCCAGGCCAGCTTTAACTGCTAGAGCATGCCATGTCTTCATACCATTGCTTAGTTTCCTGACATACCCATTTGGTTTTTCCTTTTTTTTTTTTTAATGTGTGCATTTGGGAATGTTTTTGTCAACAGACTTCTCTGCGAGATTGTAGTACTGGTCACCCTTACAGCCCATGGTAGAATCTTAAGTTCGGCTCTGTGTAAAATGGGCTGAGAACGCAGTGAGAGCCAAGGCCATGCCAGTCCCAGACCCTGTCTTCTGCACTGGCCAAGGACAGATGCTGAGGAGAGGGATAAAAGCAGGAGAAGTAGGGAGTGATACTTCCTTTGAAGAGCCCCTCAACCTCCAAGAACTTGCAGCTCAGGAATTTCCTGAACCACAGTGGTAGCTCCTGGTAGATTTTCCTTCCGTTATTTTTTCCTCTTAATTTGCTTTTTGAAATCATGTAAACTCTTAGCATCCAGCATGTTCTGGGGTGGGGAGTCTTGCTCCATAGCTGTGCATGTTGTGGAGTATCACCTTTTGTGATTTTTGAATCTACCACCTACTGTCTTGATTTAATCACTAGTAGTTCTTGTGTCAGAAATGGTGAATACTTGTATTTTATGACACTGATATGTTTATAGACCCCTGTCAGTCCCCTCTTCCACAGGACGATGGATCCTAGTTAGTTTAGCCTGTCCTCACATGGAAGATGTTCCACACTTTTAAGCATCCTTTTGGCTCTCCTCCATGCCTTTTTCTGACTTTGCAATAGCTTCTACAAGGGGAAGGGAGACCTGCACTTATTTTTCAAGACAGGAATGCAATATTGTTTTAGACATCAGTACAATGACATAGCCTGTTCTCTCTTTCTTTCTGAATTGTTTTGGTGTGCTGATTACACACTTCTTAGAGCCTAAAATCAATGGAAATATTCATTAAATTTTTAGTCAGACTCATTCAATTAATCCTCAGGACTTTGGAGTCCTGACCTAGTGGGATTTCAGTGGTTTGCAGGCTGGCTACAGCCACTAATGAGCATCATCTGACTACACCTGGCAATTACAATATCACATGCGACACGGTGTACAAAGAGGTGCTGAGCAGACCAGCAATTTCCTTGCCAGGCACTGCAGATGCACAGCTGTGATCACAGCCGTGTTGCTGCCATGAGAGGGGATTAGGGCGCAGGACTGCAACGTGGGGCATGTCTGTAGCAGAGGTGCCCTTGCAAAGCTATGCTGTCACAGCCATGCCTGAGCGGCTGGGCCATGGGATCTCTCAGATGGCTCTGTGGCTGGTGGACTCAGTTTCAGGCCACAGTCATGGGGGATACAGTACCTCCATCATGCCCTTCTCTACCGCTGCTCAGATAAACTAGGTATATTTCTCTACCTGGACTGCTCTGTGGTGAGTCACCTGCAGGCTGTGCCTTCCCTGCCTGTACGCTGGTCCTGGAGCTTTTCTTGCAGGGCAGGTGTTGGTATGAGGAGGAGATAAGATACAAGGTGAGAGGTTTGCTATGTTCTGGTAACAACCAGGTCTGAGGTTGTTGTTAGCAGTCTGCGTGACCACGGCTCCTCAGGAGGGCAGCTATGCAGCAAAGCAAAATTACCTTTCCTTTAATCACTGAGGAAAGCGGGGAGACATGGAGAGGCTACCCTGATGTGCACCAGTCTATCCAGTGAACCCACCTCAGCCACAGCAAGGCCTTCCCCTAAGTCTCCTACACTAACACAGGGTAACTTCTTTCTCTACTTTCTCATCAGGAGCTTTGTCAAGTGCTTCCCGTTTCATCTGTGCTCAGCCAGGGTGGAGGCTGCCCTTCCTACTCCTCCAGCCCCTGAGCAAGAGCAGCCGTACATCTGAGTCACAATGGGCAAGATGGACAACACCTCTGTGGAGCTGAGCTCTCCCTCCGAGGTGAAGCAGGCAGCCCTGGAGGAGTCAGAGCCCGTCGCCCCTGAAGTCGTGAGCACCAAGAAGAAGAAGGAGATCCCAGACAGAGGCTCCTGGAAAGGGAAATTTGACTTTTTGCTGTCCTGTGTGGGCTATGCCATCGGACTGGGTAACGTCTGGCGCTTCCCGTATCTCTGTGGCAAGAATGGAGGAGGTGAGAGAAAAACTCAGTGCCTGGGCTTATCCCTGAGCAGCTGTGTCCCCTGAACGGGCTTCAGTTTGGTGTAGGTCTGGGCAAGCGGCTGGTCCTCTGGCTGAGAGCTCTGCCTCACGATGTGAGTTATGAAGGTGTCAGGGGACTAATTCCCATGGTCTGTGGGCTTTACGAGCAAGTGCAGGTTGGGAGGAAGCGACCCAAAGAAATATAACAAGAAGTTTGAGTTTTGCCAAGCCCTGCAGTCCAAATTTGCAGGGCTACCAAAAAGAGTGTCCAGGAACGTCATTTTTTTTACAAGGAGGCCTATGCACACAGGTACCCAGCTGGATGCTGAGGCTTTCCCTGGGAAATCAGTTTGTACCTGCTAACAGTGGGTGTCTTCTCAGTCTAGCGTGTTCTCAAGGGGTAGCAGCTTTGCATCTGACTTTGGGTCACTTGCCCAAGGAGCTGTGATTGGAAGCTTCACATGGACCATAGCGGGGCCATGTAGACATACATACAAGCATGCATATGCATGTACATATACACAGGCACACGAGTGTCATCGTCCATGGATGACAATGAGCTTTGACTTACTACAGTGCTGTGAGAAGGGTCACGGGTATCATCTCCATCATAATGTTTGGAAAACAGAGGCCATGAGAGAAGAAGGCAGCTGGTGAAGGACCTACAGTACCTAGGGGCAGTTACTGAGAGCTCTCCTCTGTAGACAGCTAACACTAGCATTTTTTACTCTTTTTAATATTGCCCCACTGCATTCTTTCCTTACTAGTCCTCACCTGAGACTTTGCCAAACCATTGCAAGGCTAGAGAAAGGCTGGCAGATGGGGAAACAGTGCTGGGGTAGAAATCAAGAGATCTGGGAGATTAGCTCCCTGCCCAGTTACAGACTTTCTGTATGTCCTGGATCAAGTCACAAAATACACCCTTGTGACACAGCTCCCATCTACAATGGTGCTGTTTCTTCAGCCTTGGTAGGGCGATGCTTTTGTAGAGGGGAACATGTGCTTCTCTGGTGTCAATAGAGCAGAGGATCTTTCTTCTCCCCTCCATGCCCAGCTCTCCCATCGCTTGTGCCTGTCACTAAAATAACCTTCCCTGCCCACCTAAAGAGCTGCTAACCTCCTTGAACCATTTCTCAGACCCCCTGCACAAGCCCAAACCCCTTTGCCTCACCTTTAAGGTTGTATATATAATTTTAGCATCGCCTGCTAGTCTTCTCATGTTGCTCTTTGCTTCCCTCTTAGCTCTTCACTGCCCAGAGTCCCTGTCCCCAGTGCCACGTGCATTCACGCTGCTCTGAGGGTCTCTTCTCACGCTTCTCCTCCACATCTTTTTTCTTTTCCTTTTGCCTTGAATTCCCTTTTCAAAACCCACTTGGTCTCTGGCTTTCATGACTTCTCCTCGTATCACCAGCCCACTTCTGCTGTCCGTGCCGTAGGTGGTGTAGGATGCTCTTCTCCTCCCACCCTGGGAAAGAGAAGAGGAGTCTGGCTCCCTGCAGCGGTCTGTCCATGCAGCCCCATGGCACTCAGGGGGATCTTGGCCCTTTCTCTGAAGCATGTGGGACAAGTCCCAGTGGGACACTAGGTGATTATCTGTATGAACAACAAGATTTCTGTTTCAGTGTGTCATTTCGTGCAGAGGTGCGAGTTCGTGGCTGAGCCGGGTGAGGTTTGTGGGAACTGGTCAGGTTGTCCTACAGGAGCCTGTGCCACCATTGCCGGAGCCACGGTGCGGGTCTGCCTTTTTTAGCTAGCTGTGCTCCAGCACCTGACCACGCTACCCCTCCTCGTACAACATTAGCCCTGTGGCTAAGCCACAGACACTGGTTTTTAGCCCAGGCTCTGCCCTGCAATTGCTGTGCAGTCTCAAATACACCTAATCTGCGCTGCCCATGGCTCCATCTCCTCGCACACGAAGGTGGGAATGGTGATACCTATAATTAGATGAGGAGTGTTTTGAAGCTAAAATGAATCCTATTTATAAAACCAGCTGAGATCCTAGGATGGAGGATACTGTGGAGGTGTGGAGCGTTATTATTAGTATTAGCAATGGCACACAGGGTGGTCTTTGCCCCAGCAGCTGCAGTAACACTGAGGGATCAGCCGGCCATGAGTAAAAATGCCAGACGGACAAAACGTGGGAATTGGTGCCTGCACCCTCTCAAATGCCCGGCCTCGCCTGCTGGTTCGTGCTGTTCGTGGCAGCCTGTATCGCTCGTTCCTCTCAGCCCTACCCGCTCTGGCTGTTCACAGGCACGACTGTTCCTGCAACCAGCAATAATAACGCACAGCAAGTGGAGGCTGTTGATGCCGGAGACAGGCAGGAGAGCTGACGCATGAAAGCGTCACCAGGAGCCGATGCGGAGCAGCGAGGAAGGGTCGCACGGCATCTGATTCGCAATCGGGTGGGCACCGTCTTGGCTCTGCCCCAACGGAGGCGCCCGCGGAGCAGAGCAGACTGTGGGTGGGACTCTAATTTTAGCGTCCTGCATGTGCGCTGCTCAGAGCACGGCGGTGTGGGCTGCTTCCATTACGCACAGGCAAATTGAACTGAATGGAAATATTGTCGTCTCGCTTACCGCTGTCACATTGTATCAGCTCACGGCTGATTCACTCGGCATTGTAATCGGGCACGTAATTAGGGGATATTCAGCCAGGGTACGGCAGCCCTGCGCAAGGCCCCTCGGCTGCGAGGAGCAGGCTTTACCCAAAGTGATGCCTGGGCTCCCCGCTGGCTCTGCAGGCAGCTGAATGTGCCCAGCTATGACTAATGCTCCAGCCTCTACACTGATTTCTAACCTCATGCAGTCCTCCTGATGACAACAGGATTTTACTGGACTCTAAATTGACAGTAGGTGCTAAAAATTGTCTGTGAGATCCTGAGCTTGAATAACTTCAGAGGAGAATGTTTCTTTAAATAAGCATCATACATTTCTCATTTACACGTTGAGACTCCAAGCAACCGCATGTAACAGCTTGTAATGCTCAACTTTTGATCCGTGGGCAGTGTTTGCCATTTTAAGGATTAATTATTGTTTCTTGCTGCATGGCATTAGGGACTGGAGACGGTAGGCAGATTCGGAGCTGCACAGTGGGTACCTGATGCTGCGTGACCCTTTCCTGCCCCCAAGGGCCGGTGCCCTGAGCAGGCAGGGCAGGACCAGTGCCATCACCCCTTTGACCCACAGACTTTGGAGACAAGTTTGGGCTCCCCCAAGGTCACACACAATCATTTGTAGGAGGCCCAGGAACTGAACAAGACCTTTCAGCAGCCCATCCAGGGCCAGAGATTAAAGACTGTCCCTTTCTCCCTGTGCCAAGGATTTAGGCACAGGCATACAAACTTAAGGTACAAATTTCAGAACTGATTTTCCCTCCAGCTGTACAGCACCTGGGGACGTTATCCATGCCTGCTAGAACCTTGCCTTCCAGAGTGGCAGTGCCATTGCCAACAGCCCTCAGTGCAAGGCTATGGTCCAGTTCCCGGCATCTAGAGGATTTTTGTCAAGCCAGGATAAATGACCTGGGTCAAAAAGTTTGTCTTTTTTTTTTTTTTTTTTTCTCAATAATCTAATAAAATCTTTCACCTACAAACCTTCCTGGCCTGCTGTAGATGAAAAATGCAGGATCATCAGGGCTATGGCCAAATTTCATCAGCTGCTTGCACAGAAGGGAGTGAGTCACTGTGACTGCTGGTCTCCAAACTCTACAATAAGATACAACGGTAGCAAGGCAGCATGCATGTCCTCGGAGCAGACCCTGGCTTCCCACAGGGCTCCCAGGGGGCTGGACTTTGCAGGCTGTGGCGGCTAGCAAGAGTGCAGTGGAAGATGCCGAGGGGGCAGCGCTCCTCCCGCAGCAATGCTCAAAGCTGTTCGCTCCTCTGCGTCAGGCTGCTGGTGAAGCCAAGCTCCTGTGTCTCCATGCCAGCTTGCGATTCAGGCTCACGGTCATCGAGCTGCTGGCCCAGAGAGTGTTTTCTCCTCACCACCTGCTGCCAGCCCCTCTTGCATGCTGTCTCCCACAGATTCCCATGCCGGGTGCTGGCACCCACCTCTCCCAGCTGGGCTCAGCTCCCCGCTTGGCAAGACAGCCGTCCCCAGCTGGGTGCCCCCTGAGCCAGCATCCCTGGCTGTGCCTCACCGCTTCCCTGCCCTCAGAGAGCAGCTGCTGGAGCCTGGCTCTGCCAGGTGTGAGCTGGGCTGCAGCTCTCCAGAGTGCCTTTGCTCCCTGGCTCCGTGTTTGCTTTCCCGCTGATATCTGGAGAGTACAAATCAGGCTGACAGCTCAGTCCTCCACCTAGTGCAGAAACCAGTGCCATCTTGGACATGGGTAGCTCTAAGCAAACTGAGTGTCCCCTCTCCCTCCCCAGCCACCATCTTCTGCAAGAGTTTGTCCTCTTCAGGGACGATGACATGCTCCAGCACATGCAGGAGGAAGCTGGAAAATGAGCTTTGTCCCAGGTCTTAGAAGTCAGGATGACCTGAACATATACAGCCTTCAAATCACACGGCAAGGCTCTCCTATTGCTTTTGCTCTTCTAATAATGGTGTGCAAGTAATACCTCTACTAAATGGCTGCATGGCCTCATTTCTAGTGATTAGATGGTTTCCATAGAGAGGAATAATGTTTTCACCAGTAATTTTAAGGGTAAAACCTAGAGGAAGGGTGGGGAGGTGTATGGGGCTGTTAAAAGAGCATCAAATATAGTCTTAGCTACAGTTTCCTTAAAAGTCTGAAATAGCTATAAACAAAGAAAATAGTGGCCAATACTAGATATTCCTGAGTCTTTTTCGCTCAAGGTGAAGATTTGGGAGCTGCTGCAGGTAAGACAGAAAACATCAACAAGAACAAGTTACCCATGTCAGTGTCTGGGCTTTTGGGTTCATTGTCAGATTGGGCTTTGCATTGCCTAAATATCTTAACAGCTATGTGAGACTGGTGTCCCATAGCTACAGACGCCAGCATATACGTATATATGATACATATATATCCGCAGTGACAGGAACAGACAAGGGGAAGTCAGTGGTGATCTCAGTGGGAGACCTACTAAACACACCCACTCTGGTTGCAAACTGTTGCCTCCAGGAAAGTCTGCTCCTCATCACATGGGTGCTGTGGACTGAGAAACTGCAGCTGGAGGCATTTACTTCTTGGTCAAAGGGGGAGCCATCTGATAACATTGCTCCTTCTTTCAGGGGCCTTCCTCATTCCCTATTTCCTGACACTGGTGTTTGCCGGGATTCCTCTCTTCCTGCTGGAAACCGCTCTGGGCCAGTATACCTCTGTTGGCGGACTGGGAGTCTGGAAATTAGCACCCATGTTTAAAGGTACCACACTGCAAGTTTGTGAAGGCGATGGCGCATAACTACAGACAAAAACCCTTTAATGGTTTGGGAAGGAAATCAGCAAATGCCTGGGGACTGGGATGGGGTGGCAGGTAAGGGGAGTTTTTTCCCTCTGTCTTTATCAAGTTGTCCTTGGCCCTGATGTCTGCAGTCACTAACATCACTGTGCTCTCTTCAAGTAGTCTCATGTGGTGACAAGGTACTTTATGAGGTACTAAAGAGGGCCTGCAGGAAAGACAGGGAGAAACTCTTCAGCAGGGCCTGTTGTGATAGGAAAAAAGGTAATGTTTTTAAAATAGAAGGAAACAGATTCAGATTAGACATTAGGAAGAAATTTTTTACAATGAGGGTTGTAGAACACTGTAACAGGTTGCCCAGGGAGGTGGTGGATGCCCCATCCCTGGAAACATTCAAGGCCAGGTTGGATGAGGCTCTGAGCAACCTGATGTAGTTGGAGATGTCCCTGCTCCTTGCAGGGGAGTTGGACTAGATGACCTCTAAAGGTCCCTTCCAACCAAAAGCATTCTATGATTCTATGAGCAGCAGAGACTGTGGTGGCTCTGGTTGCAGAAGACCTGCCCTAATTCTCCCTATGTAGGCTTACTTTAATTACATGGGAAAGCATTGCGGAAACCGGTGGTGATTTAGAAATACCTTGGATGTGGGAAAGAGTGATTCTGCCAAGGAAGTCACTGGATGCTGTTTTCATGGAGCTCTGTCTCTAAAGCACCTGTAGCATACTGAAAGGTAGCACTGCTCACTCAGTGGACATGGGTGGATGAGAGATGGAAGGGAATGAGCCTCCCTTGCTGACCAGCTTACAGTGCAACTGCAACACATGCTGTGTTGATGAGCCAATTCGCTTTTTCTGGCTCTACCACAAAACTTGCTCTGGTGCCCGTGACCTCAGTTGACTACCAGACACCTGGATTGATGCTGCTCTCTGCCTTCGTTTGCAGGAGTGGGACTGGCAGCTGTGGTTCTTTCCTTCTGGCTGAACATCTACTACATTGTCATCATCGCCTGGGCTCTCTACTATCTCTTCAACTCTTTCACTGCGGTGAGTCACAGACACATCTACAGCACGGCATTGGCTGTGTTCTGGGTCCGTACTCCCCGCTTTATGGGAAGTGAGTTGTTTATGCCACAAAACATGCACTAACTGCTTGTAGTTTGTGCAAAGAGCCTTTGTCAGCACCCTGCTGGACCCTTCCTAAAGAGGTTCGTCAGCCCTGGAGGCAGTTGTGTAGTGCTGATGGGTACTGATACTTGTCCTCTGGTGAGAGTGGTCCTCTGGAGGGGCTGGTCCCATCCCCCCTCTGGAAACTGTTCCCCACTCACATCAGTCTTTAGAACTCACTCTGTCTCTCTTCTATTTCTGGAGTAAATGTAAGAGCTGCACATTTTCACAACATGTTCTTAGTACCCATGACTTAGTCCTGACCTTAATTAGTTCTCAGTTATGCTTCTCTTGATAGATGAAATCCTGGGGATTTTTTCTGCTGGGAAAATGATTCAGAAAACATTTAGACATCTGCTAGTGACTGTCCCTTAGCAAGTGCTTTGGCATTCTGGTTTATAATGGGTTCCTCTCCCATAGCAAGGTCTTCTACCGCACAAGAATCATGCCTAATATTAACTTCTTGGTAGCTGAATGATTTGTTTCAGCCCAGCAGCTGGGAAGAGCTCACTTAACACTCTGAGCAACCTGCAGCCATACAGACAGGTTTAAGCCTTAAAGCCTTAAACCCCTGTGGTTTAAATGGGATCTTTTTTTCATTTCATTTAGATATAACCCTGATATGCAGTTATGAATGATATACATCCAGTTTCACTTTTTGTTTTGATGAAAAATTTCAAGTATCTATCAAGACTTTTGCTAAAGTATTCGGTGCTTCTACCACCAATACCCACTGTAGGCTCCTGGGTCTGGAACAAAATTGTCTGTCGTGGATGATTAGGCACACACTTGGGGATTCCCAAATGAACAAAGGTTTAGCCCAAAGAAACCCATCCCAACTGCAGCTTGGGCAGGATGGGTCTTAAGGTGAGGCTTTGGTCCATTCAGGTGTCACAGACCCGATGGGTGACAGTGCTGGTATCCACACAGGCAGCTCCCAGCTCAAGGCCTTTCCTATTACCAGAGATAATTCCAGATTCCCCAAGGGAGCCAAGATGCAAATGAAAAAAAAAACTAGGCTAATCCCAGTCCCTCGTCCCTCCTAAATTTGTCTGGGAGTATTTTGAACCTGAACAGGAGCCCAGCTTGCCTTCTCTGGTTTCTGTCCTCTGAAACTCAGAGGAAATGGAGCGGCAACAAACCGTCCCCTGCTTGCCCCTCCTTGTAAGAGCTGTGCAGCATCTCTAATGTGCAAAATGCTCCGTTGAAGGGGCTGCTGTGCGGCGCTGCTCGAGCCATTGCATTTGCTTCAGTGCAATTAGCAAGTCTGCAATGAAGTCGCTGGGTGGGTGCAAACAGCCTGAGAGGCCACCGGCGTGTCTGCGTCTGTCCCTCCCATAGCCTTTCTTCTGCCAAGCCGGCGTGCCGGTTGGGAGGTATCATCTGCTGGAGTGAACTGATTTAGATGGGGAGCAAAGGCAGCACTTACAGGCACTGATGCCACAAAGCACTTAAAACATAGATAGTATTTCTAAAGGGGTCTGCGTTTGTGGATGAGTAGGAATGGATGCAAACATCTTAAAGCTCTGTTGAGCTGGACCCTGAGGCCTTATCTGCAGAGGGAAACCATCCAGAATAGCCGTTCTGCATTTATCTATATGCACTGCACTCAGGAAACAAGATTGGTGCACATGGGGACGTACCTGAGCTGCTCTTGTTGGGCTGCCCCGGCCACGGCACTACACGGCATGGGTGAGCCACCCTGCAAGCTCGCACAGCCCCTGATGCCGTGATTTCATCGCTTGCAGCACCGGAGCTGACTGTATTAAATCTGTGGTGGTGTGCTGCTGTCACACTGCTACCTGCAGTGTAAACATCTCCCAGGAATCCCTTTCTGCTCTTTATAATCAGGGCAGGGGATAGCATGAAAAATCTACTACACTTCAAATTTACTCCTGGGCTTATGTTGCAGTAGTTTATTTGTGTAGACAAGCCGTTAGTCCCCATTGTCAATGCCACATTGCTTTTTAAGCATTGAAGTTTGGGATAAATGAGAGATAAGAAACAAATCAGTGTTTATTCTTTGTGCAGCAAATTCCAACCACTTGTTGAGTGAAGCTAGCCAAAAGCTGTAATAATTATAAACACAATATCCCCCGGTAGCTATTTTAATTAGTAGCTATTAATTACCAACTGTTAATCGGAAATGGCTTTCTATCTGGGGAATTGCTAACATTTTATTAGAGCTACAGCATTGCCCTAATCACATTGTGATATTGTTTCCTGGAAAATCCGTGTCAAAATTTATGATTATTTTGGAAAATTGTTTCACGCTTTTGACTGCAAGGTTCCCGCCCATCCAGAGGAGCTGCCCATCCTCTTCGAAAAAAAAAGAAAAGAGGGTTTTAGTTTAAAAGAAGCCAAATTTTTCTTCTTGCTGCTGCCCTTGGGAGATGCCACATCAATGATAACCCTGCTGTCTTTGTGCCGTGCAGGACCTGCCCTGGCAGAGCTGTGGGAACGCCTGGAACACCGACCGCTGCTTCTCCAACTACTCCCTGGGCGACACCACCAACCTCACCAGCGCCGTCACCGAGTTCTGGGAGTACGTCCACAGCCTGCCTACACCAGGTTTCTCCCCTTTGCCGCGGCCATCATGCCTGCTCACCGGGGCTGTGGCCATGCCCACCAACACCTTTTCTTGGACAGTCTTGGCAGGAGGGCGTTTGGGCTGGCCATTGGCCGGAGTGAGCATGGGCATGGAGTGTGCTGTGCAGCCACAGGCCAGATGGATTGAGAGGATAACCACCTCTCTGCCTCTCTTCTCCTTCCTTTATCCCATCATGATAAGTCTCAGGTCCTTCACAGATTTTTGTGGGCTCTCATGCTTGTCTGCACCTGGCCTTTCACCCTCCAGCCGCCTCTGGGATCTCTGATCCCTTTGTCCCTAAGAGTTGGACCTTACACTTAACGTAACCTCTCCCACTTCCAGGAGGAACATGCACCAGATGTCTGGGGGCCTGGGAGAGCCTGGCACCATCCGCTGGCCCCTGGCTGGCACCCTGGCCCTGGCCTGGCTGCTGGTCTACTTCTCCATCTGGAAGGGTGTGGAGTGGACGGGCAAGGTACGGTGCGAGAACCAGATGTTTTGGTGCTGCCTCTCATTGCTGTGCTCAGGACTCTGCCATGAAATGTCCTCCTGATTCAATTTTGTTTGAGTGCCTATAACTCAGTTTATGGCGTTTCGAGGCAGAATTGTGGTAGATACTATTAAATTCCTGACATCTGCCTTTCACGGTTGTAAATATTGCTACTGTGTTTACAGTAATTTTCATTCTACGCATAGAGAATAGTTCTTCCCTGTAAAGTTAAGGGTCTGAGCACTCAGTCTCTTTGGGAAGAGATTTTCAGAGATTACTTATGTTTCCCACCTCAGGAGAGCCCTTTGAGAGAACAATACCTCTTCTGGCCTCCCCCCTTTGAAAATCATGGTGTTTTAAAATGCTGCTGGTGAAAACAAAAGACTCAGCACCTCCTTTGAAAATTTTGCTGCTCCCTGTTAGGTATTGGTGGGACACCTTCAGATCAGAAGCACATTACTATTCAATGTGTAGCATTTCAGGCAAGCACAGCAGAAAGGTAATTGCTTAGTTTAGTGAAACAGCGATGCTGAGATACTGAGATGTGTTATTTAGAGCACAGCGTGGCGTAGCGGGACAATATTATGAAAGAAATAATCTAGAGGAGAGATCAGAAAGAAGTGCTTCAGGCGCAGGTCACCTAAGCTGTTAACTTCCCCGGCGGCTCTCAGACAGGTTTTAGCCATGCAGCTGCAGCAGAGTCCCAGTGATTGCCAGTACGGGCCCATGAAGAGGGATGGCACACACCTGCCAGTCCCTGAAACAGCGATGAGAAGAAAACAGTGGAGTCAAGATGACTCACGTTGCTTGATGCATTGGACTAGAGAAACACCAGCTTTAGCTCTGCAAAATAAGGATGTGATGACTTAAAGGGATTACTTCTGTGGACTAAATTTATCCCTGTGCAATTCCCTTGTCTTTGGGCAATTCATCCAGACTTCAGCCTGCTACTTTTGCGATTACTGCGTCCTTGTGTGTCATTGGCAGGGATAAACTGCACAGCCAGAAACGTTACTAGCATGAGAACGGGAGAGAGAAAACACAAGGAAATGGTGCTGAAAGTGGCACTGCGTGAGGAATCCGTCCCCGCTTGCAGGGGGACATGCCAGATCCAATGCCACCATGGCCAGGAAAGCTCCTGGGCACTGGCATGCTGATGGCTTCTCTCCCACGGTGTCTTTCGCAGGTGGTGTATTTCTCAGCCACCTACCCTTACTTCATGCTCTTCATCCTTTTCTTCCGGGGAGTCACGCTGCCTGGAGCCAAGGAGGGGATCCTCTTCTACCTCACGCCTGACTTCAGAAAGCTGTCCGACTCCGAGGTTCGTAGCCTAGTGAGGAAAGCTCTTACCTCCTGCTTGTCTCCATATTAGTCTCCCTTGAATATTTTAAGTATTAAAAATAAAATGGAGTAGATCCCCATTGAAGCAGGCATGACCCTCACAGGCTGAGACAAAGCTGAAGGGCAGACCCTTTGTGGGTGGAAATCTGAGCAGCAGCTCTGCTGTACTGAAACAGTGTTATCCATAGGGTAGTGGGGCTCAGAAATTATCCCAGTGAAGAACCCTCACGTCTGGGCTGGGAATGCCTTTTTTCACTGACTACACCCCGGCTGGCGACTGGGCCTTGGTCTGGTGGTCCCAGAGCAAGGAAGATGTGGTGGCGCCGGTGCAGGGAGCTCAGAAACAACGCAAGTGCAACAGTACACACACACAACATGGGGTTCCGAGGGGAGCAGCACCCCTCGGGGGACAGCTGTGAGAAAGCAAGGGCACACACACAAATTCAGAGGATGCACAAGTCCTTCCCGACCTGTAGCAGGGGCTGAGGGACACGGTTCAGAAAATGGGATGTGTGACACTTTCTCCATCCCTGGAAGCAACTGCGAGCCACAGGTTTCGGAGGGCTGGGGATGTACGTCTGGTGCTGGGCTCTCGATTTACTTGCCATGTGTGAAGGATGCAGACCCCCTGCTCCTCCTCCTCCTCGGGGAGGCATTGCTCTCTATCAGGCTCCCTCCTGACATTGTAAGCAGAAGAGGTAAATGCCACATCCCTGGCTCAGGGCCCTGTGTTCAAGGCCCCTGGCAGCCCCGTTCCTCTTGGGGGAGGCAGGGGCCCTGCTGACCCCACAGAGCTGTGGGACAGGTGGTGGCTCCGGGAGGCAGCAACACAATTTGTGACACAAATGCACAAATACTGGGCCCGCCAAACTGTCAGGACAGCAGAAGAGAGACTCGAAACCAATTCCTTTTCCGCAGGTCTGGATGGACGCAGCCACGCAGATCTTCTTCTCTTATGGCCTGGGGCTGGGGTCCCTGATCGCTCTGGGGAGCTATAACACTTTCCACAACAATGTCTACAGGTCTGTTGGGGTTTTTTCTTTCCAGCCTCCTGGGTGGAGAGGAGGGCTCATGGGTGAGGGAGAGGGTTACAGTGAGTTTGAGGTGACTGCTCTCCGACGTCACCTAGCTGGCAATGTACAGCCCAGGGAGCACGCGAGGCTGCTGTGGTCGTGGTAGCTGAGTCCCCTCCTGCAAGACACTTGACACATCACCCACCATACCTCCCCAGGGCACAGAACCGCTCTCGGCAGGGTTTGGTCTTTTGTTCACCCCACTCTTCCCTTCTGGCCTCCTGGTAGAGACCTGCAGGTGGTTTCTTTTCTTTCTTTCTGTCTTCCAGAGACTCCATTATTGTCTGCTGTATAAACTCCACCACAAGCATATTTGCCGGATTTGTCATTTTCTCTATTGTTGGCTTCATGTCACACATCACGAAGAAGTCAATCTCAGAGCTGGCCTCCTCAGGTAAGCAGAAACCCAGGTTCAAACCTTTGACCACAATTTGTCAGTGAGCATGGGATGCTCCTAGGCCTTTCCTGACCGGGACTCAAGCGTGCAACCCTCTTTGCACTGCCTCCCACCAAGATGGGTCTCAGGCACCTGTGGCTGATGTTCGTCACACGCTGGCTGCAAGAGGCATCTCCACCTGCTTTTAATGTTCACCTTCTTTTATTGCTGAAGTTCTACGTGCTTTTGTTGCAGTGAAATATTTAGGCCTTTTGCTTTCTGAACCCTTCCTATGGAGAATAGACACTGCTTATGTTTTCAGTAGATGTGATGAAAATTTGGATGCCCCTTTCCATGAGAAATTTTGAAACTGTAATCTCAGAATAATTTTTTAGCCAAGATGAAACTGTGTCTTTTTGCACAAAGATGTATTTTGAAATTGCTGTCTTCCCAGAGAAAGCTTTTATCTCAAGAAATAGCATTTTGTCATGGAAAAAAACAGACATCAGGAAAGTTATAACCAGCTCTGAATATCAGTTTATTTTTCTAGCAAAGTGCTCCAGCTCCATTTGGTAGCAGTAATTTGGTGAGTTTCTTGTTTGCAGGAAGAGAAAAGACAAAGCAAATCTCTAGTCATTCCTGCCTCCCTATCCTACACCTGTGCAGCCCTCCAGGTTGGTGTGTCGTAGAATAGAATCATAGAACAGTTTGAGTTGGAAGGGACCTTTAAAGGCCATCTATTCTAACCCCCCTGCAAGGAGCAGGGACATCTCCAACTAGATGACGGTGTCACGGGTGAAGGCTCAGGTTCTTCTAGCTCCTACATTAGATATCTGCAATTCTTGACTGTGATCATTGTCTCTCTGTTCAACTGCTGCCCTTAGCTCAGACTTTCCATCGAATGCTTTATAAACATGGGCTCACCCCTCTTTTCATTACCACAGGCCCCGGACTGGCTTTCCTCGCTTACCCACAGGTCGTCACACAGCTGCCCCTGTCCCCGCTCTGGTCGATCCTCTTCTTCTCCATGTTGATGATGTTGGGTCTGGATAGTCAGGTGAGACAACCCAGGGACAAAGTGGGTTAAGATATGAAGATATCTTCAGATATGGTGGTGGTGTCCCCTTCTACACCTTGAGACAGTGCTGAGCAGGGTCTTTTCTTACTCTTAATGGTGAGATGCAACTGCATGGATCAAAGTTCCCTGTGTGGCCATTGCCTCTGCGCTCTTCCCTAATGTGGGCATACACTGCAAGTATCCGACCACTACCCAATGCACCAGTCCTTGTCTTGCTCCCAAGGAAAAATCAGAGTAATAACCAGCTTCCAGCAGCCCGGTAGAACCAGTCAACCTTATATAAGATGATCACCACTTCTCTGTAGGAGGAGAGGATCTTTGGGAGGCTTTTCTCCATTCAGATCAATTTTTGGCCCTAGTGGAGTGCCGGTGCTGCTGCGTGGGCACAGCATGTCCCCATCTTGCTGGGAGACCCCGGCAGCTGAGTTCATAGGCTCTAAATAGAGCTAGTGGGAAACTATCCCTGCCAAAATACTCTGGGGCAAGGGAAAAAGGAAAAGATTTATTTCAAGTAATAACTGATTTGTTCTTGTAAAAGATGTGATTTTTTTTCCGCCCAAAAAATAGGTATGTGAAATAAGGGAAACCAGTATTAACTGTTTCATTTCATGTCTGCATTATAATAGTTTTTGGTCATCACAGCTGCCTTGGTATTCTCTGAGAAGCTCAGTTTGGACACTTTGTATTTCTTAACTGTGGAGCACCTTAACCAAACTGCATTTACTGTGAGGCGCTATCAAGAAAATGCCATTACTTTGGCTAACTTTCATAGGTTAGGGTAGAAAGTCTCCATCATCTCTACTCCCAGGAGCTGGGAGGAGCATCTCTGCACAAGGTACCAGTCTTCAGCCAGGCCACAGAGTTCTGACGTGATATCGACATGTTGCACTGAGAAAAGCAGTGATGCAGCGTTTGAACTGGGGCTCTGCCATGGTGCGGGAACGGTGGTTTGATGCAGTGTTTCAGCGTTGGTGTTGATATCAAAAGTGGCCCTGAGCAGAGCAGCAGCACCCTGGCCTGGTTTGTAGGTGAGAAGGGATAGATCCTGGCAGAAGGAAGGAGCCATGCCTTGGGAAAAACTGGTGCCTGAGTGCCCTGGCTGCTTTGCCATTAGGTAAGTCTTACAAGGTGTTTGAGGGGGAAGCAGCTGGCTGTACAAAAGGTCTCCACTCTGCCTCCCTCAGAGCCCTCCCAAAACAACAAAAATCATAGCCTCTGTATTTTTACATGCAGTGATGCTTCTTTTCTGAAGCAGTGCATTGCAGCGTGCCTCCCTTTTGACTGCATCAAAATCAAAGGCTCCTTCCAAAGCCTGCACTTGGTCTGTCACATCCTCCCCTGTGCCCACATTTGCTCTTTCCTCGCAGTGCAAACCGCTGGCACAAAATGGATGCTCTCTTGGATTACAGGTAGCATTCATAAACCCAAGTTTAGTTCATAATCAAACTCAGACCTATTCCTGAAATGTCATACCTGGGTTCCATGAAAATCTAATCAACCTAATCTGGTTTTCAGATACGGCGCACTCCCATAAACACATCATAAAGCTCATTCTGTATTACCACAGATGTTATTTGTCAAATAATTTCAAATAACAACTAAATGCTTCAAAAGAAGCTATATTTACAGAAAAAAAAAAAAATTACTCTCCATGGATTATTCACTCAGCGCTGGTAAATAGTTCGAGACATGACAATAAGCCCTCTAAGCACTGTGTGGAATTTATTTGCTGCTTTTGCTTCTGAAATACCACTTGAAATTCTCCAAGTCCCTTCTGACAGCTGCCCTCGCAGGGCAGGCAGTCCATGGGGGGCTATCATAGCCCGGAGGAGGAGGAGGAAGGGGCGGGGAACCAAGCATCAAAAGGAAAACAAGCTTTTATAAAAGCACAGAGAAATACATGTGGAGAAGCTTTCTGTCTGCACACTGGAGCGCTGATTCAATCAAACACACCGCTAACAGCATGGCAGCTTATGCGTACAAAAGAAATAACGCCGGCTGCAATGGCGGCTGCAACTGGACATGCATTTTGAAGCGTCCAGTTTAAAAAAAAAAAAAAAAAAAAAAGAAGAGATGGTTTTGTTATGTGATGATTAGATATTGTTTGTGATATTTGCAGACAGGGAGCAGCCATTTTCCAACAGAGTCAGCAGCTCAGTCCACGGAGCACGGCAGGGCCATAGCGCATTTCTTGCACCCTGCACCCCCAGGGCTGGGGCTGCCCCTTGTCACCAGCCAGCCAGGCGCAGAGCTGTGGGCACAGTGGAGATGCTCAGGAGCCCAGCTAGCGATGGAAGGCAGGGCTGAGATTTGCATCGGCAACGCAGCGACAAACCCCAACCCCTTTAGCGATGGTGGGAGTGGGTCCACCCATGTCCATGAGCTTCGATAGCAAATCTTCTGCAGATGCAGCACAGCTCCATCTGCCTCTTTCTGCCAGGGTGCTCATCATCTCCTCTGCAGTCACTTGAAGGGGATGAATGACCTATATTGACAGACACGCGCCTCCCTCCTGTGCCCCCACTTGCCGCTCGTGTGCCTTAATGTTCGCTCTGCCTCTGATCCACCCGGGCTTTCGCTCTCTTGCACCGAGACCCTCTTGCATAATATGCTAATGCTTTCTTTTAACCTACCAGTTTCCAGGTCAGGCGTTTTTCTCCCCAGGGGAGCTAGCAAGCCTTGTGACTGCAAGCCTGCGTCTGTCCCATGTGAGGCTGCCTCTCACAGGTTATTCATGAGGAAGAGCAGCGAGACCCAGTCTCCTGGCTCCCTGGTGCACATCTGGCAGCTGCGGTCAAACCTCCTGCGGTCCTGTGGGTCCCGGTCAGGGTGCTGGGTGTGGCTGCGGGGGGGATAGCAAGCCCCTGACAGTGAGAGAGGATGGGAGACAGACTTTCATAGAGACCAAGGTCCCACCTATGTTGACTACCAAGCCCTGATTATTGGACCCAGCAGCTTGTGTAATGATTAAGCCCCAGAAGGGGAAAAAGAGCAAAAGAGAAAAGTGAATGTAAATAAAATACTTATGGGTGAGGCATGAGGAAGAATAGAATATATGCTAAAAATTGTTGCTGGAGACGGTGAGAAAAATGGAACTTTTTGGCAAGCAGACTGAAGTGTGCATGCACGTGTGCGTGCGTGTATCCACCCGCGCGTGCAAGTGGTCATGCAGCACAGAGCAAGGGCAAAACCAGGAGGCCAGATCCTCGTCACTCCTGAAAGCAGCATGCCGTCAGTCAGCTGCCTACCTATCTTGTGTGAGAGTCTAAGGGTGGGTATGCAGGCTAGGAAATTTGGACCCCAAAGGGCTATCGGTTTTGCTCGCTCCCCTTATCCGAGGCATCTTTTTCTTTGGTTCTTCTTTGACGGACACCTCTTGCATCCACCCTCTACCCCTGACCACTTCTGTCCCTGCTCCGAACCCGTTTCTCTCTCTGCCTCACCTGGTGCCAGACCGCCTGGCCCTGCCCATGGCTCTGGCAGCGCCCGGCCATGCATCCACGTGGAAGGAATAGCTTTTGACAGTGTTTTTTTTGTCACACCAGCTCTTCACACTGTGGTGCCAGCTCAGTCCTGACTCTTCCAGTCAACACGCTGGGTGGGATGGGGTGAAGAGCTCGCTGTCAATGAGTATAAAGGCAACTTAACCCATGCCCAAACGACAAAAGATGCTTTAATAGGACTCGTGGCCAATATAAAAGGCTTAGCTCATTAAAAATTTGAGTTGAAGCAGTTGAGCTCTGACACTCTGGGAATATCGGCTTTCCGCACTGCACCGTGTGGATATAAAACCCTGGGCAGAAACATCGCCCTTTGCCTCGTCGCTCGGTGCCCGGGTGGAAGCCAGCCCCAGCAGCCAGGGCTGTGCAAGCTCTTCCACCATCCCTGCCCAGCCCTAGGCACGACCCAGACTCCCTGCTTTTCTTCTGTACATCTTTCCAGCCTTCTGCTGCTCTTTCTAGTCCTTGCACCTCTACCTCCACCTCCATTCTTGGATTCTTTTCTTCCTGTCTCCCTATTCAAAGCTGACTTTAAAAATGCCAGTGCTTTCTAGAGCTCTGTCCCAGGGACAGGGAGGTCCTTGACATCCAAGAGCAATGAAACCTCTTTCATTTTCATTGCACTAGCTTGTACATTTACTGAGGGTGACCAGAGAAGCTAGGAGAGCTTCCTGCCCTCATAAACTTCCCAGAATTTTTGTTAGAGGAGTGATACACTCTCTGAGAACTCTACGTTTCCAGTAGTTTCTTAGAGTGAGATATAAAAGCGAATCTCACAATTTATCAGGAAATAGGAGGGAAGGATGCACTTCACATACATGCAGTCAAACTGTCCTCATGCCATAGGGCAGAACTAGTAGGAAAATGGATTTGAAGGTAATGTTACGTGTTGTGGTGCAGACAGCATTAATAGACTGTGCCTGGTATTGCACTGCACAAGCCATCCAGGTGATTTCAGCTCTAGGAAGACCATGTGCTGTCAGGATGGGCACGTAGTGTGCTCGAAAAAGTGAAATGAAGCCAAGGACTGGGTGGTCAGAGATGTTCTTATTATGCATATGCATGTGAGACCAGGCAGTGGCTAATGCAGCTCGTCAACAAGTGTTTTAGGTCATTAAATAAGCACAAGCGCTGTTGCAATAGGCTGAGAAGAGCACACATGGGAAAGGAAGAGCAAGCGAGGTCCTGCATGTGTCCCAGCAGCAGACAGATGCATTGCTGTGACAGAGAGCCTGGCAGTGTGGTGGAGCAGGGCAGAGGTGGGAAGGCCCTCAAGATTTCAGAGGAAGAAAGAGGAGGCCTTCCACGGGATGCAGAAAGTAGAAATTTATTTCAGATAATTTTAGGTAGTTAACCCTGATGCTTTTATCTCCCTCTATATTCAATGGAGGGAGAGATGTGTTTTCAGAAGATGGTTTGGACCAACTTTATGCAAGGTGACTTTTTTCTAGTGTGTGCAGAGAGGACTTAAAGCAATGAAGCTCTCAACATTAGAGTTAAATGTCAGCAGTGATGATGTCAGGCTAAAATATTTATATATATGACTTTGATGTGTACCTTTTCCCACAGTTCTGCACCGTGGAAGGGTTCATTACAGCTCTGATGGATGAGTATCCTCATCTCCTGAGAGCCAGGAAGAAGGTTTTCATTGCAGTAGTCTGTTTCATCTCTTACCTTATTGGATTCTCCAACATCACCCAGGTACAGATAGACGCACTTGTATCTCCAATCGTGGCACCTTTCTAGTCACTTTGGCATATCACAACAGTACCAAAAGCTTTGAGAGATGTGACAGCACCCCTAGGAGCATCCTAATGCTGGATACATGAGCTTACTCCTCACCTAATTTTTACAACCATCCTATTGTCGGTCTGGCTTGGTTTTTTGCTATTCACAATAAGGGCTCAAGCCAACAGAGCATGAGCTGAGGGAACGCTTGGTGCAAAGGGTTAAGATAACATGAAGAAGACCAGTCTGTTGGGGCCCTAAACCTCTGGGGCTGAAGCAAAGGTTCGTGTGTGTGGAGGTCAAGGCTGAGTGGTTTGGACGCTGTGTGGAGTGCTATAGGTTTGTGGGAAGGCAAGGCAGCAAAACTCCTGGGAGGGGCAGAGCAGACTAAATTAAGTGACTCCATCTAAACTCAAGAAAAGTAATAAAGCCTCATGAATCCCTGCTTTTCTCCTCACCGTTGACCATGCCTGAACAGTCTGCAGGAGCACATCAGTGTTGCTGCTGGGAACCAGATTCCGGTGGAAAACGTTGCAACACTGGCTCTACTGTCCAAGGAAATTAACATTAAAGCCAGTGGACACAGATAGTAGCAATCCAAGCATCCAGATGATATTGTTAACCATAATCTACAACTAAACTCCTTGACCCTTGTTTTGTCTCCTCAGGGTGGCATTTATGTCTTCAAGCTGTTTGATTACTACTCAGCCAGTGGCATGTGTCTTCTCTTTCTTGTCTTCTTTGAGACCATCTCAATTTCTTGGTGTTATGGTAAGCATAAAATACCTTGTTCCTTTGTTTTCTCCATGGGCACGGTGAGTTATTTCAGAAGCCTCTCACAGTGAAGCCAATGAAAACTTTGCAAATGAAAATAAATCACACTGATAACTCTAGAAAATCAGGAACAAGAGGCTGTCATTTCACTTCTCCAGGCCACCATGAAGACCACTGCACAAGCTGGCAGATGCCTAGGGTCCTGCCCTCTGGTCCTTCAAGAGGACACCAGGAACATGGAAGCTGCTAGCACGAATCTGCTTTTGTGCCCCTGTACTCCATCCCCTCTAGATAATGCTTCTTAATGCCACAGCATCGTCACTGTCTTGCTGTGGCTGTCTGTGCTGTGTCATTGGAAGAAATGATGACCGTGGTGCAGAGATGGGATGTTTTTTTCAACCTCATTTCTTCTTGTAGGGGTGAACAGATTTTACAGGAACATTGAAGAAATGATAGGCTATAAACCTTGCATCTGGTGGAAGATCTGCTGGGCCTTCTTCACTCCTCTTGTCTGCTTGGTAAGAACAGAGGAATCCCATCTGCAAGAGTGGATCCTCTTAGTTTGGATGGGCTGTAGGGGAAACACTATGTTCTCCATTCAGTTTAGGTCTGGTGCAAGGTGGCGCTAGGTAGACCTGAGATGGGAAAAGTAATACAGGAGCCTCTTTCACTCTGCCTGCTGGAAATCAGCCATAAGAAAAGCTCTAGATTATTGTTTTAATCTAAATGATGCCATCAGCTCTTCATTCTTCTTTCTGAGATGCCAAAAGATAAGCAAATAATTTTCTGTTTTAAAAAGCCATTATTGGTGCTGGTGAAGGCTCTCCGCTACTCCAGCTCCAGCCTCAGCCCCTGATAGGCTTGTCAGAGCAAAAGACATCAGCAAATGCAGTATAGCTGACCGTGGAACAATTTTGCCTTTGCTGGTTCCTGCACTTCCAGCAGGAGTAGTACAGGGAACGATGTGAAATGGCCAACGTCAGGAAGATGACGGCTCCCAAGGCCAGCTGTGAGGATGCCGATAACTCACTTAAGAGCCGATGTGGAGACACCACTTGTCTGAGTAGTCTGCTGAAGAAGGAAATCAGTGGTATTCCCGTTCCAGCTTTTCACATAATAATGGGAGGAAAAGTTATATGAAAGTACCAGTTGGTAGGCTGAGAGCACCTAGACTAGTTTAAGGAGCTATAAGACCGTTGGGAGCTAAGAGGTTAGTGAAGGAAAGAATGGATAGATGGACTCCAGTTTTGCATGCCTTCACCTGCAATGGCTGGTGCTCTTTTCCCAGGGTGTGTTCTTCTTCAGCGCAGTGGAAATGACCCCTCTGACACTGGGAAAATACGTCTATCCTGCGTGGGGACAAGGCATTGGTTGGCTTATGGCTCTGTCCTCCATGGTACTGATTCCAGGATACATGATGTACTGTTTCTTCACCTCAACGGGGACTCTCCGGCAGGTATGAAGATCTTCACCACTCCTTTTCTGCTCTCTTCTTAGACTAAGCCCCACACTGAACTCAGTTTAAGGAGAACCAAGTGGACTCTACTCTGACAAAGTTGTCAGATTACTTTGGGCTGGTGCTGCAGGAGCTCCACACACCCTCTCTCCAGAAGGGCTCAAGTCAGCCCCAGCACACAGAACAGCCTCCCACGACTCGGGCTCGCTGGAGAGGAGTTACTAGCACAACTGAGCACCAACACACCTAAATGTCTGGCAGCACGTAGCTGGCTGCATCTGGCCAAGTGGGTAGACCTTCAGGTAATCTCTGCTTAGGTCACTCTGTTGTCCATCACTGAGCTCTAGTTTGTCACCATCACAAAAAAGGGAGCCCTCCTCCCCTGGATATCTCTTTGGTGCTGGGAGGGGGACTGGAGCTCTGGAAGAAATTGGGAAGAAACCCGTGAGTTTTTTAACCCAGAGAAATCCCAATCCCTGGCAGTCCCTGGTATGATTACCTGGCACTTCTCAGCATGAGATATTTCAAGCTGCCTTTGAGCAGGAAGCTTGAAATATCTCATGGCTCGGACCTGCTAGCAAGAGAGACGTGCACAGTGGTAATTTGTCATGTGCTTTGCAAAGGGCACGCAATAAATGATGGGTTAAGAAGCAAGGCAGACTTTTAGGCAAGACCCATGGTACCCACAACTCTGATCTTTTTTAAAACTTTTTTTTTTTTTTTAGTTTCAGTAGGGTTTTATGTAGCAGTGAATTGTGAGTCTCTGTATGTCATACCTAGGAATAACTGTTAAGATTTTATTTACAGTGTTGACATATAGTGTTGAGAGCACTGTGCACAAAGTCCCTGGCTCAATGCTGTCTGCTGCAAGCTACAGGTGTAAGAAGCTGCCGTAGGGGTGCTGACTTATGGCTTTCGCAGCTGCAACAGCCACCAGACACCATCCAGATCCCATGAGTTTACTTCATGGATGTTGCATTTTGAGTAATGTTTAATTCAGAAATGTTTTGGCTGGAATTGCTGGGCTGAGGTCAGTTTCAGGCACCTCTACCTCTGAGGTCAAGGTGCAGGTGAATTTGACTTTCCTTCCTCCCAGGTCTCCATATGCCTAGGCTCTGATGTGGGAATGGGGTGGGTAGATCTGTCTCAGATCTGTCTCAGATCTACTTTCAGTTTCTGGTCTCTCATCTGAGGTTGAGTTTAGGTTCTTGCCTTTGGTGTTGAGATTCGCATCACTGTTGAGATTTGCATTGAGGTTCCTGCAGGACTGAAGCCAGGGTGTTACGTCAAGCCACTTTGGCGATTTTGGGTTGAAGGCCAAAGGCAATTCCAACAGTAGATCCTTTATCAGATGTTTCGAGGGCTCCTTATCCCCTCATAATATGAGCTGGAAAAGCAGCAAAAGGGAAGACTGCAAATACAGACAATGATTCAACCCTTTGCTTAGTCTCAATCCTGTTTCCACTAGGGACGGTGAAATTATGCTCCTGGCATCTGAGAGCAGCGCATAAACATCTTTCCACCCATCCCCTCAGCATCCCGAGTAACCAGCAGTGCCAGGCAGCAGCATGAGTGGCTGGTGTGCACCCTCCTCATCCCACTCTCCCTCTAACAGCACCCACACACATCAGGAGACCCAGACCTCCTCCCCACTGCTCATAGACCCAGGAGTGAGCAGCAGATGGCAGCAGGAAGAACATAGACTTCTCTGTGTGTGTGTGTGTATGTGTGTATTGCTATCAGAGAGACAGAGAGAATTTTTGGCCTCTTCTATGTGCAGATCCTGGATCAGTTTGTAATAGAGCTGGAGCTGGAGGGAAATTAGATGCCAATGCTGAATAAAGTGGTTTTGACAGACAGGAAAGATTAAAAGTCATTTTGATCCTACTGAGCATGAATGTAAGGGGAAAAAAAAAAAGACCATGAATGGCAGAAGCAGCTCAGTGAACATTTCAGGGACTTCACCCAGCAACAGCCACTTCAGCGGTATTGCAGAGTAGGGGCTTGTTTCCCTTTGCTGGAAAGAGCTTTATCCTGACTTAGTGGTGTCTATTCAGGTCAGACTCAATTCTTCTCTGCCTTCTCTTCTGCAACTTACAGCATCAGTCCCTCCCTGACAGGCAAAAGTGATTCATTCTTCTTCATCGCTCCTGATGCTCAGTCCACACGCCTCCAGTAATGACTTGCCCCTCCAAATTTTCCTGGGTTCTTGCCTCACTTTACTTGGCTCTGCGGTTTTCATTTGATCAGCTCAGGATGACAGGAACGGCTGCTAGTGCAAAGGCTTATGCAGGTGGACTGGTCTGATCTGCACCGGTGGCACAGACCGTAACCTTGTCAGCACGCTGTAGCTAGTTAGCAGTGCTTTATAATAAATCCTAGTTGAAAAATTATGGAAAGTGGGAAAATGGGTCTGCTCTGAAGCATGTGACATTGCAGCTTTTGTTCCTGCTTGCAGCTGGCATTGCCTGGTAACTGTTTGCCCCTGTTATAAGGGTGATCCCTGCATTTCGGATAAAAGGAGGAGCTGCTGTGCTGTGCACAGCACCAAAGCAAAGGTGACTTGCAGAGGCTTGCAGCAGATTGCTGAACGGTGCTGGAGGAGTAATTCCTACCCCATGCGCCATCCCCTGACCCTGTAACTAGGGCCACCTCACCGGCTTGGGGCGAGGGGTCCCGACCCTCAGCCACTGTCATGCACTGGCTGTCCCACCACTGTTGCCTCTGGTCCCCCAGCTGACACACTCTCTCCCTTTGTTTCCGGGCAGCGTTTGCAGCAGATGACACAGCCCAAGCCAGAGGTGCACGCTCAGAACAATGGCCTCCAGCCGAAGACATCCTTGAACGGGAGGGTCTTGGATGCCGCCGTCTAGGAGGAGAGCCCAGACCTCCTCACCGTGCCCCGTAGCTGCTCGCGCCATGTTGTCCCCTGAGTTCCTCCAGCACAGCTCACTGTTCCGAGCTCTGCAGTGGCTTTTGCTTGTTGAACAGAGGACCTACTGGAGGAACCCTCCTGCATCTCTTCCTCCTGGCCCAGCTTACCCAGGTTCTGCTTGAGCTGCCACTGGGGTGTTTTGCGGTGACTGTCTCCATCATGCAACATCCTGGTCCAGGCTTTCAGAGAGGAATGGCTGGTGCCCAGGTCTTCCTCCTCCTGACAAGAGGTGATGTTTCTAGAGAGCTTAGGCTGATGGCTGACCACTTCTCTGTTCTTCTTGCCTTTCCACGTCAACCTCCGCAGAGCATCCTGTAGCATGCAGCCATGCTGTCACCCCAGAGAGCCAGCTGCCACCAGGTTTGAATTGCAGACAGTTGTCAATTGATCCAGCATAAACCAACACTAGCAAATCCGTAACTGGAGTGGATGTGGATTCCTGTGAGGAGCTCAGCCTGCAGGTAGCTGTAGGATATCACCTCGAAACTGGAGAAGGGCATCAGGAGAGGGATCGGGTGCCGCGTTTCAGCCCTGTGCAGTCTCCAGCCATTTTCACCGCATCTGTCGGGGCTGGCACTGTGACCTAGCAGAGCAGGCAGCCTTCTTCCTTCTGGAGGATCCTGCCCTCTGCAGCTGTGTGCCATAGCCACTCCTTGACCCTAAAATTTAGTTAAGAGAGTAAGTGGAGGGCTCTTTGCTAGAAGCTGTCCCAGTCCCCTCCACTGACCATGCTCTGCTGCGATCAGCTTTATGTGGAGGCAAGAGGTCTGCTGTGCGACGGGGAGACTTGTCAGCACAGTGCAAATCTCCCTCCCAGCTGGAACAGGGCAGTTCCTGCCAAATACCCTCCCTGGCTGTGTCCCTGGGTGGGAAGCAGTAAGATACAACATAGTTCCCACAGGTGGTTTAGCTTGTACCTTTTTCGGGAAATGGCAACACCTAAATCCTAGCCAGTGGAAAGGAGGAGCTCCTGGGGGAGCATGTGGGCACCATCCTTAAACCCACCCCTGTGAACCAGTGTTGACTTCCCTTGCAAAGTGTCTGCACAGCCAGCTGCTGGCGCTGGTACATCCCAGCTCCCAGGCCACACAGCATGGAGGGGCCATGAGCTGTTGTAGATGATGCTGGAGGAGTGTCTAACACCTCAGAGGAGGCTGGGAAGTGTTTCAGAGCAGTCCCAAAGCAGCAGCAGCATATTTCTGGTTTATGAAGCCTTGAGAAAGGAGGTGCCTCATCACAGCAGCATGTGCAGGTGTGGCAGTGATGCTCCTGTTTGTGACAGCCTCCCAATGACCCCACGTGGAGACACCCGTGCACTCTGAGCATTTGATGAGCATCTGTCATCTGCATGCACGCACAGTGTGGCTCAGTGCAAATTAGTCTCTCCCCTCCCTCGGCACCCTGACAGCATCGCCAGGTCTGCTGGCCCTCCTTCCCACCAGCTTGCGCTCCCAGGCTCAGCTCAGAGCTGACGAATTCACAAACGAGTGTCCGAGGAAAGGGTACGTCCCACTGACACAGTGGAGCTGTGACATGGCGCAGGCTGGCCCCGTGCTGCCCATCTCTGGGACCAGCCGGTGCGTGGGGCCAGCCTGCCCTTCTGCTGGTCTCCCAGCCTGAGGAAAGAAGTCGTCTGGTGATTGATTAAAGCTGAAGTTGTTCGCCTTTGGGGTTGGTCCCTTGCCAGCTCGCCAACGCATCTCCATCAACGTTGCTTTAGAAGTGTAACCAACTGGTGTTTGTACACGTGGCACGTGCTGCATCCCAGCTCTGAGCGGTCACGGCTGCCAGGCCTCCAGTGCATGTTTTGCAGTCCCCAGCACCACAGGCTGAGATCCCACCTTGTTGCGCATCTAATCGTTAGGATGTTTACGTCCAAAAAAATCAGGAAATGCTGAATCTACAGGCTTGGTCTTATAAAGCCAAAAGCCAAACACTGCAAGCTGCAATCATAGTTCATCACAATTAACCTCAGCCAGTCACAGGCGTTTCATCTTTCCTTGTCCTGTAATTGCAAGTGCTAGTGGAGCTGAAATTTTCTATTCCCCTTTCACCTATTTTTATAAACCAAGGGATAAAGGAAATTACTCTGTTATATACATGTATGTCCTTTGAAAGGGACATCTGTATTGAAAACAGATGCTAACCTCTGATGTTTGCAGTAATGACCTTTACTAGAAACCTGCCTTTTCCTATGCATCCAGGTCATGTAATGTCCCCCCCTTTAAATGCAGACTGAAAAGTTGCGCAGGCAGGTGATGGGCATAGGAGTAAATTCTTGAGCGAGGCCTTAAAACCATGGAAAACCCCAATTTTTCCAGCTTTATTGGGGTAGCTCAGGTTTGAGGTGGAACAAAGCAGTGGTCATTTTTGAAACTTTTGGCCAAAGAGCTTGGTTGCTGGGAGAGCTGTTCAAAGGATTGCACCATCCAGGTTGTTCCTCTAGGGGAAGGGAGAAGGAAAGGTTCAGAAAATAAAGTCCCTTCCCTGGTGGCTGAGGAAATCCCTAAATCTCCAGTTCCTTTTTGCTGGGATTTTAGTCCCAGCATCTCTCTGACTTGTGGCCTTGTGTGTGGCAGGCGCAGAGCATCACTCCAGGTGTAGCAGCAGGGGCTACCCCACACACGGGCTGCTCATAATAACAATATTTGATGAGATTTAACCATTTGCTCAGTTTTCCCCCTGTGACCTTCTCCTTTACTTTCCCTTCTGCCCTGCTTCTTTTCCTTCAGTTACCTCACTGCTTCCCTACTATCATCCATCCAATGGAAACTATCTACCTCAGCTTGCTTCTTCCTGCTTTTTTGCTTCCCCTACTGTCAGATTACACCTCTCCCTCCCTTCTCTTCTTCTTTCTATTCTTTCCTCGTTTCTATCTCTCTGTATTATTACCAGCATCACTTCCCTGCTTCTTTCACATGCTCTCCTTCCTTATTCCTTATTCCTTATTCCTTATTCCTTATTCCTTATTCCTTATTCCTTATTCCTTATTCCTTATTCCTTATTCCTTATTCCTTATTCCTTATTCCTTATTCCTTGTTCCGTATTCCTGCATGCCTGTGGCTCAGCTGCTCGCTGTGCATGCTCTCAACCCTTCTGCCTGCAGAAAGCTGGAGCTCAGGATCCCACAGAGGAGCTCAGCTTTCTGTAGGATCCGGTCCCTAAGAACCAATTTCCATCCTGATATCAAAATTTTAATGAAGTTGTAGCTCTCTTCTCTTTGCGCCAGAAAGCACCGTGCCAAGCAATGCTCTCTCTTGGTATGACTAGAAGAGCCATTTCCACCTATATTCCACCAGTCTCTGCAGAGCAGTGCCTGTTCTGAAAGACGTTGTGGCCTTTCCTGGTTTTGCACTATTTTATCTCCACCATGAATGTTTCGATCCGCAAAGTCTGGCATTTGCAGCCTTGCAGGGAGGAATTTGCTCTTCAGCAAGCTCTCTCTGATTGACCAATCCCCTTCTCCAGCATTTCAAACCCATTCCATCCTTAGTGCCGGAAGAGCCTTCCCACCTCCATCCCCAGCAGGGATGGGGCTGGGCTCATCCCACACCTCAGAAGTGCCGCTGTGGGCAGGTCAGTGAAGCAGCCGTCTCTGCGTGTTTACTCTGTGACTTCAGGCTTTGGATACCAACGGAAAGGCTTGTGCCGTGCTCGGTGCCAGTGACTCCTTCATAGGAGCCACTCTTGTGCCGCTCCCACCGTGCGTCACTTCTGTTGACCACCCCTCCACTCCCCACTCCTTTTGGCTCACCCAGCAGAGAGGATATGTGCGTGGCCAGGGGGTGGGATGGTCCCCTCTCCCCCATGCTGCGGTTCAGAAGAGGATCCCGCTCCCCTGTGCTCACCTACAGCACTCCAGCCTTTTCTCTGCCCCCTCGCCCCCCCAGCACCTGACGGCCTCTCCCTCCTGCCTTGGGCATCCACTTGATATAATCCTCCGTGAAACCTCTTAATTCTAAGGAGCTATTTAGGGAGCTGTGCTCAAATCCCTCTGAAATCCTCTTTTTCCCAAGGGCTGTGAAAAATAAAACAGGTGCCATTGCCCCCACCCTCTGCTGCAGCAATGAGGGCTGAGGGGGGCGATAGGAGAGGCAGGATTGCGTCGTTGCTGCTCAAGCGCCGCTTCCCCTGGAGATGCAGATGCGACCCTCTCCCATGGGAGAGGGGAAGCTCCTGTGGCTACTGTTCTCCCAGATGTGCTCCAACAGCTGACAGCTGGTTGTACAAACACGTGTGCAACGTCCACATCACAATACCGATGCCGTGCGGCACTGTAAGGCTTCGGCTAGCCGATCACCGTGTAGCTTGTAGTCTCTCCACAACTCTATTAAAACAATTTGTGCTGTGCATCAGGGGATGCACTGAAACCTGGTGTCATTCTGGATGAGCAACTTGTCCTTATCCCTCTCCTGTCCCGGGGGATTCTCTCTGGACTTGGGGACTCTGCATTTGGTGGTGATGGCCAAATGGGAAGGAGGTCTGTGCCACTAAGGGGCATGTCTGCTGTGGTTTCACTTGTATTGAGGGCTACCAGCCCACCTATGGCGATGGAGCTTGCACCAAGCATGCTGCCTGCTTTCCTCAGAGGCTGGGTGTATGAAACACGGTGCTCAGCATTGGATGCCAATACTGGCACTGGAGGCCACGCGGTGTGCCCATACAGCATGGTTTTCCTCTCCTGATCCTGTCTCTGTACAGCTCTGGTTGTTGGTCAGAGTCCACCTGAGCAGCTCAGGGGTAGGATGAAAAAGCCTGGGAACTCTGAAACCTACGGATGATGCCTGTGACCTAGCTCTTAAAATGGAGTGCAGAGACCATTCTGATCATTGCATGCTCTGAAAGCCCTTGGAAAAGGGAGAGAAGAGATGTCAAGTGACAGTTGAAAGGTGGGAGGTCCCATAGGGGCTGGCTACCATCTCCCCCTCCATCGCCTTGACCACTGCAGCAGCCCATTCAGGTACTTGTCACTTCTTCCTCCCTTCTCTGCTTTGCATGCTCTTGCTCACCTGGATCACCTTCCCTTTTTGGGGAGAGGCTTCCCTGCCTGTACCAGCTTTTCTCTCCTCCTCAGCCCTACTTGGTACCAGTGACCCATGAGCCCCAAATCACTGGATAGGCGACTCATCCAGTCACCCCTGTGCAGAGGCCATGCCTCCTTCCTTCCCCAGAGCTTCCCACCACCTCTGCTGGCGCAGGAAGCCAGTGCTGCTTCATTGACATCTGACAAGAGGTGTCAGATGTGTTCCTCTCCCCTACCGACAGCCCTCCAAAGCCTAGGTGGAGGGGAACAAGGGCGCTGCGAAAGTGAAAGCTGCAGCGCTGCACACCCCACAGGTTTTAACACCTGACGGACCTGCTCAGAGCTGCATGGCAGCAGTGATGTTACCACCCTGGTCTCAGGTTTGTTCACTCCGTTAGGAGCAACCCCCACATCTGGTGTCTCTCCCTCCAGCATGTTGGGTGCCCTCTCCACCGTAGGTCCCCACGTGTCCCCTGGTGTGCTCCAGTGGCAAGCATTTGGAGGGCTACCTGTGGAGTGGTGGAGAGTTCCCCCCAGATTTAGCACTTGCCCTGGCACATCCCAAGGGGTCTGGGACCTACGTGCAGCCATTAACCGCTGGATAAAGGATTTTGAGCCCCAGGGCTGTGCCCACTGGGGAACCCAGGTGGTGGTCCCAGGACAGAGGCCTGAGGGGTGGCAGGGAACACGGATGGCATCCCAGTGTCTCCACCACTGGAGGCAGCACTGCCAAAGGCAGCGTGGGGCTCCTGCCAAGCACGCATCCATCATCACCATGATGCTGTCAGCCAGGCAGTGTCCGTGTCTGGAGACGCTCAGGAGAGGTTAGTGCTCCCCACGTTGATACCTGACGGCCGTGACAGTGATGGAGATGCTTCCCGACAGCCTGGCGTGACACCGCTGCGCTGCCAAGAAAACAGCACCAGCCTTCACGGGGGCCCCAGGGACCAGCCATGGCCCCTCAGCTTGCTGCAGCCTGGCCATGGGGGCAAAGCCATGGCCCCTCAAAGGGTGGCACGTGTGCCCACCGTGGCCTCTGGGGACCAGCAGCCCTCCCCCCCACAGCTGCAGCCCTGTGTGGAGCAGATGTGCAGGGGTTCATGGTTCATCCAGGCCATATTCTTGTACCACAGGAGCTTTCTCCAGTGGACCCTGGGGTGGGGTCTGTGTGTTTCTGCTTCCAGACAAGGAAACTCGACCCAGTGGAAGGGACTTACATGAGTCACTGCAACGATAGCACAGGGGCTATCGGCCTCAGAGGGCCCATGGCCACAGTGTGGGGCAGGTAATCTGCCCTGGGGGGCACTCCTGCCCAGACAGCACATCTCCTGGGAGCCTGGGGGATGTGAGCAGGGTGTAGTTGAGCCCAGCCGCCCGCCACCCCTTCGCCTGTGCATCCACCTCGGACACATGCTGGAGCTGACTGATGTGCCTTTAAAAATAACTCCTCAGTGGGGACGAGGACAAGAGATAGAGAGTGATGGGCACTTTTGGTGAGAGGAGGACAACATCCCCCTCCATCTCTCCCTGCCCTCTCGATGTCCTGGTCGAGTGGCTGCTTTGGGTCGCCGCCTGCCCAGCCCATGGCATGAACCCTTCAATGTGTTTTTGAAGTGAAGCGTGTTTGGTCTTGCAGGAGGGACAGAAAGAGAGCTGGTATCTCTCTCCTCTCTCTGCACTTCCTGCAAATGAAGAGATTAGGAATTAGAATCCAAGACTCTTATTTTAAAGCGGCTTTTCAGCTCTGTGAGGGGAACTTCAGTGTGAAGCTCTATAGGGAGCTGTGTGACAGAGCAGCTGTCACAGCCCCAGCCATGGTGGTCGCTTGGGTGGCAGCAGTCAAGGCTCGGCAGTGCCCTCTGGGCTCCCGCAGTGGCTACCTGGGGTGCCACTTTGGCAGGGAGGAGGGTGGGAGGTGGCAGAGGGCTCTGCAGCCCAGGGTACGGGCTGGACACCCGCCTTGGCAACACAGAGCGCGTCTGAGTGCCGGGCAGGTGCTGCCCTCGGGCTGTGCCAATGGATTTTCAGGGATTCCTGGATGCTTTGAGCTTTGAAAAGAAAGAGGGGTCTCTTTCTTTGGGGATGGAGGGTGAGTGTGTATTAGCCATCACTGTTTAAATGGGAATGTGCAGGGTGAGTGGCACAGCCACGATGAGAGGTGTGCGACAGCACGGTCCCCCGGCAGCGTCCCAGCCACATGAACCCAGCCCCACTGGGGCTGCCCCAATCCCCAGCAGCGCCGCAGCCCCCGGGATGCCCCCCCAGCCATGGGGACTCCTCCTTAGGACAGAGCTTTGGGATCTGAGAGACATCCGCTGCTGCTGGCCCCCATGGCAGCATCTGCTCCTGGGATGCCACATGCCAAATTGCACCAGCCCAAAGCATCCTGTGGCCCCCGGGGAAGCTTCTGCCCCTCACCACCGGCAGCATCTGCCCTGCTGAGGCAACGTGCTCTTTTTTCTTTTGCACTTTTCCCCCTGTTTCTTCTTCCCGCTGCGTTCATGGCAGACCTGTGCTAAATGTTAGCAAACTGATGGGTTTTTTTTTCATTGGCATCTCTACCGCCTTTCCCTCCACTAATTATTATAGCAGTGCCTCTTCTAGGGCACGACGACAGATGGCTGGGGTTTTATCTTTGAACAAGCTATTTAATAAGGGCTCCTGCTTTTCCCTTGCACATTTCTTTCCTGGCTGCTTGTCCTGAGCTGACTATGGGTTGTCCTTTTCACTGGGGATGCCAGAAGATGGGAGTTGAGGCTGAAGGCCGAGGTCAGATCCCAGGGAACGGGTTTTTTTCTTTCCTTTTTGAAAGGGAAGATAATTCTGCCTGGATTTGTGTGGCCCTTACTGAGCATCTCTATCCCTCCCTACAAAAAGATGTGATGGGGAACCAGTCCCTGCAGGCTTTTTCTGTACTTGGTTTTCCTGAAGAGTTTCCAGAGCCAAGTGTCCTGAGGACTTGGTACCATTAACGCTGAGCTGTTTGGCAACGCCTGCCCGAGCGAGAGGGTTAGCGTTGATTTGGGCTCCCTGCACAGCAGGACTGCAGCACCACTCACTGTTTTGTTTTCCCCTACTTTTATTTGCCCCTCCCTAGGGAGATGAAGAGGAATTGGTGGCTTTTCTTGCCTTTTACGTGGATTGTTACAACAGTTGTAACATCAGCTGTCCCAGGTTGCCCCTACTCCTGCCAGGGCTTTTTGTCCTAGCAGGGAACAAGCCCTGCTCACAGCATCCCGGGAGGGCTGGCATCCAGCTAGCTGCTGTCAGAGCTCAGCTGGCAGAACCCCCGTGCTATGCTCTCATGTTGGCATGGCCTACCTGCAACAGGCTTAGCTGTTTTGGGCTTAGCCAGAGCCAGCACAGAGAAGTCTGCTCAGAATATATGGATTTGTGCTGTCCTACACAGAACATGTTGTCCTCCTTCTCCTGCACTGCCCAAATACTTAGCTTCAAGTTGTTTACAAAATATAATGAATACCTCATTTCAAAAAAGGTGGTATAGGGAGGAAAGGGGAAGTGATTCCCCCATCTCAGGCAGCGGTTGGAGGCAGGAGGGTGCAGAGGCAGCTGTGTCGTGGGCATCCCAGCAGCAAGATGGTGGTTGCAGGAGGAGTGAGAATCCCTGTACCATTGGGCTGCACATCATGTGGAGGAGTGTCAGCGCGCATCGCCTTGGACTGACCCAGCTCTTTCCCAGCCAGCTGTGCAACCGGCACAGGGTGGCAATGGAAGGACACAGACAGCTTTAGTGCCCCATGGGTGGACACCAGTTTGCAGTAGGGTGTGGGAGAAGGCTGGCCTATTCTACCTGATTTAGCAATGGGAAATGCATGAGTAGAAAAATGGGTCTGCCGGCTTGGGAAAATAGTGGGTGTGCAGCTGGATGAGTGGAGGAGAGGGACAACTTCTCCTGTTGCTGGCACTATGTGAGTCCTGTTCGATCAGCCAGTCTGTGAGGAGTCAGCATGAGGCTTTCACATGTTTGAGATGAAGAGCTGAAATGTACTGAGACGTCAAGGCCTCCATAGTGGGAGGGAAAAGGAAAGTGTACCTGGAATGTTAGGATGGGCACACTTCATTTAAAGTGTTTTTGCTGATACAGCCTTGGCCCTACAGTCCCATGGAGGAAGATCCTTCCCTCTCCCCTTCCACTCCCTGTTTATTTTTGAAATGAACTTGATACTGTTTGGGAGACCTTTCCCTTCATGAGGAGGAAGGCTTAGGAAGACAGGAGTCTTTTTTTCAATAAGTCACTGATGACTATGCCATATTGTCAGATCCCAAGGCTAGAGCATGAGTGTGGCATAAAATAAGATCCTACCCTACATGCTTGGGAACAATCACAGGCTGTGGATTGTATAGATTAAGGTAGAAAACACACCTCCTCAGCCAGCTTTTAACTTCAGTTGTACTCATTAGCTGCAGGAAAGATGCTCCGAGGCTGGCCAAGCGTGACAGAGCTGCGAAACTGCTTAAATCCCACAGCCCTACTCACCAGTCATCCTCATCCTTGAGCCACCTGCTTCATCCTTCAGCCACCTGCCTTAGGTCAGGCAGGAGAATGCGCATGAGTCCGGGTTGCTAGACTCAGGCTCTGGGCAGTGACTTACAGAGAGACACCTCTTCCCTAGCAGCTGACTGTGCCAGGAAACCTGAATCTGTGGGGAATGGTGGAGGCCCACTCTGTCATCAGTTGTGCCCCAGGCACCTCTGAGGCACCAGCACAATCTTTCCAGAGTCCCCCAGCTGAGGCAGAAAGGGGCCCTGGACACAATAGTGACACTGCAGGCACAATCCCTTTGCTGTCCCTGATAAATGACTGTGACACAGCAGCTTTGGGGTTGCGGTGACCTTCCTGCCACCACATTGCTCCCAGAGAGCTCCATTCTTTGCGCCAGCCTTGGGATGGGTATCTGATCCCGGGGACAACCGCTGTGAAGTGGGAGAGAGAAGGCCGTGTAGTGTTGAGTTTGGCGGCAAGTCTTCTGCATCTTTCTTGACAGGGGGTGGGTGGAACCCAGTTACAGCAAAGCAGTTGAGGGATGTGCTTGATTTAAAGTCCATCTCAAAAGTTTGAGAGAAAAACTGCATCTCAAAATTCTCTGTTTTGATCAACTCCGAACGCGCTATATATATGTTATTGTACATTATGCATACTGCAGAGATACAACAGCGTACAGCTGCAGTGTGACAGTGTTGGTATATGCTTTTTGGATTATCTGCGCTTTGTACCAGCACTACCTGTGTGTGTCTACACAGTATTCGTCCCAAAGGGACCTGCCATCTTCCAATTAAGAATAGTACCTGCACATTGGAGCAAGTTAGGAGTATTTCACATATAGACAATCTGGTTTTATTGCTTTCATCTTTACAGCCAGGTGTGTGATCTAAACATCAGGCAGAAATTTCTCCAGTAATCTCCTGTTTCAAAACATCTTAGAAAATGGCTGTTTGGGATGGGTTGATTTATAATATACCCGTGGCACACAAAAACATAAATGGAAGCCTCTGAATCCCTGGGAAATTTCCTCTCTATGTCTCGGTGGGATTTCTGTCCCCCTGAGTGTTTCATCATGGGCCTGGAGATCTACGGGATTCTTTGAAGCCAGCAAAGAATTTGCAACCTATAGACAGGAGTTTTTAGCAGGTGCAATCTGAAGCCAGCATCTTTTTGACACAGCTGCAAAGATGTAGGTTGCCTCCCCCCATCCATTGCAGAGGAGAGCTTGTTTTGTGTGCGCGCGTGTGTGTGTCTCTGCTCATCTCTCTCATCCCTGTGCAGAACTTCACAAAGGTCAGTTTCATTAACCTTGGGGTTACGCTTTGTGTAAATATGCATGTAGATCTGATTTGCATGGGAAATATCATTTCCCTTATGTGTCTCCCATCCAAATGTTAACCAAGCCCGAGCCTACATTGCTTGTGAGATGTGCCGCAACGGCAGCCACAGCCAGCGCAGCTGTCCTGCTCAGGCAGCGCGTGGCTGCAAACGCCTGATGGTTTTGCACAGCATGTTCAGCCGCGTGGATAGTAGAGGTGCCTGCGTGTTATCTGCCGTATAGTCCTACACGTTGGCAGATGGTGTGTGCATTAACACACAGTATGTACTTGTGTCTCTGGGTGCATGAGTTTCTCTGTGGCCAGCTGGCATCCAACACATGCATTGGCACATGCAGCTTGCGAAGTTGCTCTCCTCGCCGCAGCGTGCACATGCAGCCGCACGCGCTTTGCATGGATGTGTGGGCCTCCTTCCCCAGAGGTGCAGAGCTACTCAGACGTGAGCAGAGGGCTTGGGGCTGGCTCTGCTGTGTGCCACCAAGATGGAAAGGAAGGAGCTGCAGCACAGAAGGGCTTTGCCTTCCCCCTGCCCAGTTTTCCTCTCTGCCTCACTGCAGGGGTGAATTCACATTGAGTTACCATCTCTTGGACAAGATTATTTCTTCCCGGTTTCCTCTGGATCTGATCCTCAGAGAGCCTGAGCACTGAGCTAGCTCCTGCTGAATTCAATGAAAAATCAGCAGTAGCCACAGCAGGCTGCCCCTGAGGCCAGCAGGAAGCCAGGATGCTCAGCGCTCCTCAGGAGTGCACCCTTGGTGTGTCACCCGTGCGCCTGCCGACGGAGCACAGGGACACGGGGAGTGGGGGCTGAGGCAAAGAAGACATTAGCGCACAAGTGACATATCTCAATATAATTTCTAAAACTCTATTAATTGAACAGATAAAATACCTCTGATCTATTTTTGTTATTTTGTTACAAAATATTAGCCATTTGGACTCTTTGCTAGGTGTGACCACACCACTTTTCTCAAAGGAAGCTTTTCTTGGTGATATTTACAGCAGGAAACAGGTACAGACAGACAGGTGCTTTCAAAAGCCTACACACAGGTAACACTTCCATTGTTAGTTTTTTTGAAAAAGACACATTCAGATGGGGTTGTGACTAGTGTTGAAGAGCTGGGTGTCTTCAAAGCTGCTGTCCCAGGCATGGCTGTGAAAGAGCGGGCAGGACAAGGACAGCTCTAGCTCACAAAACACTGCTGGCAGTCCCTGGAGCCTACACTAGCACAGTGAGGAGGCTGGTGGAGCAGGAGATCAGCAACTCGCCATTCAAAGCAGAGACTCTGCCAAGCAGCAGCTTCCCTGGTTTAGGGCTCGTATTTGTTTTGGAAACCTCACAAACACATGCAGATAGTTGCAGGTTGAGCCTTCTGAAAAACATGTAACAAAACTCAAGCTCTTACAGCTTAGAGGCCCTTAAATACTTCCAAATCTGGTGGTACCTTTTTGTGAAGAAGTTTGAGTATTGATGATATTCTGGTTGTGGATCGTACCCACACCTTTTGCCTACAGGGAGGAGAGAAAATGTGAAGCGTGGAATGCTTTGAAGGTCTCGCTGAAAGCACCAAGTGTTGCTACCACAGTGGCCCAGATTATGGCATCAGAAGTACTACAGACAAAGTAGTAGACAAACACTGCATTAAACCCAAATTGTTTGTACTAAGCTTGATTCTCCTGTGACATTTTTCCATCCCTTTGCTGCTGGTATAAACAGATTAATTGCACTGGTCCTGCACTAGCACAGAGCCTGACAGTTTGTGGATGCAGCTTTGTAGACCTCAGCAACATCTTGCTCTCCTCAAGGCAGAAGCCACCTTCTTGCCTGGCTGCTGAGTACCTGACACTCACCACAGAATGCTCTTTACTGGGTTTCTCTTTTCTCTCTCTGTCCCTCCTTTTTTTTTAATACAGAAGGATATGAATGCAGAAGCCAAAAGCTACTGGTTCATTTGAGTCAATCTAATCTCTGCAGCAGCTTCCTGCCTGATCCCACCACCCAAAAGATTGTGCTAGGTTCACAATCAGAATCACCACTGTCAAGAGCTGGTGATTTTCTTTTGGGCTGGTCCCTCAGGGCAAGCTGTGGTGCACATTTTATCCTTCATTAGGTTGTCACTGACATGCTCCTTCTAGCCTGTGCCCTGTCAACAATCAGCCTGTGTGCAAGGGTGCCTATTCACAGTACTACAACTACACTGAGTCTGTGTGTCTTGCTTGTGTGGGGGAGTGCTGTGGGAGCAGACAATACAATAGATCAGATGAGGTGTAGACATGCTTTAAAGTGCTTGTCATCTTTCAAGACCAACCTTCAAAGGAAAAAAAATAAATCTGTATTTTGAAGTGAAGTCCAAAGGGCTCAGCCACCTGTAGAATTTAGAGCAACCTGTTCCATGACAACCTGGAATAGAGTGGTTTGGTGTCTCTCCAGCTAAACCTGACAGAAGATGTTGTAGCCAGCAGGCTAGGAGACAGCAAGAGTTACCTAAGTTTGCTTCTCTGTCCAAAACTCAAGGGCAGCAGTAGCCCTTGCAAAGTCAGGGAAATGGAGCCAACTCGCTCTCAGAGACTGCCGTGCCTTGGGTACCTCGGCAGTTCAGCTAATTCGCTTCCATCCTTCATCCAGCACGAAGAAGGGAGTCTCACGGAAGCTTCTTTATTTTTTCTTTACATTCTTGTAGCTCTCCCAATCAATTATTAAAGCAGCAAACCTCTCTTGTAGAAACTTCATAGACATTTTTATAAATATTTTATCTAAAAAAATTATTTCATCAAGTACCTTAAGGGTTTTTTTCTTGTCACTCTGTGTTAAATGTCAAGTAAAATCTAATTTATTTATTTTAATACACACAGAGACCTTCAGTGGCTCACTGCACTCTGGGAAAACGCAAACAAGTACTGCCATTCCTCTCAGACAGCGAAATAACTGCTGAGAAGGGAAGGCACTGCCAGTGCCTCCTGGATACCACTCCTTTCACCACAGCAGTGAGTAAAAATAAAATGATAGCCACATACTACATTGACTGGACAATGGCAGATGTCACATGTATGCTTTCCCAGGAAGCTACAGGCAGGTCAGGTGAGATCCCAGTTGCTGTGAGGCGATGGGATGTCACCCTGGAGGGAGCCAGCAGCAGATCAGGCCAGCTGTGCCTCACAACTGGCTGGAGGGTTCAGGGCTGAGCCCTGGCTGGGAGTGAGGACCTCTCCCTGGGCTCAGCTTTGTTATATGAACCATCCTCACTAGCATGGGGGGGGCTGGCTAGAAGAAAGCTTCTCTGGTCTGGAGGGAGACTGGGCATCTATTCAGGGGTTTCTTACAATCTTTTCTGTCTTCTGCTTCCACAGTCCTCACTAAGGCTGTGCCTTTTGGCTCCTGGTCAGTACATCTGCTATTGTGTCTAAAAGTGGCAGCCTAGTGCCCTGATGCAGGCAGCTAAGCAAACAACTTAGACCTGTTGGCACACCTGGGTACACGGGTCAGGCTCGGAACTAAGGGGACCCGGAAGTGAGCAGGCTTCTGTCCTGCAGGGCTTCACTCCAGGCCCTGTCTGCTTCCCTAACCCCACCCGAGCTTATGCTCAAGTCAAATATGTCAACTCCTTCATCCGAACATTTCAGCAGAGCCAGCAGACATCCAAAGAGCATTGAGGGGAGCCTGTTCCTGATGCACCATGGCTTTTGTCACTGTCAATAGGCTCAGAGATGAGCATCTGACATAGTCCCTAAGGAAATTGCTGTATGGTTTTTACCTCACAAGGTAAAAAAAGTTTCCTGCATCTGTCTTCACTACCCCTCTTTCCCTGACATTCTGCACATCCCCACCACGGCCAACAACTCCTGCCACTCCTGACCCAGACTGTGCCATCAGCACCCAGTGCTCATGTCTTAGCTTTGCATGGGAAGGAAGTTTTTTTTTTTTCCTTCTTAAAATAAAAATAAAGGCCCTAAAAGGCATTCTGTTCTATTTTAAAATCCTAAAATTGATCTTCTTAAGCCTCGAAGGAAGATAGAGTGAGCGAGACCAAAGCCTTTAAGCTAATTAATACCTTCCCCTCCCTACTGCTCAAAGAGACTTTTTCTAAAAATACATCCATAGCCCATTTTTAATGCTGTCTTCCTTCACATCAATGTCCTCAATAAAGAAGAGAAGCTGAGCTGTCATCTCTATCTCAGGATCTTCCCCTCCCCTCACTTTGAAGCTGGGATGGGGAGGGAGAGAGAAGAGGCCTTTGAAACTGGTTTCTGGGCAGCTGTCCTATAGGAAAGCTGATGGAGGCAAGAGTATAGGCAGGCAAGAGATAGAGATGGGACCTCACATGGGTGGTCTCCAAAAAGTCCCTGCCCTCTAACACAGGAGGAAGAGCCCAAGTGAAGGGATCATCCACTCCAGAAGGTGAATGTACACTTGGCTTTGCTTTCAGAATATAAAAATGCAGGTGGGCAGGAAACACAAAACCAGGTAGGAGGAGGACAGCAGAAGTGGGTCTGTTTTATGCTAGAGAAGACAATCCTTATGTGTGTGTGTGTGTGTGTACTGAGGTGGGAGGGCATCTCTTGGTGCTATCTCTTTGGAAAAATACTCATTCATTCCAGGAAGATCCTTGGGCTTAATCCTGCCCTTCTGCTCCCTCAGAACTGCTTGGTGTTTCCTTTAGTAAGCATGCGCCATACATACGCTACCATACAGGTGTATTTACATGTGATGAGGTCTGCTAGGTCTCAGCAGAGGTCTCTCGTACAATGCTCCGATACAACAACAGAAAGAGTTTTGGTGTTCAGAGTGAGGCCAGCTTTGTGTTGTACTGCAGCTCAGGACAGTCTCTCCTCCTCTCGAGCTCTTTCACTCGTGCACTCCCTCGCTTGGAACCGGCTGCTGCAAGGAGATAATATTTGAAGAGCAATGAGGAGAAAGCATGGCAAGTGGTACAAGTTCTCAGCTCCAGCTTAGCAGGCGGCAGCAGTGGTGGCAGGGGGAACTCCACCCCCAGGAGTGCCCCAAGATCCATCCTTGGCACAGGTGAGTCCATTTCTCTCCGAGGCTGGGGAAGTTTTGGGGTGGGTACAAACCTATGGCCAGGTAAACGCAAGGCAGGGAAGGAGGTTGAGGAGTGGCAAACGGAAGACACAGTGCCCACAAAGCAGCAGGTCATCAAGCCTCTCAGGAACAGGGCAGCAAAGTGCTACACGGGGACGGCACAAGCAGAGGCCAGCTGGGCTGGCAGGGTGTGAGGATGTGTGAGCATGGAGGTTGGCAGTTTCTATAGATGGCTCCTCACAATTAGCATCATCTTGAGGGGAGACAGGGTAAGAGTTAGGTCAGTCAGCTTTTTTTTCTTTTCTTCTTCTTTTACTAAAAAATAAATCACAAACTAGATCTCTGTAGGCAGAAAGGGTCCCCGGGAGGTGGTGGGGAAGAGAAGCGGGGAAGTCTGTGCTGTTCTGGTGCTGGTGGTGTGGCTACACGAGGCTGCGTGAGCCACTGGAGTACCTGCGCCTCTGAAGCAGGGAGTTGGGGGGGCAATACTGGTGGGGGTGGTTGTAGGGAGGTGGTGGAGGTGGGAGAGGAGGCTGATGGACCAGCTTCATGGGGGTCCCGGGGAACCCGCTGCCCACACCGCGCCAGGGGGTGGAAGTGCAGGAATCGGAGGTGACGTAGCGTGTCAGAGTCTGGTTGAGGGCCGGCTCCATTCGAGCGAGGCACGGCTTGTCCAAGACAATGACTTTGACAATCTGCTGGCACTGTACAAGTGTCCCCGCCGAGGCGGGGTGCGAGGGCACCAGTGCTGTCTCCAGCCGCTCCCGTGGCATGTTAAGATGCATGCTGGGCTGCATTCCACTCTCGGGCCCCAGGGCGGAGTTGTGCTGGTACGTTTGAAGCCTGTTGTGAATTGACACCTAGTTTAGAAACAGCCAAAGAAGCATTAAATGTTACAAGACTTCCCATCTGCTTCTACTGGCTGCCCTGAACCCCTGCCACTAGCTGGCCTCAAATGCATTAAACCCTCCCTGCTTCAACAAACTGGAACAGGCACCTCCCCTGGCTGCACAGTTCCTCCCAGTAGCTCCATTGTCCCCAGCTAGGCCTAAGTGCCCCTGTCCTTTCCATCATGCCAAAGGCGGAAGAGCCAGCGTTCCCAAATGCAGTGCAACTTTGATTATCCAAACAGCTCAAGGAACGCAAGTCAACTCTATGAGTGGAGGCGTCCGTGAATTCTCATGGTAATGAGCAGACCTTGGAGGTCATGCCCTTGTCCCCACCAGCAAAAAGGAGAGGGGAACCAGACAGCAAGGTTTCAGATAATCGAGGTTGTACGTTTCAGCAAAATGACGGTAGCTGAATCTGAGATAGAGAGAGACAGAGAAACTCAAGCCTTTCTCAGCTCCTTGCCTCTCTGAGTAGGAAGGTACACCACATGACTGGCTAATCTGTTTACAAAGGAAAAAGCAGAAATCTGACATACTCTAGCAAAAGGCAGCTCCCTCTGATCCATTTGATGGTTTGTCAGTGAAAGGAAATGATTTTCAAAAAAGGAAAAAGAAAGAAAAAATGCCCGTCTAGCTCATACAATGATAAAAGAAATTCATGATGAAATGGCAGCAGATTAGATAATCTCAAAGAAATGGAAATGCTCCTCTGCTGGCAGAGTATTACTTGGATAGCTGAAAGGGGGAAGGGAAGCAGGAGGTCATCAGGGTCCCACAGAGAGATACTGATAATGGAGTCAAACAAGGGAGCTCACTGAGTCCAGTTTGAAAAGGAGAAGCTGGCCTGGACTGGAGGTCCCTAATGGGGGAAGCATAGCAGGAAAATGGTGCTTCCCAAATGGCAGATGAAGTTATAGTTCCTCCTGGCAAGGACGTGGGCTGATGGAGACCCCAAACCAGACCAAAGTTGCCGGCTCATAACAGAATGTCAGTCAAGTGACAAACCCTGGGTAGGAAACAAGTGCTTGCAGATTGGCACAGCACTTCCAGCTAGGCAGGGGTACAGATGTGCAGATAGGACAGTGGGGGTACCCTGATGGTCTGGCATGGTGGGCAGCAGCACCAGCAACTGGGAAGGAGAAGCTGTGGAGTGGCCAAGTTTCCCACCATGCTGGAACAAGGATGAGCTGTCCGTCCCTACTCAAGCATGGAGGTTGCTCAGACTCACTGCACAGCAGGACAAAATATTGTGTCAATATTTATTCAGGCAGTGGAACATCCCCTAGGAAAAACTGGTTGCTGGGCCATGAAGTGCTAATGACATTAGGATACATGGAAGCCATTCTCCACAAGGAAACACACCTCCCAACAGGCATAGGAAATTGGCTGGGAGAGGCACCCTCCCCTGGAAAGGGGCATCTGCAGAGTACTGGGGTGCTCATCAGAGAAAAGCAGCAGCACCCACTCCTCACAGAGAAGTTGAACTCTTCAAGTAAATTTACTCTGACAAAAGGGGAAAGAACTACCCTGGAAAAGGGCAAATTCAGGACAACGGAGATATTCCAGAGAGGGAGAGAGTAGGAAGTAGTAGATAAGATTTTCACTGTGAAGATTGCATTTTCCTGTTTCCTCACAGGCAGTGGGAGTATGGGTGCCTGTGAAGAAACAAGCAACCCACTGAATGCTAGACATCCCTGCAAAGATAGATGTACGCAGGACAGCCAAGCTCCCTACCTAGGAAGGTGAAGCTGTAGGGAAAGTCTCTGGTATACAAAGGCCATGCTTAATCCCCTTCAAGCGGGGATGGAGAGACAGAGCTGCAGAGATTGTGCAGGAAAGCTGGGCTGTGGGGAATTTGCATGTGATGCTGCATGGAGTTAGCATGTCAGGGAAGTCTTTAGGGGAGTTCTCAGTCTCCCCGTAAGCAGTAGGGTGGGTTAGTCTACAGCGTTTGGGAGCTTGGTCCATGAGGGATGTTACAGTTATAAAAACGGATTGAAAATGCTTTGAAGTTTAGTTTGGATTTGAAAGTTGTATTACCCGTCCTAGCAGTAACTTTTAATTGTATCTCTGGAAATTGGTAAAATTGTCAGTCTGGCTGGGGAGGCATTGATTAAAACCTGAGAAAAGAAACAACAGAGAATGTGAGAAGAGCTGAAGTGAGAGAGAACTACTTACCTCAGCTGCTCTGCACTCTACTTACCTCCACTGTGCTGTCCGAGACCTTCTCCCCCAAATCCTTCTTCCCTTTGAAAGAAAACAAAAGAGCTCACTCACTCACTATCTCTAGTCAAGGGCTGGTCCTCATACTGTGGACTGGAAAGCTAAAGGGAGAGGTATAGGGCCAAACAAGACTCTTGACTGCAAGAACAAATCCAGACCCTCTTGCAACAGGGGCAGGCCTCCTTGTGATTCCATCCTTAGGTCCTGATCTCAGTGCCGTTCCAGTGAGTTGGCAGCCACTCACCTCTGCACTTGATTTTTGCTGGCATACAAGCCAAAGCATGAATGGACACAAAGCCTTTGATATAAAGAGGCTGATGCAAAGAGTTGGTGAAGAGGCTGGAGGAAGCTGATAGTGCAGTTACTATGTTGCATCAGTTCAGGGAAGAAAAAGCAGGCCAAGTTCTCCAGCACTTACCTATGCTCCATCAGCAATGCTCCTTTGCTAGATGTTATAGCTACAGACTGGGTAATGAGACTTCAATGGCTTTTCTAAGGTATTTGAAGAACGCATGTGTTCTCCTATTTCCACTATTTGCCCAAGGCTAAAGGATACAAACCTGATAATTTCTTTTTGCACTTATTCTGACAGGAACCAATGAAAGCACATTAGCAAAGGCAGCACTGCTTGACCAAGTTGGGTGTACTCTTACCTGTTGGAGAGCCTTGCTTAGATTGCAGTTCCATCTGGGCTCCATTGGTCCTTAATGAGAGAGTCTTTGCCCCTTGCTGTTTCTCCAGCTCCCCTGAAAGACAGACATACAGAAGTGAATGACGAGAGGGATGAAGGGAAGGACACTAGAATATTGAAGCAGCAATATTGGAAGTCAGCAAGGAGAACTAATGCAAGCAAATTACAAGAGAGTGCCAAGAAGGGAGGGAGAGAGGAATAGCCAAGAAAAAAAAGAAACTGGAGAGGACTTGACATATGAAGGAACTTGTGTATGTCCACACAACCTTCTATGTGTGACCTGCATTTATACAGAATAGATTACTGCTGCACAGGAGGGGACCACCAATGCTGAGCTACTTTGGCTTCAGTTTATACATGGAAAGGCCATCAAAAGCTACATGGACCTCTAACCTGTGTAAGACAGGTCACAGGATGACACACTACAGACTGTCTCCTAGGCACTCCTGGAGTGAAGGACAACTCTGCTAAGACAACTAAACCTGTCCTGTACTTCCCAGCTATCTACAGATCATATTTGCATAGTCAAAGGAGTATGGGATGGAGAAAAGTCTTCCGGGTCTGACAGTCCAAGCTTCACTATTCCAGACCACTGTATCATACGCTCTGTTTCATAAGCATCATAAGTAGTTAAGTTCTTCCATTTCTCCTGCTACCGAGTGATCACAGAGCCTGACTGCTTTTTCACCCTGTTGGTGAACATAAGAACAATCCTGTACCGACTTGTGTTACACATCCTCTTTCCCCCTGTTCCTGAAGAACCCATTTCCTTTACCCTTTCTCCCTTGAAGGCACATACACTGTGATGGTATTGGAGTGTGAATTGTATTAGAGGCCCTTACATTCAATTCGTATCTGTTCCAGCTCTGTCACTTCTGCTATTGACTCTTTCAGATCTTCCACAAATTTCTGCATTTCCTCAGCACCCAGAGCACAGAAGTGTAACACCTGTTTCTTCTCCGAGCCTGAAACTGGAGTCACCAGTGTGATGCCATGGGGGTAATCTGTAAACAAGACGTGTTAACAAAATGAAGAGGCATTAGGCATTCTTGCTGGAGTAGCTGGCTGCTTTAGTAGCTCTGCAGGACAAAGAGATTCCAACATGAGTCCAAAGGAATGGCACAGCTAGAGTTTGTCACACTGCAAACTGTAGGAATCTTAAGCATTGCAGCCCTCTGAGGGAACAGAATGGCCAAGCTGCAGCAGCAAGGCAAGTGCTACCAGCACCACAGCGCTGCCCAAACCAGAAAAGTCTAGCTCTTAGGTACACTTAGTGCAACATTGGCTCTGGGAACCTGAACACAGAAGTAGGACTGTAAAGCCCTTCTGAATCTGTGGAGGACTAAACAGTATATATACGAGGCCAACAACACTTCTTCTCCTGTGGGAGATGCAGTAGGAAAGGTTGGCTCCTGTAATCAAAGCCAGAACAGCCATTAACATCCACAGTGGAAAGACTTCTCCCCAGTCTCTACTTCCATTGGCAGAGAACATGGCAGAGAATATGGCAGGGGTGTTAGCACAGCATGTGTGGGGAGCCGTGCAGAGAGAATGGCAAAGAGAAAGAAGTGTGTTTGTAGGTCTCCATGTGGTAGTCTCCAACAGGCGAAACACAAGGGAATGTGAATTAAAGAACATGTCCAGAGAGTGAAAGTATCACAACAAAAGGTCTTATGTTTTAAAGATCAGTCTGGGTGCAGGGAGGTGGTGGCTGGAGATTCAGCCAACAGAAGGAAGAGAACAAGAGTGTGCAGAGAACTTGCTACACTTGTGACTGGGCTTTGTCTACCTCTTGTTCAATGGCCAGTGGTTTCAATCCCTTTTCTCCTTCTCTCTCTCCTTTCTCTACATCTAATTTCTCTCTTCCCCGTCCTTCTTTCTCTCCTCCTCCACTGCTCCTGCATCTGCCTCCCTTCCCAATCCTCTTCTTTTATCAATCTTTACCAAACAAGTCAATGGATGAACCTGCTATTTGGTGCCAGCCCTCAGCTCCCCCTTGTTTGTGCCCCAGGCTGCTTTTTCCATCCTGTGTCTGTCTCGTCTATTTAGATCACAAGCTCTTTAGGACATCCGCTTTTCTGTCTCTGCAGGGGATACACAATAGGATGCCTTTGCCAGAAGATCCTTGGGCACTCCCAGGATAGTGACAATACCCTTGAAAGCTGATCCCAGCTCTAGTGGTGCCTCCTGGGGATGCTCAGTTATGAATGACTTCTGTATGTACAGGGATGTGAAAGCCTCTTCATGCTGCAGAGGGTAAGGTGTTGAGAGAGTGACTCATGCTGCCAAAAGGGTAGAGGCAGGATGTAAAAAGTATAGCCACAGTATTGCTACTCTTCCTTCCTTGCAGCATGTTCTGCAGGTGCTCACAAAAACCCCAGTGGGTACCAGCCATCCTTGCCTGGGATTGCTGTGCAGCCCCTCTGTCTGCGCCAGCAGTAAGCCTGCCTGTTTCTGGAACTCCTCCACCACACAACCAGCTTAAATCATGACACATCATGGCTCTATTCCCAGACCATCAAGGTCAGGCTGACTACGGCTGGCCTCTCGCCATGCTTTGATGGGTGCTGTTCCAAGGGCTCTGCTTCTGTCTTGGGAAGCTTTCAGCACGGCACAGCATTACATAGTGCAGAGAGGTGGCAGCAGCACTTGAGCCTTTATCAGTGTCAAAGGTGGAGGTGGGAGTTGTGACTTTCGGCATGAGGGGAGAGGGGCTAAAGTTGGCAGCAGCAGTCTTGTCAATGTGGTTCTCCACCTACAGTTGTCTCCTGAGAGCTCGGTGAGATGTATCTGTGGATTGATTCCCTCATTCCTCGCCACTAGTGCTCTCTCTACCACCATGACAAGCCAGATCATTCAATGAGCTTAAGTTCAGCCCTTCTGCAGGTGCTCAGACCTAGCGAGAGGTACCAAGAGCCCCTTCTCATCACACCATACCTGCACAGTGAACTCCTTACGACCAAGCCTCAGTTTTCTCCCCTCCACTTTTCACCCTGATGGAATCTCTCTTCCGACACAAATTCACTCTGAATGACACAGCTCCTTCCCACCTTCCCCTTTTCCCTGCCAAGCCCCTCCAGGCAACAAAGGAGAAATGGACTTACATTCATTCTCAAAGAGATGGAACTGCATCCCTAGCAGGCCGACAGACTTGCAAAATGTGTACGTTGAGGAGCTTTTCTTCTTGGGGCAAAGCTTGAGGATCTGTTGGAGGGAGAGATGCACCATTGGGCAGGGTGCTAGGGAACAGTGAGGCAAGAACAATGCAAACTGCTCAAAGCAAAAAAGCTTTTTGCAAGTTCTGTTAATTGTACATGGGAGTAATGGTGACTGACAGGCTCTTTGCCTGGAAAGCTGTCTGGCATGCTGCACTTGTAACAAAACCTCTGAAATTCTGTATGTATATCCCTGGGGCCCACTCAGCTCTCGGTCTCCCAGAGGTGCTTGCTTTTTGATGCCCGCATTTCTGACTGTGCAGGGTAATTCTTTTCACCAAGGGCCAGATCAAAAGACGAAGGGAAGCCTGTCAGAAATACCTTAGAGCTGGGAACAAGAGCATTTGTGAATGCTATGCTGCCCTCCCTCCTTCAGCACTAGTCTTATGGATCTGATTTATCCCATTGAGTAGAGGGATAGTAAGGAGGAAACCCTCTTCCCAGGTTTACAACTGTACAAACGGGTGCAGAGGAATAGGTGGGGAAAACTCTCTTGTCCTCTGCTCCTGCAAAAGAGCTTGATTTTAGTCTTACATTTGCAACATTTAAAGTTTAATTTTGCCATTAAATTCAGCAGAAATTCCACCTTGTTTGGCATCCTCCTGTCTCAGCGTACATCTGCCCTCCCTTCTACCTGCCTGAACTCAGTTGCAAGATTGCTGGGGCAGGACACTTTAAAAAGTACTGAACACATTTGGAGCTCCACTAAGTACCATCTACTCTCCTACAGCCTTTGCAATGTTAGAAGGTAGTGGTTTTAAAGTGTCTGGCAGGAAAGATTTAAAGTGCATGGGAGGGCTCTGTCTACTATAGTACAGACAAAGAAATGAACCTCCCTTTCATAAAATGAACCTCCCTGCTGGCAAAGGCATGAGAGAGAGCAACGACATTGCATGGATGGCTGTGGGATGTGACAGTTTGTTTTTTCAAGCATTAGAGGAGTTTTAGATTTGGTAGGTTTTTAACATTGAAGGATCCAGAGCTGTGTCTTACAGTGTTGATGATCTCTTCTTAGGACAGAGGTGAAATGGATGCTGTGGACTTGTTTTAGATTTCTTTACAGAAATCAGGACGAGTTTTGTCACTGCAGTGCCTAATTGCCAGAGCACACTCACCACCAGCAGGTCATTGAAGAGAAAAACTTCCCTCTGGTGAGCTGCCTGCTTCTGCACTTTGTTCACATCAGTCACTTCGTACAAGCGGCTGCAGCAGACCAGCCGGCGATGGGGCACAGACAGAACCTGCAGAAAACCCACAAGAGCATGCAGGGGCTGAAGGCGGTGCCACTGTGGGTCTCCCTCACTCTCAGCCTGCACAACTCTGCCCAGTGACAGTAGCACAAGCCAATTCTGCCCACTCTGCCCACTCAGATTGCCTCCTCACCACCACTCCTCACCATCACTTTTCCTGCTGGTGCAGTTCCAGAGACAGCTATGCCTTTGTGATCTGGATAAATTAGAGGAGTGGGACAGGCTATAGGCAACCCTCTTGCTCACACATCCTATCTTCATATACATCTGGCTTTCAGTCACTGGGTGACTGCTCGTCCTCTCGCACCCCACTAGACATCTGCAGGTTTCCTGGGCTTTGAAAAATTATTCTGCTCATTTTGGGTAAACAGTATATCTGCTTTTGTATTACAGATCAGTTATTGCTAAAGAAGCTGTCTCTGCACTTGAGGGTCTCTTAACCCCAGCAATCCTTAGGGAACTCATTAGAGACAAATGTTTTCTGTCATTTTGCTTTCCACTTCCTGCACCCCCACAAGACCTGAAAGTTTGAAACACTGCAGGGCTATCACTAGAGCACTGGCAGGCAGGACCTGCATTGGCAGGCAGGACCTGCAATGAGATTCTTGGACAAACAATTACTGCACCAGATACTGTAAACTCTGGCCAAGGAGATCCCACAAAATAAGAAAGAGATAGGAAGGAAAAAGGGTTTTGGAGGAAAAGAAGTTAATTCATCAAGACAAGCAAGGAAAGTATTACAGAAGAGGAGTAGGGGCACAGAGGAAAAAATCCAGATAAAAGAGCCAGTGAGGGAAGTGGGGTTGAGAGGGGTGAGTGGATGCCAGTGGGGTTACGGGTGCTCACCGTTTTCATTCCAACTATGGACTTCTCCACTTTGGTGACGTAAGTCACATGGTCTTCATTGGATTTTAGCTCTTTCTGCTGGATCCTCTCATAGATACCCACCACCAGCTCCCGTGGGATGTCAGCACCGTCGTCCACCCCTGCCAAACACAGAAAATGTTGGGTAGGCTAGACAGGGAGAAAAGAAAAGAGAAGAACTGGTGGTGCCTGACAGGCAACTACTGCCTCTGCATTATGCAGTGCTGGGAAGGTTGAAAGAGCAATACTTCACTTTAGGCTGTCTTCTTTTTTGCTCTAACACACCTAATGCACCAGCAGGAGAGACTGACATCTCTAAGGCCCATGCAGAAGATTTCATTATTCCTTTGCTCTGCATGGTGGCTCCTTTCCATATGTTCCCTTAGGTTTTATAGCCACAATTTCACATTCATATATCTTGGGCCACTCAGTAGCAACCCCTGCATTGATTTCATATCATCAGAAGTGCTAGATGTGGATGAGATCTACGATGAGATCCAGCTGCTCCTCCTGCCAATGCAAGTGTCAGCTCTCCTGTCTGCTTGGTGGCCTCCACAATTTTCCTTCTGTGATGTCTCCTAGGAGTAATACTTTCCTGCCACTCTGTCTGTGATATCTCTGTCTTGGCCCTGTCCCTTACATCTTTCACATCTCCTTAGATAGCTCTCCAAATTTTACTGTCTGACCTTTGCAGAGCCTGGCAGAAAAGTTTCCTTTCACCCTTCTCTGAGCCAAACACCACAAATTAAACTACCAGTCTTCCCTCTAAACAGAATTCCTTCAGTTGTTTTATATAGATTTTCTCTGCTTTCACTCCAACTCCCTGGTCTTAGATGTACTACCCTGAGTGATGCAGGTGAGGAACTGCTGAGGAATGGAGAGGCATTGTCATCTCCCGGCTCCCTCATCCATGCCCTTGCAAATGTAGCCTGAATACTCTTTCTTTTTTCAAGCACAGGCTGGTGAAGCTACTGACCTGGGCAGTGGCCTGCAGGTGAGTCTGGAATGAATTGTCTCCCCTTGTCTGTAATGGAGTGACATTCATTCTAGTGAGCTGTGGTGTGTTACACACTGGAGGTGAGTGATCCTTATGTTCATAGAATCATAGAATCATAGAATGGTTAGGGTTGGAAGCTGAATTCATTGTGATGTGAACTGACAGATTTTCAAGCAACTCTACGTGTAAGTTAACATTAAAAAACCCTTTTGAGTTAGTGCTATCAGCTGTGATACCAAAGAGGATGATGGCAGGTATCAGCCCCATTCAGTATCTCAGGAAATAACTTGAAAGAGGGCCTCACTGTCACATTATACCAGCCTGAAGTGGATGACAAATTGGGGAAGGTGTGGGAGGCTGAGACGACACTTTCTGCACAGCAGTCAGGACAAAGAAACAAGTCAAGAAGTTCAAAATTTAGACAGAGATTTACACTGGAAAAACTTCGAGGGAGCTTCATCTGAATTGCAGATGTGCAGCATGAGACACTTGGAAGATGACTGACCTAGGAGTGAACATGGCTGGGAAATTAGACAAGAATTTGTCTAGACATGATGTCAAAAAGGCCAAACAATACTAAGCTATATTAGCAGATCTGAAAATAAGGAGGCAGCAGTGGCTCTATATATGAGTAAGTTGTGACCACATCTGAAGAACTGCTTTTAGCAACCTATTACCAAGATGGGAAGGATGGACCTTGAAAAAAAGAAGAAAATTGATTTGGGGAAGAGGTAATGTATGCATGAACTCTGTCAGGCCTACAGTTACTATAAGTAATTGCAAGCAATTAAGAAGAGAAAGATTTAGCCTGAATAGAAGGAAAATATGTTCATATATTCAAAGCTGCAAGGAAGGGAAGGGCTTGTTTAGCACAATTCAGCAGGGTCTAAGAAGGATGGAACTGAACAATAGGAAAATGTAATACAATGGACTGCTTCCAGGCAGCGAGATCTATTAAAAGATGAAACTATCTCTCAAGGAAAATGGTTAGTTTCTGAGAAGGCTGGATAGCTTTCTGCAGAAGACAAAGCTTAGATTTTCTTCCCCAGCATCCTAGAAGACACCTCAAAGGGCCCTCCATGTCTGGGTCACAGGGAGCAGCAGCAGCCCTGAAGAAAGGCAGCTCCACTAGGTGTTTGCTGTCTTCACCTAGGCAGAACTTAGAGCAGAAAGAGGGTAAAAAAAAAATCAAAGTAGGACCCTCACCTCTCAGATTGCGAATGAAGTCCTCCAGCATCATCTTCCTGTCGGGCTTGATGTTGGGGCTGTACATGTCCGTATTGAGGAGGATGATTGCAAAGGCCAAGATGAAGATGGTGTCCGGATTGTGAAACTGCTGGACCACATCTGGATTACACATGCAGTACCTCTGGCTGCAGCAGGAGGGATGCACACACTTAACATGGAACATGGGTGTCCTCTGCTCCAGGGTGGCAACGGCTTCATCACAACTGGATCACATTCCTCCTTTCACTCCACCTCTCACACAAATGAGAAGGAACTGACTGCTCTCTGAAGGCAAATTTACCCACCAATGGCTGAAGTAGGCCACTGAAAATTCAACCGTCTTGTCCTCAGGAACCAAAAGCACAAGTGAGACCAGAGAGGACTACTCAGGCTGGTGTCACTGTGTACGAGTAATACAGGAGATGCCTACTCCAGCCTGCCTGGCTAAGGGCAAAGCGCTCCTCTGGATGCACCAAGGGAGCAATGCAACACCCCTACAAGCCCCAGTGCTGCTCTTCCTGTGACTCACCAATTAACAGGGAGTCCCTTGCTGGCAGACATGTCAGGACTGGCCTCACTCTCTCCCTTTGTGCCCTTCATGCTGCTGGACATCTGACAAGGACATGGCTCTGCTGCAGCAGTGGCACAGAGGACTGTGCTTCAGAAGGCCGTCCAAGATCACCTTCTTTGGAAGGGAGGTCCCTGCCCATTCGCTCCATGGCTGCTGCATCTTTTTTACCTTCGGTGTGCTCTCTGCTTCCAGCTTGTTGCAGCAATGGGGCTGCAGGGCTCATTCTCTTACCTGAAAGCCTCAATCAGTCGCTCGACCTTCTGCGCCTCCCCCTGCACGCGGATGTGGGCCTGGAATTTCCTCAGGGCTTCATCCAGCTCCATGCCTGAGAAGTCCATCTCGTCCACCACGCAGCTGTGGGAGGGGGACACAGCCTTCATCAGCACCTCCTCCCGTGGAGGACACCGGGCAGGCTCCTTCACTGCAGTGCCAAGGCTCAGTTCCCAAGGGAAATACTATGGGAGAGACCCTGGGACATCACTACAGCTGCCTGGGTCTTACTAACATGGGCAGTAACTTCAGACAAGTGATTCCTGGATTCTATAGCAGGTGAGCAATTCTTGTGCTTAACCACACACACATATATATATATGCATGTGTCTGTATATACATTAGCGCATGCACTTGTTCACTACCTGCTTATCCATCCTTCTCTTATCTCTGTTCACTGGGCTGTTCCTGCACTTATTCTCTCCTCACCTTCCATTCTGTCCAGTATACATCACCATTTGCAACTCATACCTTCTTCACCACTCTCCACTCCCACACAACCACTGCAGCACAACATTCATTATGTCTTTAAAGACGAAAGCCAGCTCAGAGAAAATAGGAAATGGAAGCTGTTGTACAGACATAACATCACAACATCAGCTGACTTGTAAAATCAAGCGTGGGTAAAACTCTGCCCATGTAGTCAAACATGAGGAGTCCCCAACAATTAATTCTGCCCAAACCCCTATTAATTTTATAATTTCTACCCATTCCACATCATCTTTTCTATTTCCACCACACTTTAGTGCCATGCTTCCCTGTTATCTGCTGGAAATCTTTCACCTCATACATCTCGTATCACTTCTCCTTTCACGGTGACGTATTGCACACTGGCTATTCATAGCCAACTCAGATACCCAAAGAAGTGGATGACACCTCCCTTGTCTCCCACTAAAGTATTCTCAGCTTACAGAAGTCCTACTGTTAGACTCCAAAACCTATGACTACAGTTCTTGCTGTCTGTATTAGTCAAATAATCTAGTTCTTACTCTTACTGCAGGGTATTTCGGTCATTTTGAAAGACAACACCTTCCCCGTGTGGCTTCAGCACATTTGGTTAGCATATTCCTATCTTTTGTGTCCAGGTCATTACTGCAAGCATTAATCAAAAGACTAGACTCAGAAAATTCTGCTCATAACCTCCCTTAGGCCCAGCTTCCCATTTCAGCTGAGTATGTAGGCACTAATGTCCGCATCAGCCAATTCTCTCCCCTGTTTATGATTCCTCTGCTAATTTCTCTCTCTTCCACTCTCAACTAACAATTTCTCATGTCAAATGCTTTGCTGAAGTCTAGAATTACCTTCTGCATGTCCCTTGTCTAGAAAACCAGTTATTTTAACAAAGAAAGACATTGAATTAATGTACTTTCCACCGGCTTGGCTATCTACCATTTACCTTCCTGTCTGCCATTATTCTTTCCCATAAATAAATTCTCAAAGCTGACAGTCTATCTGAGAGACCAAGAAATTCACAGGTGCCAAAAATTTCATTGTATTTAAGCCTTCCTTAAATACAAAGTTACTAAATTGCTAATCTTCAGTCATATGGCATCACCATGACACTACAAGTGTGTTAAAAATTCAAAGACTTCATGTTTTCTGTCTCTATATACCTTGGATGCTAATACTATCTACCCCTCCCCCTCTTTATTTCATGCTCTTGTGTTTGGTTTGCTTTCTCATGTTGTAAAGGATAAACTGACCCCAAATTCAAGGTTAGGAGGAAGTTTTCCCCAAGACACACTGTCTGGTACTGTATCAGGAGCAGTACAGGGAAAATAGAGGGGGAGAGGATTAGCTCTCTTCTGGATCCTTCCATTTCTTAGGATTATCTGGAAATTTTACCAAGCAAACCTCTGCTAATAAAGGAATGTTCTGTCATCAGTTTCTTCTTCTTCCTTCCTGTGATAAACTGGAGTTGGGTCTGCTGGTCTTTTCTATAGTGCTGCAGTTGTTGCAGGCTGTTTTGTGTTTTGTGAGCTAGGCTGTTGAATGCCATGTGCAGTCTTGCCAGAATAAAAATCCACTGCAGGATTTCTCAAATGGGTGAGGGATAGGGTTCAAATGCTCAGAGATGTCTCTCTGTTCCTGTATTTGCTTATTGATTCAGGAATTGAGATACCATTGCTTAACTGGAGTGACACCTACCAAGAGCTCTGGCTGAACATAGTGTTCAGTATCTTCTAAGTCTGGAGCTGTTACAACCTCAACTAGGAAATGTGGGCTCTTTCCCTGCACAAACTCCATATAGTCAAAATGTAGGAACAGCTGGTGAGGAGCAAGGGCAGAGAATCAATGGGGCTGCTCTCATAGGAAATCTTATGTGAAATCTTTTTTTTATCTCTCCAAGAGGTGGACTGCAGAAACACTCATAAATGGTTTCTGGCAACAGCAAAATCTTCCTCCACTGCCTCTTTCCTTTGTTATTTTCATTTTTCTCATACTTATACTCACATGTCCCTTGGGTTGACATCAACGCATTCTGCTTCTTGGAATTTATCTTTGATAGTAAGAAAAGTTTTTCTCTGGTTAGTCATTACTGTGTTCACAGCTGCAATTACCTCTGCAGTCGGACTTTTGTTATTATTTTTTAATCCTTTCCGATGCATGATGATTCTCAGCATCAACCCAAATGATTTTGCTGTTATTGTCTGCTTCCAGACGTGTGAAAGCAGAGTGCTTGCACACACCACCGAGACCTGCTGAGGTCAACCTAGTAACCCCACACCACCAGTATTAAATCATGTATTTTTCACTCGTTGGTCATTGGCAATCCTTCCCCCTCCACACAGGCTGCTCTAATACATCCTCCCCTTTGTGTACAAATCTCAAATAATAAAGTCAATGCCCTTGACAAAGAAAGTATCAAGTCTTTATTAAGACAAGTAGGACAAGGCAGCTGTTTATAGCTCTTTTGAAACTCAAACAGGCATTGCTACATGAGTTATGCTCAGCTTCTCCTTTGAGAGTTTCTTTCATGGACTGACATATGCAGGTTTGTTTTGTAAATTCTAAGATATACTCCTGGGAGTCCCTTCCATTTGTCTCTCAGCCCAAAGAAGGGTTCCTCCCATTCTGCATCCTAAGAAAAGTTGACCAGGCAGAAAGGACAAGTTAGGAAGAAAGTTTGACTCAAGCAAAGTCAGTCTGAGCTTGTATTTGATTTATCTGACAAAGCCTGTGCCAAAGGCCTGAGGAATAGCTCCTAGAGGAGCCATCAGGTATGCTGCTTTCTGCTTCTAGACAGACAAAAGAATTATACATTATAGTTGTCTGATATTTTTTGTGAGCAAATTTGACAAAACAAAGTCCATTCAAAGAGCCAAAGAGCCTTGTGTCATGCAGCTGCCATGTTCCCACTCCCGTTCTAGGTGGGTACAAGTTTTGCTGCCTTGCCTGACCTCAGACTCCTGTACAGACCCTCATTAACTTTCCAAATGCACTGCAGTGCCTCTAGCAGAGTTCCCCTGAAACTTCCAGAGTTCCCAACTTTTCTTTGTGAAACCAGAGCAAGGACATCTTTTCTTTCCAAGGTAGAGAGCCTAGAAGCTACATCTTGGCAAGCATACTGAAAAAAGTACATTGATCTTGTCAGCCTCCAGCACTGCAATGTAAAAGGCAGTGTAACTGCATGCATGAGGGAGGTGTCTCTCCCCAGAACTACATTTGCCAATGTAAGAGACAAAGGTTGAGCTGAGAGCGGATGGCTCTCCACATCCCAGGAATAAACCAGCAGCTTATGTGCATGTGCCAAAACTGGTGCTGAGTTCATTTTTCCACAAACAGCAGAATGCCTGTGAGATGCCTATTCCAGAACCACCAGGAGGCCTGAAGGATAATGAACCAGGCGTAGAATAATCACCTTACAAAATCTCCTCCTGTTTCAACTTCTTCCTCCCCACAGACTTGCAATAAGCCATGTGAATTGAGCTCACAGTGCATCCAGAGATGCATTCAACCCACAAGGACAGGATCTGGATGTTTGGATCATGTTGCTGAAGTGAGCAGGAAAAGTGCTGACACCTGGCCTCATAAACAAGGTGATGGAGTTTGAGGGCTCTTGTGCCACCTGTATATATGGGAAGCTTGGTCTGTCCTGAGGCACTCAGTAGACAAGCACCTCACAACTGCAGAGAATTGCACACCAGATGCCAGGCGTCAGGACCAAAGGGCGGGCTACTAGTTGGATCATTTTGCTCAGCTGTTACCTCTGTGGTGGCCATACTGCCTCCTAGGCTGCAGGGAACAGGTCCTCCCAAAAGGGTGTGGACATAGTTGCATCAGAGCTGCAAGGATTCAGCACTAGGCTAAGCATGGCAAGAAAGCCTTGTGGCAGAAGAGTTCAGTGAAAGCAGGAAGCAGCTGTATCGTGTGGGGCTGGGATCTGCTTGCCCAAGCGTAATGACCTACTTTTCAGCTTTTCCGCTCAGGTGACAATGCAGCAGGAGCTAGGCTGCAACTAAAAGCGTCTGTAATGAACCTGCAGCTCATGCTCAGGGAGGGAGCAAAGGGGGAGGCAGTCAGGTGGAAAGTTTAAAACCACGAGGCACAAAGATATTAATAAAAAACATCCCTCTTCTCAGCTTTCCTAACCCTACAAGCTTTCTGAAGATGAATCAGGCTTAGGGTGGACTGCAGAAGAAAAGCTCAGCTCCCCGCGAGGAGGCTGTCTTGCATGTGTTAACTGAGGCTTACAGAAAGACGAGTGAGCAGGACTCACTGATCCCTTGCACCAGTGGCCATGTGTCCCAATCCTGCCTTGCATGCCCTCCTTGTCTCTACAATGGAGACCATGGTCCATACCAATCTTCCCTTTCTGGAGGACGCTCCTCTACATGCATTGTCTGTTTTTTTTTCTGGGCCTGAGTCACACCTTCTTGCCCTCCCAGAGTTGTTGGTAGCTCACACGGCTACTCACTTGGGCATCCATTCCTTCCTAAGTGAGAAATTGCCTAGCGTACCAGGCCTTGCACCAGAGCTACCTCTCAAGGTGGAGACCTGTTCCCACTCAGGCATGTTGGCCATGCAGGGGAGGGTTCTGCCCAGCCTTTATCTTCCTCGCCAAGGGACACTGGGAACCCTTGTCCCCCAAGGTGCAAGGGAAATCACTAATTCCCTGGGCACCTCAGCAGGTTCAAGCTGCACCGGCCTTTGCAAGCCTGGCGTGGGAAAGCTGCTGTTGTTCAAAATTTGATCTGTGCCACAGTTCTGCTTGCACAGTTCAGAACCGTGTAACACATTGTTCCCTCTGTCTTGTTTCCATCACATCATTATCTATTGCTCCACAGCACAAGATGCAGCACTGTGCTGCTCAAACCCTCCTGTAATGCAAGTCCCCTATTGATCCTCTGTAATGTCCTCAGTGAGAAAGGGAAGGGAGGCTAGTTTGGGCTGATCTGTCAAGTTCATTCTGTCAGTCCAAGAGGAATCTAACACTTCTTTAAGAGACAGTCTCTTTACTGGGCTCCCAGCTCTGCACTTACACTCTTAAGAGCAGCTTTTCTCTCCCTGACTTCCCATGAGAGAAAGCAAAGACAACACCGACTTGACAGACAGGAGAGCTGCTCACCCACAGGGAGAGTGTGTCTAACAGCAACTTACAGTCTAACGCCAACCAGCCCCTGACTCAACACAATATCTCCTCTACTTGAATCCCTGCTCCTTTCTCCTCTGACCCCTAATGCACCAGGATAGCCACTTCTGCACTTCCAAGTCCCACAACCTGAACATCCATTACCAGTAGCACAGCTGACTCTATTCATGGTATTACTCACATTATCTTGTTAATGAATGAACTATAAATGGAAGCAATTCCTGAGTCAGAAACAGGTGGAGGGGAAGATTGAACTGAAGTAAAGTATGAATGAAGGAGGACAAAAGCAACAAACACAGAATGAGGAGGGCACAAAAGGAAATAAACGATACATTTGAGCATGTAATACAAAAGAAAGGAATGAAGAAAGGATGCAAGAATGATGACGTGTCTTATATTAAAAATATGTTAATGCCTTGGGCTTGACTTTTTCAAAATAACAAAATTATTTTTCTGCAGTATTTGTCAAGTAGATTTGATAAAAACTGCTCAGTACCAGATCAGAGCTTTAATGGCCCAGGCTACCTTTCCACAGCTGTATTCCCTGCACTGGTAGACATTGAAACCCTAGGGTAAAGGCCCAGTGACTCCTCCCAGCTGACTGCAGGGCAGGTTATGGAAGCAGAGTCCCAGATACTGTGAGATGCTGGATCACAGTGACTGGTTGTTACTGGGGGATGTTCAAAATTGGTTACAGACGGGATTTATCCCCTATAACATAAAATGCCTAAAAGCTCTATGTCCAGCCTAAACTAGCACATTGAGAAAAACAACACCCTTGAGGGACCCGCGTCTCTCCATTGACTAAAGGAATTCATAAATTGATAGAAGACACTAAACTTGGTGGTGGGTAACAACAGGTGAGATAATTCCAGCTTTTTAAGATTGAAGCCTCTTCTGCAAGAGAAAATGACATACTGCATCTCGCTAAACAGACAGGCTTGAGCAGTTTAGTGTTATCAAAGAATGTGTCAATTACAGTCAGATACTGTTGAAAATCCTCTGCTCTCTCCCTTGTCCCTCTGGCTAGCTTGTATAATTACTTGTGAGTTATCCAGACAAACTTTTCTGGGTTCCAAGAAAATCAGTTAAGTGTTGAAAGACAAGAGTAGGAAGATTGAAAGGAGCATATAATTTCAAGGCATTTAGGTGCTGGGCATGCAGGTGCGGGAAGGCAAAATAGCATACCAAAGTGCTCAAACCTCCTACTGTGCTTATCCTTACTCACTCCTCTGTCCATGTACATAAGAGGCTTTAAAACAAGCATGGCATTTCTCTGCAGTTTTGCATTTACTAGGTGGGCAGTAAAGAGGGATCATCTTCACAGTGCCAAATGCCGCTGTGCATTCCTGAGCTCTGTTGCCTGATGCCAGGAACAGGCAGTGGTTGGCTTGTTTGTCAGCCAGGACAGCTTCAATACCTATGGAAGCCAAAAAAAGTTTGTAGAGTATAGACTTTCGGCTGGACTTACAGCTGAGTCTGGAGTTTATAACATGGGCAGCTCTGCCCCACCTCCAAATGCACAAAGGAGGCTGACACTTTTGCAGATGTTTTAAAAGCTGTCCTATTATTTATTCATGCAGTTGGGTTAATTCAGCCTGGCTGCAATAGAAACAATGCTTACAATACACAATTCTAACACAAGTTTTCACATCAAGCGAAAGCTAAACTAACACAGCAAGTGGCATCAATAATTGAAATTGCTTTCGGGAGGGAGAGGATGAGCCAGGAAGGCTCTAGGAACAGGTCTGAGATGTGAAAGATAAGAGACATCTCCCCCTGCATAGAGGCTTGCTCACTGTAGGTCAGAGTGTGTCAAACAACTACTGCCTGCTCACGGCTGCCCTGCATGGGTATTTGAGCTTGCCAGGACTAGCAGTGATTGTTCTTCTTCTGCCCGCTTGGGCCACAAAAATGACTGTGGCGTTGGGCAAATTGTGCAGAAGATACTGTAGGAGCTATCCTGCCTGCCTGCTCCAGGGAATATCATGTACCCTAACACTGGCTTGCTAAGTGTGGGTAGATGTGGGGATTGTGAGACAGCCCTTGCAGAGTCCATTCTCTCAACCTGTGTCAGTGTTCCTGAGATAGTTTGATTTGAGTTGGATGGGGAATGAGAACCAGACTAGGTCTTAGACAGTTCTAAAATGCCAAAAGGTGTTTGAGCTGCCTTTTACTCCCACACAAACAGCTCAGAAGTTGTGACTAGTCCTTAAGCTATAGCGCACTGGAAATGCCAGGATACTATACTACACTGCCAGCCCTCTTCTTCCTGCAGCATGGGCAGTAAAAGTATCCAGGATGATAAACCTGGGCTAGAATTTCTCCTGGCAATTCCTTGTTTCCAAGCATGTCACACCACTAGGTGTGCAGCCATTGCCCAAACAGCTCTCAAAAGCAGTTGATGAAAATTTGCTTGCAAAACCCACCAACCGTTGCTATCTCCAAGCTCAGAACTGACACAGGAAGAGTGAAAGTACCTGCAAACAGCACAGCTATAGACAGTTGAATGTGTGTGGTTTTTCCTTCCTGGTTTAGAACATTTTGTTCTAAATGTAAACATTTTATGTCTACTTTTATCTTTGCCTTTAAGGAAGATGAATCAGCAATTTATTGTAAAGAGTGGATGGCAGCACAGATTGTTAGTGCAAGAACATCATCTGTTGCCTGGAGAGATCATACAAAGGTTCGAACCCTGAATTCAGACTCTCTTGGTTGATACATGTCCATGTCCACACACCCCATGTCCAAGATATGCCCATGTACACATAGCCTGAACAGCTCAGTTCCCATCTTTGAGCCTTGCTTTCTACATCTGTAAACAGAACAGCAAGATCACTGTTTCAGCCAACATCTGGAGTGCTACATTGAGAGATGCAGTGGAAACTGAGAGTAATGAGCATGACAGAGTAGGGCCACATGCTTTAATGGCCCTCCTGCAACATGCAGAGTCAAGACAGGCAACCACAACATGGCAGCTCCCAGGCATTAAGGCTCAGAGGCAGACATCAAGCTTTGCGATAGGGACTGTTCCCAGGAGCTGCTGACACAGAGTCTGCAGTTACATGTGAGGCAGAAGAACATGGTCATTTGCAGGGATGATGCCAAATTTATGACTACAAGGAAGTGCCAGCCTATTGCTATTGCAGTATTTGCCTGTGCAGAGGCTAGGTTTGGACTTCAGCAGAGTATCTGTCAGGGAAGCAGCCCACACATTGCTTGCTGGAGAAAAAGAGGCAATTACTTTTAATTGTAGTTCTCAGCATCAAGAGACTGGAGAGAACATGTATCTCATTGCTGGCCAAATCAATACCCATACGGTATATTAAAAAAAAAGAGCTGGACCAAAGGTCAGGTACCTGCAACAATAAGCAGCAGCAATTGCAGCAGGAATGAATTCTGAAATTTCGGCCTAGATTTGGCTCTTGAACTGGCATCCTCCAGTCTTTCTCTGGAGTAGAATTGGTGTATGTATTGGATTTAGGGTTTCCGTTTGGCTTGGTTCAAAAGAAACTACTGCAAAATTCAAGGGAGATAGAGAACATTTTGGAGAATGGGAGAATGTAATAAAGGATCCAGTGCAAAGGACTTCCTGCCTAACGGAAAGGCAGCTCTTACTGAGAACTGTCTAATAAAAGAAAGACCCAGCTGAGTGTTGGTTATCCCTTGAAATGGGTCTCTGAACGAGCTTGTTGGCCCCTAAGTACACAGGTCACACCACCTTGCACGGCAGCCCTCACATTCGCATTCTGGTACAAACTTGCCTTGCTTCCACTGTAGCAGTTCTCAGGGTGGGAGAGGTGGTGTTCCCTGTTCCTGATGTCCCCTTTTTATCACACAGAGAGCTGTGTTCTCTCCTTTTCCTTCATCCAAAGTAGATCAGGATCAAGGAGGAAACAAAGGCTCATCTCAGTTCCCTAGGCCTATCTTTGCAGAAAGCCTGTCATCTTGGACAATGCTTAGAACAACAGGTAATTTCTTCCCAATGCTTCAGACGCTGCTTCTGTAATGCTGGGGGCTGACAAGTTAGCAATAGTTACAATTTGGAAGTTAGAGCAACAGGCAGGCACTGAGGTAGTACAGGTCTCAGGTATTCACAGGATTTTGCAGTCCAAACTGCAAGACTTGAAAGAGGAGAGAGGTGTAGGCTGAGAGATGCATGGCTTGTGTGACCAGGAGAGAGTCATGGTGAGAGAACTGAAGGGGACAATCCAGCAAAGGCAGTCACTGAACAGAAGCAGGGAGGAAATCTGAGATGAGATGTCTTGTTCAGAAAAAGGGACAGCTCAGCCCATTGGAGTTTTTGGAGTGGGGATGTTCTTCAGTGCTCTGTGACTGCAATGGTCATGACAAACCCTTTGTAGCATGCTTCCTCATGCAGGCCTCTTCATTACCACAAACAGGATTAACTCCCCTCTTATTATGCCCATAGTGCAGTTGGACAAACTGAAAAGGCCACCCACCTCAAAACTGGACAGAGAGAGAATCAGGTTTAGAGCCAGCATTCGATGCTCCCTACTGGTCTCACAGTAAGAAGCAGGTATTTTTTTCTCCTCTGCCTCTCTTAGTACTTCCGGGAAAGCATCAGAGGTGCTTTATCTGGATGAGGTGAGACCCCAGGCACAGAGTTTCCCAGCCACAAAACCTCCCAGTGTCATTAAGCCTACCACCCAATGGTGCTGAGCTCCTGCTAGATGACCTGGCAAATCCTTTACAGTGCAGGGAGGAGGGGAACAGGTTTCCACACTTACTCCAGGACATCCCTGTTGAACTGCTTCTTGCTGTTGCCCAGGAACTCTCCAATCATCTGGCGGCTGAGGCCCTTTCGTTGGAGGAGGAAGTGTGCCACCCCAATGGGGGTATCTGGGATGAAGCCTCGGGAGATCAGGAACTGGATCCCTTTGTCTGGGTTTCTGAAAGGGAAGGACAGAGACATGGTGAGTTTGCATAATCTCTCTGAGGCATTAGTGCCTCTGGCTCACCTCATGGCTTGCAGCAATGCAGCCCTCAGCATGTGCATGGGTTCCTATGAGTTCATGCGTGTGGCAAGGATCGGACTGGTGGGGGCAGGGAAAAGTGACCTGGAGAAGTCCCCTTCAATTGCCGCTGAGGACAAAAGGATGCCATGGGACCTGCTGTGTCACTTGCAGCACCTGCTGTCACCTGGTGATCACAAGTGCCATGCCACTGCCACAAAGGATCCTACTGCATGATACCAGCCTCATCAGTGACTCTCTTCTGCCATCAGTCTGCTCCAGAGTCAAAGGCTCTTGTATCCTCCCTGCCCCAGCTTGGTTTGTTTAGGGTCCCCGTGAGGACATGATTAGACTGTGTCCCACACAGACAGCACAGAAAGTATCAGTACGTCCAGCTGCTCCACATGCAACCCACAGAGAGCTGTCCCCAGGGACCAGGGGTGAGAGCTCGGCATGTTGCCCTTTGCTTTAGGGGAGATGGGGTTGCACCTTCTGTAGGTGCAAAGGCAAAAGGGAAAAACGTGGCTGTGAAGAGACTTAGGAGACATTGCTGTTACAGTCCATGGGCAAATGAGGCTCAAGACACAGAGGGGCTAACCAAAGGTGGGCACTTTTCATGTAAAAAAAATAATTTTCTTTTTCATGCATTTTTAGTGCTCAGTGTTGAGTCACCCTTTCTACTTTCCTCACCTGAGCCTCCTGCTGGCTGCCTGAACAAAAATCCTGTGCTCAGATTTCCTTATCTTTTCCTCCGCTTCCCCCACCCTTAGCTGTGTTATTCTTCCCTTCTCTATTGATTTACACCTCAGGCAGAAATCTCTTTGTGTGGGTGGATGAGAGCATGCACCTGGAGAACGCCTGTCAGAGCTGGGAGAGAGCTGCGTGCAGCTCCCAGACAGAGGGTGTTTCTCCCTCTGCGGCTGTGAGAGCCTTTCTGAGAAAAGGCCTGGTGCTGAGTGGGCCTGACTGCCTGGTTGTGGGAGTGATTTTCTGCTGGTTAGTGTGCTGCTGTCTGTGCCTGCATACACGCTCTTGGGGGGTAGTGCATGTATCAACAAGCACACGTTTGTGTGTGTGTGTCTATGTCCTGTACATGCAGATTTCTCTTGCTCCACACATGTTCATCAGAGCCTGTGTATCTGCACATTTTGGCTTTGACCTCATATCTCCTGTAAGCATACATGCTTCTATGTATCCTGGGAGTGGCTGTGAGCCTATGTGGTGCCTGCTCCACAGTACAGACAGGAATGAGTGTGTATGTGTGCACTGTGCAGGAGGTTTTCTTCCTGTATTTCAGTCTGCCCCACTGAAGACTGTCTGTCATGATGTGCTCTTGCTGAGGGGAATTAGTGCAGTGCCAGGGAGAGTTCCACATTCCTTTGGTTCTCTGAGCTGGTGAGTGGGGAGAGGTAAGAGGATAGCTTCATCATGAAAGGATGCCATACTTCCATCACTAACCGGAATTCAGGGATCTTCATTTTCAAAGCTCAAGGAGTGAGTTTGCTTAGGCATTTTCCTAGGGTGAGGAAAGGATAGGATGAGATCTCAGAGCACGTGAATGTATGATATGCACAGGCACAGACTGTGACACTGTCAGGTGGTGAAGGATGTGGGTGAGCAACATATGTCTAGCTATAAGGGGATCAGCATTCAGGAGAGTGGCCTGCTCCTTACAGGGGCCTCATGGGTACACAAAAAGTAGATGGGCTTTAAATAGTTCTGCTTACTCTGTAGTGTCACAAAAAAAAAAAAATATCCTGGGCAGTGTGGCATCCCTGGGGAGAGTGGCTGGGAGAACCAGTCAGCCCATTACATTTATGAACAGGAGAGCTGCAAGATCTGATATTGAAAAACCCAGGCATTCCTCAGGGAAAAGCAACAGTGTACCTTCTGTATTATCACACAGATCTCCTCATTCACCTTTGAAGAGCACAGCCAAAGTTCTCTGCTAAGTGCAAAAGTCATATGATCAGGGCTAAAGTCAAGCTAAGTAACAGATATTCATAAAATTCACCTCTACTTCCACTTTGATATTTGGCAAGTACAGTGTTCACAGCACGAGGATGATCTCAGCTACACTGGTGTGACTCCAAAGCCACTGGACTGACTTTGGATTCACTCCAGGGGAGCTGGTAGCTGAATATGGCAAGAAAAATGCAGCTCATACAGCAGTATGGATGTACAGATTTCAGTAGAGATGACACATACAATGCAAGAGGATGTAGGACAAAACAGTCCAGCTGTGACAGCCCTCCTGTACTGCCTAGGCTATAACTCAAATATACTTGCACACATTATTCTACCACTAAAAGCAGCCTTTCATCAGATTTTCCCAGAATTAAATTTGTTCCGCACAAGATCCTGATAGCAATACAGAATCTCTGTCAATGAACACCTGCAGATGTATCCCATGTACTGCAGCTTGCGGCTTTTACCCAGATGTGCAGCAGACAACTCCACTTCCATCTCTCCTGAGCCTGGTGCCTGCTATTTTCTTTAGTGTTGCAGAGGTGTTAAGCAAGGCCAGCAAATGCTGCGGGATTCCTCACGTCCTGCTGGCTTTCCCTCTGCCCACGCAGCCAGCTGCCCACACACAGAGTTATTACAGCAGCGCTGCATAATGAAGCACTCTCCGTTCCAGGGATTCCACCCCCTTACTGTGGAGTGGGGATGGGGAAAGTGCCACGGCAGCGCAGCATCGATGTGTTCCCAGGGGCCCGCTCAGAGCCAGAACGCTGCTTTCTGAAAACGCAACGCAAGGTCAGATAGACTACGGCAGATACTGCTAGCAACTGGAGGCTTTCAGCTCTTGGTCCAGGGAAGTGGTCAGCAAAAAGGATGTGTGCACAGGCATGCATGGCCTCAGCTCCATGCCCTCTGGGTTGGTGCCCACATCACAAACCCTACAATGGTAAACTGGCTCCTTGTTAGAAATTGATGGGGAAAGCAACAACCAAATAACTGCACAAAGCTGAATGGCCTTCCCAGTCCCTTGGGTGGAGGTGCACTACAGTGTTACAAAGGGAGTCATGTGTCCCTTAGATCATGCTCGGAGAATAAAAAAAAAATGCTTCACTCCCCAGGGCTAACAGGGCAGTTTTCTCCCTCCCTGTCCTCCCAATGTTTTATCAAGAAAACTGAGCCTTACAGGTTACCGCACATTATTTCAGCAGCTAGTTTCAAGGGAGCAGGGGAGGCCTGGCCAGGAAGTTGTGGTTTGGAGCTCCACAGTAAGGCTTCTATCCCACAGGGACCTGCAAGATGCAGTGAATCCAGGTGACTGAATGAAGGAGGATGGCAGCGTTGCTTCCCCAAAACAGACCTGGTGCTGCTAATCTGTCACATGAATGTGTGCCAGGCAGACTAGGGGAGGAGGAGAGGCTGGAAAAAGCATTTTCGCTCCTGCTTTATCGTCACATCAGTGCTCATGTCAACTGTCCAGGAAATAAAGGAAAACACATTGGGTCGACGGACTCCTGCCAAGCATGGCTAAGAATACTGAAACACTCAATAGCAGAGATGTGAGCCCCATGTTCCCTTCTAGAAGTACAACACAAACACCAGAATACCCATGTGGACCTGGAACTAACTCTATCATAATCAACCCCCACCTGTATCTGGTGCCTGCCTTCTCTTGTTCCAGCCTGCTTGTGTTCATCAGGCACTCAGAGCCTGACTTTGACGTATACACATGGAGCCACCTGCTCACAACATGATCTCAGAGCTAGTAAAACATCCTCCTCCGTTCTGTAAGAGTCCCAAATCTGTCTGCTCTAACATCACTTCCATTCTAGATGCTCTGAGCCCAGCCTTAAAAGCCTTTCTTCCAGGTTCCTACCTCCTGGAGTTCACAGCCTCCATAATACACATATATAACTCCTGTGCATTGCCCCCTTGTTTGTGCAAAACTTCTGCCTAGGACTTTAATCTTCAGTCCTCACTCTGACGAAAAGGGCCATGCTAATGTGTGGCAAAATATTCTTCTAGAATGCATGCATTAAATCCCCAGCACCTTCATCAGGGGACTTTAAATGGAATTGAAGACAGCATAAGATGAGAGTGTGATGATGAGGCAAACCTCAATATTTCTCATGGTTTGCTTTGATGAGAAAAGTCTCACTGAAAGGCAACGAACAAATCTAAAGCTCCTTATAGGAGCTCAGCTGCTTTCTGTCAATCCAAAATAGACTATGTGTGACCTCTTGAGTTAACCTCTTCTGATGGTAAACTCTGGGCTGCTCTGCTTTTGCTTTCATACCTACAGCCTTTTCACAGGATATCAGACTTGGAGAATCTCTATCAGTATGAGAGAGTGAGATGACTAAACCTGGTCTGTCAGGTGAAAATCTACCCAAAGGAAAATGACAGTCAAAGTACTCACGCTGGGCTATCTAAGCTCAGTTCTACCTCTTTACTCTCTCTTTACTTGGAAATGCCCCATGTTAAGTAACCAGGGCTAGGTTTACATCCCCAGCTACAGTTGTTCCTTTGCAAGAGAGTGGAGCAAGAGCCTAGATCCCAGGCTCAGCTGGTGGATACCAAATGGACAGCAACTGGGACTGAAAGTTCAGAATTCAGGAGAGCATGGGCACTAACTCATGGGGCACTGGGCTTGTTCCTCTCTTGGGCAGAAGATCGGGGCAGCATGTGGAGAGCTTCAGGGAAAAAGCTTCTGGGCAGACAATCTGTGGTCTGCATTGCATACCCAGATGGTCATGCCCTTGAATACAGAAGAACTTCACTGGAGATGGATCTAGACCAAAAGCCTGCCATCACCTATTCCTGTAAGGTATGAAATAGGCTGGGAAACACAAAAGAGGAAGAGTCACTTACATATTAAAGAGGTTCAGCCCAATGCGGTAAAGGCGCTTCCTCATGGTGTCCGTGGAAAGTGTGGGGGACTTGCAGCTAGCTGGGTTCTCGCAGTGGTACCTTGGGAGGCTGAGGATCATGGCCTGCAGTGCTTCTTTTGAGGACACCTCAGAGGCTGACTTGGCTGAAGTGGAGGTGCTGCTGCTGCTCAGCTGCTCAGAGTTGTCTGCATTCTCAGACTCAGAGCCTTTGCTTTGCCCCATCTCATTGCCAGCATCAAACTGGAGCTTCTGCACTGCCATCTGCCCAGGCTCAGCAGTGCTGTCTCCTGTGCCATTAGTACTGACATTCACCTCGGTGAAAGTGTGGCTGTTCTGGAGAGCTATGGACTCAGGTAAGCTCTCTGGGGCAGCCGGTGGTTCACTGGCTTCTCCCTCCCCTTCTCCTGGGCTTTCTTCAGCCTTGGTAGCTTGAGAGAGCCCAGCCTGGGCATTGCTACTGAGGCAGTTTGCCATGGACACCGAGGTAGACGATGAGACAGAGATGTTCTTGTTGTCAATCTGGACTGTGACATCTCGAAAAGCCATCATGAGAGTGCTACTGCTCTTGGGTAGGGTATCTGGCAAGAGCCCTTCCTCCTTCTCCTTGTCCTGCAGCTCAGCTTCTAAGTCTTGGTTTGGCTGCATTGAGCTGGCACTGAAGGTCTCTCTTATCTGGTATGAGCCTCCATCTTGCAGTGAGCACATGGTCTTCAGGCTCCAGGTGCTGAGGGCATCATCAATAGACTTGGCCAGGGACTGAACTTGTTCTGTGAAGGAGTCCTCCAGCTCGGTCAGTGCCCCACTGATGGTGGCTGGCAAAGATGGAGATCTCACCAATGGGATGCCCACAAAGTTGTACCCCTCCACCAAGGCTTTCTCAGCAGAGAAGCTCTCTGAGTTCTGGACCCGGACTTTCCTCAGAGAGATGCGGCGTGGCATGCGGCTCTCCAGCAGTGAGTTGCGGATCTTCTCAAAGTTCTTGCTGAGCTGGTACTGCCGGAAAGCAGTCTGGATGGTACAGGCTGCCCTGCGAGATACCAGGTGACCTCCGTATTTGTGCTCTAACATTTCGATCTGAAAGACATACGAACAGGAGAGGTTATTTTTTGTTAATTGACTTCTGATGGCTTTCTGTTTCCCCAGTTCCTACACTGATTAGTCTGTAATCACTGTCAGAGGAACTTCTAACACTGAATTATTTTTTTCCTGCACTGACCAGGCCCCTGATTTGAACAGAAGGCCCGGCTTCGGGCATGGCTGGCTAAAGCACCAGTACTGTGTGCTTCCTCAGAGCTGTAACATGATCATGCCTCTTCCTAGAGTACCAGCCATACCAGCTGAAACCTAGAAGTCCCCTTCTCTCGAAAACCTACTTCTGATGGCCTTCAGGGCAAGCTCATCACTGCAAACACAGTGTTCCAACAATGTCTTCCAGCTCAGCAGTACTCTGGTAATGTCAAGCATGAGCCTTTGTCTCAGCTCCTCACCTCCTTAGTCACCTTAGGAAATACTGTCAGGGAAAGGAGAAATCATTCAGAAAAAGGGTAATTTTTAAATGCAGAAAATGCAGGTTTGATCATAGGAGCTAGTGAGGAACGTCAGCTTCCACAGAAGTTAGTGGAGGTTGGGTTTGTTCTGTGTCTTTTAAAAAGCACTCTGAATCCCAGAGTGTCTTCTTTTCTGATATCTGAGTTTTTCAGGTGTCAGCCATCAGTGAAATGAAAACTACTCAGGAAAATAAAGACTCGGTTTTAAAAAGTAAAAAAAAAAAATATTTTAAATGTTGAGACAAGATATTAAGAACAAGCAGAAGGAGGATTTTACTCCTTCCTGAGCTGGTAACAACAAACACGCTTGTAAATACATACACACACAGCAAAGTGGTATCTCAACAGGCTTCAACAAAGCAAGTATGTATGGTAATTTCTCTTCTGTAGTCTAGCAGTTATAATTCCTGGTAATCCCTTCGCTCTTCCTCTGCAGCTGGGCCTTCACTAACGTGCTACAGGAGAACGTTAGATGACTTGGTTCCAGTGGGTGGCTGACAGAGAATAAGGGGGACAGTGTGAAGATAACGGTGGATGATGGGATTGAAGAAAAAAGAAGGATGAACTTAAATTACCTTTATTGAGGTTTTGGCTGAACTATGAGCTAAACTCTGCATTCCTGGCACTTCACAGGGCAGAGCACAGGTGCAGACTGTAGTGCTTATATGTGTATGCACATGTGGAAAAGCTAAAAAAAGGTGAAGTGCAGCACTGGGAGTGCTGGTAAAATCAGTACTGAATTAACAGAGCATTCACTACATCATTGATGTGGTGAGTGTGAGCTGATTAGCAGATTTCTGACTGCATCCTTCTCCCCAGGCAGATATCACTTGCCTCTCACCATGCCTTGCTGGCCCAGTACTCACAGGATGAAGGACTGAGCTCACAGAAGATCTGAATTTAAGTGCAAACTTGTTTTGTAGTCAAAGTGAGACTGAGGCATGAACCTGAGCTTGCAGTCATATCATGTCATCTGCTTCCTTCTTCTTTTCCTTTTTTTGTAACACTACATAAGTTGCAGATAAAACTATCAGTGCGTGATCTAGGTACAAATGAAGGCCTGGAATGACAGCTGTGAGAACTGTAAATCAGCTCTGGCATCTTTCCAACATTAACTCCTCTGGAAGTAGGGGAAGATGATATGACCTTTGGAGATGACAGAAAGACAACATGACCCCAGCCATTCAGTCCCTGCATTGGTATCCTGGCTGCTGGAGTAAGTACCTATGGCCTTGCTCACTGGCACCCCATCACCTCAGGCAGCAACAGGATCCCTAGGATCCTGCTGCACTGGATGGGAGGCTGCTATTTCTGGAAGGGAGCAGTGGGGGGACACATCCTTTCATATTTACCTTGCTATAAATGAAGCAGGGACCCTTTGCTTTGTGGTCAAACATAAGGTAGGCTTCTGTTTTCTGTTTGCCTTGCCCTTGAATTCGTATCTATCCAAAGCAAGCATCAAAGCCCAGCACTGAGAAATACTAGCAATTTGCTTAGCAATGGGGTTGGCCACTGGGGTTGGCTCAGAGTTCTGCTCAGCCCTAATTTAAAAAACATTGGCCTGCTGCCATCCCAGAAAGGGTCTGCAGAACTGGTGCTAAAAATCACCCACCTAATGATAATGGATTTAGGTTCATTTACCACAAGACCTGTCAGTAGGCTTTTTGGATAAACAAGGTCTCTGCTTATCACCAGAGTTTGATGTGGCAGGAAAGAGTGATACAGGGACAAAAAGAGATTCTGAGTAGCAAGAAGAAGGGTTTTGCTGGAGTTCTTTGTCCTTCTTTCCAAAATGACCATCTTAAATACCACCATAAAACCAGCACTCCTGCATATCTCTTCAAAGTTGGCCTCTCTGGAAAGAGACTGAGTTATCCCTTTACCCTTCCCTTCAGGAGGAAGGCTCATACAGATAAATGCAAATTAAACCAACAACCTGCACAGGCCTAACCCAGACAGTTATTACTGACAACTGACTGTGAGCATTTAATATAATGGTCTGGTTAATCAAAATGTAGAGCTGATTGTGTTGGGAGGGAAAGGAACAAATGGGAGGGACAGACACAGCTATCTGAGGGGCAGAATAATAGTAAAATGCAAAATAAGGCAGAAGCAAGAGCCTTATAATTATGTGAGGTTTCCAAGGAGGTGACAGCCATTCTGAAAACACGGAATTCATATGCTCTGATCTTATTAGAGGCCAAGACAAGATGTCATTGCTGATCTGAAGTAAAAGGCCAGTTTATCTCACGCAAGGACAGTTCCCAAAAAGGCAGACTTTAATAACTACTATGAGGAGAGCTCCTTCTAAAAGTCCAGAGGATTGGTGCAAGCTGTCCGTACCTTGAAAAAACATCACCAGCTTTTTGCAGTCCATTTTCTCAGTCCTCCTAAAGGGCTAAGGAATTAAGGAGCAGAATAAGATGTAAAGTGAGAGGGCTTCCCATCTAGTCTGTTCGCCAGTTCATAGCAGGTGTGCAAGGACGGGTTCTGCATGTGGTCCATGGCCATCTGGCCCTGTCCAAAGCAAGAGGAGTCCTACAGTGTCTCGTGGCAAGGATAACAAGGACCGGGGACTGGTCCAAAGGATGCTTGAAAAGACTGGCAAAGCCAGAAGCAGCACACCCATAGAGAAGTGCCCTCCCCACCCTTAGGAGTGGATCTCTGTCTCTTTCTCCTTGATGTACCCCAGTCATTTACTGTTTACTGATGTCTGAGACATCCACATTTGCTATCAGGTCGAGCTAACTGACACTCTAGAGGAATTAAGGATTTCACACAGCTGTTGGCCTATTTTCTTCCTCTCAAGAGGAGGAAAGGGCATCCATTAACACCACAGCAGTCACAGGTAATGGAGATGTATGTCTGGATTGCTGGAGGAACCTTCTCTTCCCATTTGAGAGGCAAGAAAGGCCAGACATGATTGGGCTTCTCTCACTCCTAATACACCCTATGAATCACAAGTAATTGCCTACTTAAAGCTGCTCTTCTCTGGGGAATAATCTGACAGCCGGCGCCAAAGGAAGGGAAAAGCAGGAGGGGGGTCAGGGGGATTTCAAAGAATAATTAGCTTAATATGTTTCTAGGCTTCAATATGAACACTCAGTTTGAGCAATTCAGGCGTTGTGGCTGAATTAGAAATGGCTGGGAAATATCCATTGCCATGAGGGACTGCACATGAACAATGCTTTAACAAGGTCAACCCAAGGCAAGCCAAAGTGCCAGGCCTGGATATGGCCAAACATTTAAGGTGCACAGCCCATGGCTTTGTTGCCCATAGGCATAAGTTCATAAATCTGCCAGGAGAAAATGGGCCTGATCTTATTCTCTGTTAGCACTGGTTTTCCACCCAAGTTGCAGTGGAGTATGGTGACATGCCACCATGCTACTGAGAAGAGAATCAGGCTCAGTGACAGAATCTGAGTCACTCAAGTCAATGCATGCACTGTAAAAAATAATTTTTAAAAGACACACAGATCATACATGTTCTCTATTACCCACTCATAACACCACTCCCTCCCACCAACCTTTCACAATGGAAGGACATTGCTATAAAGGCCATGTGTTAATCGGATGTTTTCCTTCATATATGGGACATGGGGCACCCTTCAGCACAGCAGAAGAGTATGTAAGACTGAAAACAGGCTTCTCTCTCCTGTGATAGCCTCCATTTTCCCAACATTACAATATAACCTAAACTTAGGGGAACTTCAGCACTTGAGTTTCCTTTCCAATCTCCCAGCATAGTGTACTTCTGCTCTGTGCACTGTCAGCATGCTCTGTTTCATGTGATAGAGAGCAAGGAGAGCCATGATCCCACTCACCAACCCTCTAATATGATGCTGAGGGGCAATGACTGGTAGATGACCTGCACGTCCAAGCCCTGCAGAGGAGGGTATATGCTACCCTCCTTCCTTACTAGCATGCAGTCCTCTCCCAACAGCTAAATGTGACTTCAGCTGCACTGTGAGACTAAAAATGTCTCCTTCTACCTGTTTTTCTTACTGTAAATTCTATTAATGCATTACAATTTGTTCGATGACTAGGGAACTACTGGGACAGTCCTGTGAGAGTCCTATCACCCTTATTCCCATTGAAAAGAATTCCCTGACAAAGAAGTTGATAGGAATACCTATGAAAACACATACTGGAGTGCAAGACTCGAAGAATTAATACCCTCCACTCCCTGAAAATCTCCCCTTCCAGAGTTGGAGGCAATTCACTGAGGACATGCATCAGGCTGGAGGAGCACACATACTGCAAGCCCTCTTTGCTGTGAGAAAAGTGGTTTCACCTATGGGATAGGCTAGGGCCCTGCAAGGTCAGTACTGCGAGGCACCAAAATTTAACGAACAAGCAGCTAACATGTCTCTCTGTCTCACATGCATCCAGGGCAGGTCTGGCCTCTACTGCAAGAACAGCGATAGGACAACATGACCTTAGAGCTAAAATAGCACAGGACAGACACTCCCCAGGACAAATCAGAGCAGCTCTAGAACATCAAGGAGGCTGCCCATATATAGCAGCCAAGATCTGGCCCACCCTGAGGATATGTTGCATTAGTTTGTGAAGCTAGTTAATTAGTCTCTCTTGTTTCTTTTCCTGGTGTGAAGGAAGAATTCTGTCCAAATTGAATATGCAGTATTTTGAGAAAGACAGAGCTAAAGAGCCAAGGTCTCTTTTCTGCTCAGGAATTTATTGGGCCATTGATCTGACATGTATGTTTAGGGACAGCAGCAATGCCTTGAGGGAAGCAGCAGACAGATGTCCCAGAAGCAGCAGCTTCTTCTGTGGGAACCTCATTAGCTGAGATCCTTCATCTGCAATGACACAGCTCCCACTGAATTCTCCCACTGAACGTAACCTGGACACTGTCACTAGTGCTGGCTTGTCCTCATCTCACATGCTGCAGAGTCTGCATAGCAGTCTCTGGCTGAGTTGCCATTCCTAGGTTTTCCTCTGCACAACAGCTCTCCTGAGCTGTAATCGCCAGAGACACGGGTTGGGGGGCACGTTCCACCTCATTGCCTTTGAGTGAGGAGGCCAGCTGCTATTAGCCCCTGTCCCACTATCCCCTGCTGGGAGCCCATCAGGAGATGCAGATAGAGATGGGTACACTTGTGCTTTGGAGCTAGGCTGCAGCCTCAGGAACAGGAGACAAGCCTTGCAGCTTCAAGAACTAAATCATTTTCTCTCAGCCTTGTAGATCTGCCTGTCTCTTCAGCATGCATCACTGTATTGAAGGCAGTGATGGTAGCAATATGCAAACATTGTGGTAGACACTGTGCAAGACATTTACTGAATAAACCCCACTTCCTCTGAAAGCTCATGCTTTGAATAAGCTAATGTGGAAGCGCACTGGGGGCCTGCCACTTTCAAGAGGGCAAGATGGCTCTTGGAGACCTCTCCCATGAGGGAGGTCTTTTGGGACAATCAGTTGCTGGGAGCCCTACAGGCACTGTATGCTTGTGAGCAAGGTAGTATCTCTGGATGCTGCAGCTCTTGGCTGCCCACAACCCATTTCTAAGCCTACAGTAACAACTGAGTATCTAGGTCCATTCTGGACCACAGAACCCAGGCAACGAGAAGCAGAGCACAGCAGGTTTGAGTGAAAGGGTGTAGCAGTCAGAGGTGGGGAAGCTACTTCCTCCATCAGCCCCACGTAGCTGAAGGGCCAGGCCTGTTAAGGCACGGCAAAAACTCAAGGTTAACAAAAGGCTAACGTATTTGCTGAAAGACGTCCCACCACAGTGTGAATGCAGTCCCACCCACCCCGTCCCCTTCTCCCACAGCCTGAGGAGGAAGCCTCTGTACCTGTTTATTCTTTAGGTCAAGGGAGAGCTCATAATCGGAGGCAGCTGCATGGGAACACGAGGCCGTCCCTTTGCTGCGCTGCACTCTCACTGGGGAGCCCGTGTGGTGGAGGCTCGCCTTCTGCACCAGAGGGGAACACCCCGCTGCCTGCTCTTCTTGGAGCTCCGCATGCTGGGCTTTTAGCGTCAGGGTGTCGGACCTGCCTTCCTGGCCACTCTGTCTGCCGGCCTCCTTCGGATCCTCCGTTTCACACCCGGCTTTCTTGCTTGTGGAACCGCTGGGATCGTCACTGTGAACAAAACGCAACGTTTCGCTTTTTTTATTTGTTTTTATTATATTTTATTTATGATTATGTTTATTGTTGTTCACTACTCATTCACTGAGCTGCATTTTAAATGTTTAGGGAGCCTGGGCTGTAAGGAGTCTCTTTCAGTGATGGATCAGGACTTTAGATTGACGCAGCCAAAGCTCTGATCCCTCCCTCCCTGAGAGCAGGCGCCTGTGCTGCACACACTGTATGAACCAGTCTTGTGACTTCTGGAGCTGCCTGGCTGCCTCTGCTCGAGGTGCTGCAGCTGGAGGTCAGAGGCCAAAGAGGGTGTCATGGTCTACAGCACCTCTCCTGCTCCCTGGAGCAGCTAGCAGCTGGAAGTCATCCCTGTGCCCTTGCTGCCCTTGCCCAGCATCTCCCTATGCATCCCAGAGTCCCACCTGGCATGAAGCCTGGATCCCAAGGATCCGGTTTTCCCCTGGAGTTCCTAAGGGCACGTGGGAAATGGTGCAGGGGCAGCTGAATGTTGCAGAGTTTCCAGAAGAACTCGTGCAGAGCTGAGAATATAAAGATGCAACAGAGTCAGCCAGCCCTGAGATCCTGACTCTTTAAAGCATGTCTGCAATACAGCCACAGCAGACTGCAGAGCTCCCATAAAAGAAGCTGTTTCTCTCTGACCCATAGGACAGATTGCTGTGCCACTGAGATCTTGTGGAGAAAGGAAAACACCCTGTTCTCCTGTCAGCCACAGCACTAATTGTGTGAAACCAGGGCCTGACAACACTGCACTCTAAGAGAGCTGGCACGTTGCTCCAGACAGGATGGGATTAGCATATGTCTGATGCACTGAAGTACTGAGGAACTCTGCTGTTAACCTCTCTTGCTAATTTCAAACAAGATTTTGGTATTCTGGGTGACTGTTTGAACCATGAGGGTGTTTGTTGTTATGTTAGTCTCCTTCCGGTGGCTACAGAGGAATAATTTATGCTTTCCGAGAGCGTGCAGGCTAGTCCATATGGACTCTGGGTTCTACTACACCGTACGCATCAGATACAGCTCCACTGGTTTCCTGGGGATGAGTATTTAGCTGAGAGAAACATCTAGTTTGGAAATAATTACTACAGAACCAATGCATTTAATTCTATTGAAACCAAGGACATGTACTGCCTCCCATATTTAAACACCATTAAATTATTTCATTCACTTCTGAATCATATTTCTTTCTCTTGGATTTGCTCCACATACGACCAGTTCTGCTGTCATCTAGATAACAAATCATTTTATGATTGGTGTTGATGTCAGAGCAAAATCAGGGAAATTAGATATGATTTTCTGTAGTGCCCAAATTACTTAGAAGCATTTAAGTCTCATTTTCAAAAGTGCTGTAAGCACCTAAGAGCTCAAGTCTTCTAACTGTAAATAGACTTTGCCTCCTAAGCCTCGGAGCACTATTGCATACTTACTAGTACTTTAGAAGGAAGTTTATTCTCTCCAATGGCAGCTTTTCTGTTCAGTAGATTTAACAATCAAATTTAGAAATATTCTCACAGTTTCTAAAAGGGCTTCAAATCTGATAAGCCAAAGACGGTACCACAACTTCAGAACTAAGAAAGATTAAGGATTTAAAGGTAGAAAATTTCTTCTTTTATACACATGCATGTAGTTACCAGTTAGACATAAGAAATAAATTCACAGAATAAATCAGTTTCTTACATAAACACTATATAACCAACTTTGTCGAAGGATATTAAAATTATATATCTGCATACTCATCAAACAGGAAATGCTGCCATTAAAATGAGGTATAAAACTGTCCTTTTAGGTTGTACACCTTATAAAACCTTCCCTGTTCTATTCCTTTTACTATATAATTGAATACTCTTTTTTCTACAGCTAAAGATGTACTTGTAAAGTATCCATTTTTAACTCCTTCTGCTCTATGTCCATTCACATTGCACAAAATATTAATAAAAGACTGTTCCCTTACAGCTCTCACTGTAACCTTTTTATTGGCATCCTCTCTTCTATCCATTCTCATTGTAACCAGCAGAGCAGTAATTTTTATCCTCAGCTCAAGGAATGACCAGATGAACACAGATTTGATCATGTTTTCATTGAAGTGCATGTCAAATGCCTCACAAGTATTTCAGTGGGAACTGGACTGTGCCCTACAAAGCAATTTAAGCTAGATGCATAAGCTCTGATTCAGCAAGCCACATATCCCAAATTGCTCTGCTGAGTCAAGGCCACAATGCACAGTGTGCTATGCAGACTTTCTTTAGGGCAGATCAGGGCCCGAGGCAGTAGACATGAGAGCTAGTTGACTTCCCTTGGAGCATGAACGGACTCTAAATGCCAGCAAATATTCCCTGACGTGATGGTCCTCTAAACACTTACACATATGCTTAACTCTGTTTTTGTGACGGCCTCCACTGACTGCTTGAGATGGAACGTGAAGTGTGTGCATAAGAGTTGGCAGCATTTGGGCCCGCTGCTCTGTAAGGCTGTACATCACCCTAGTGTATGCTACCTATTTCTGTCGCATACAGTTTAGAGTCTGAGTGAGGAACATTCATAGTGACAGGATATCCTGCATGCACTGCTAATATAGAAGGAAAAACCAGCAGGCTTTGTAGAATCGCGGAATAACCTAAGCTGGGAGGGAAGGTTGGAGGTCTCTATTCCAACTCCCTGCTCAAAGCAGGGCCATTTTCAAATACAGATAGCATTGATCTGGGCCTTCTCCACTCAACCCTTGAATACCTCCAGACATGAAGATTCCCTAGGGTCTCTGGAAAGTCTTGTCAGGGCCCTTAGTGCACTAATAGACCTTAATGGCCTGACCAGCCTCATCTCGGGCCTCCACAAATATCTCCCGCACAGTTTCCCCTTTTCAGCCCAGCCCGAAGCAGTCAGTCCCTGCTCCAGCAACACTGTAAGAGTGCTGGTCTCCAGTTCTGCCACAACCTTCTCCTTTCCATGGCCATGGACCCACTTGATCTAGGCTCTGACCTGCAGACTGACTCCTCAGCTTGACCTTGGACCTGCCTCATCTCCATGGACCTACCCATTGATGACTGGGCTGTGTCTGACCCTAGGTACTCTCACTGGACATGATTCTTACCCTGGGCAAAGAAACAGGGGGCATTGGACCAACCCAAAATGCTCATAAGGCCCTTTAATCTCATTAGGTATTTAGGATATTCCTCAAGACACAGGAGGGCCCTAAGACTGCAAGCTCTAAGTGAAAAGCACCACCAAGCTCAGTGTTCCTGCTCACGGTGCATAACTGAAGCCCCTAAAGATGCTGTGCTAGGATAAGGATGTAAGCTAACCACACGTACACATATAACCTTGCCTTGCTTCTCCATACATGCTCTGAGCCTAATGAGTACACCCATACAGAATGTATTGTGCTTATGCGTGGAATTTTCTGAGGGTCAAAACTCGGTCAAATCAAAATCAGATTCCACTGAAGCACTCAAAGGCATTTTTCAGCTAGATGTTTTTATGCTTAATATAAACTTTTTAACCCCCTGCTGTTTTGGCTGTTCTGCTGTTCAGAAAGAAATAGCAAATATTCCTGCTAAAGTGGGAATAGTTTCTACATGCTCTTTCATGGAAGAAAAAAAAAAAAAAAGAAAAGGCTGAATCACTTTTACTTAGGGGGAAAAAAATCTCCAAAAAAAAGAGACAAACCTACTTCACCTTTGCACCTTTGGGCAAGACTTCAAACCTGGGAAATTTCAGCTTCAGCTGGTAAACTTCAGTGACTATAAGCAATGGAAAAAAGGGGTAAAGACAAAGTTTGCTTAACAGCCTGAATGTTAGCATTGCAGCCCTATGGTTCCACTACCACCCCGTATTCCTCCCAGGTTTACTCCCACCTTGAAACTGTTTCTGAGGAAGTGCTGCGGGGAGGTCTATTCTCTGTTGTCCAGTAGCAGCAATGGATGAAGCCCCAATATGAGACACAAAACACACTGCTAAAGATCAAAACTGATACTGAGTGAAATGTAGGCTAAAACCTTAACAATTCTGATTTTTTCAGTCTGTCCTGAGTGACACAGTTGATTTGCATTGAAGGCTCAGGAGGTATTGTAATCACAGTAACAAAAAACCCCAACAGTAAGAAAAGTAAGTAGGGCAAGGATAGACACTACAGCATGGAAGATCTCCAGGAAAAAAAAAAAAATGTTATTAAATAAATTATAGGGATCTACTTGCTTTCCCTTGGCCAGCAAGCAATCAAATTCCCTGGCTGTGAGATGAAGGAAGGGAATGGAGCTATTGCACATTCTGTTTCCTGGAAAATTTTTCTAACCACTTGTAATCATTAAAAGTCCCAGGCAGAGTTTAAGGTGCGAATCCCAGAGTCCTGGCCAAACTCCAACTAGGTTAATTTAGTTCTGTTTCCCAGCACCCCCCCTGCAGTTTCAACTGTAATCAGTGTTCTTTACTTGCTGTCCTGAAGTATCACATACCACCACCTTTCACAGTGTTTACAGCTACTCTTGCATGATAAATGAAGCTATTTTCTTCAAGTCATGCAATCAGCTAGAGAAGGTTTGTAATGTCTCTGAATTCTGTGTGATTGAAAGTTGTAATATTAATGTAAATCACTTGCAATCAGATAAAAAAAAAAAGGAAGACTACAAAATCAGCTTTCTGTTCTTCCTAGATGATCCTACATGACTTTTATGACCCATAGCAACTAGCTTAGTCATTATTACAAACAGATTTCACCTGCTGTAGAAAACACTTCCTATGTTTCAGGTATCTCCTGCTACTTTTGCACCGCTGACTTGTATATGCATGCTGCAGATAGAAACCAGTTTTGTTAACAAAGATGGTGACTACAGACAATCTGACTCAGGGCTTATATGAAATACTGTACCTAGTCTAGCATTTCAAAACAGGGATATTGGGGTTCTAGGCTGAATCTTAGTGCTTGTTTCAATAAAGCAGGATGGTGAAAAAGCTCTCGCTGAGACAATTCAGCTGGGCACCCATAAGTATTTTTGCCTAGCACAGATAAGCGAGACTTCTGATATTTAGCTTCTACATGCAGATTTTTCAGGAGGATTTTCTATAAGAAGTACACTGAGGGAAGGATGTAGGGAGATGACAGAGGAAAAAATGGTATTATGTAGAGGTTTTCTTATGACTTCATTTTTATTCCCTTCCTGGTATTTTGGAAACCTAAAGCCCAGATTTTGGAAACCTAAAGCCCACTAAACTATCAAACCAGAGAAGCCCATCCACCCACTTCTAGTAGTATCAGCTCCCCATGTCTGTACAGAGCTGTTGTATCATACATACCCTGTCCTGGGAGAGATTTGACTGCTTTTCAGTTCCAACAGCATTGGGATGGTGCACTTCCTTGCATACGCCTCACCAGCTCCTTGCTGCTGGAAACACACACGTTTCCAGCTTGGCAAGGGTCTGTGTTTCTAACTGCCAGCTGTGGAGCTGAACCATGGTTATCTGTTGGATCTTGACTATCAGCCTTAAACATTCCCAGAATGAGAAAGAACATGCAGCCTCTTCCCCCCACATATTTCGAGACAATTTCAAGCTAGACCTGTTGTCAGGAACACAGAAGTTAGATGCTCCAGACATTACATTCCATTGCCTTGCTATCAAATACTAGAATCACTTAACAGTCTGAGAGTAATTTTTTTCAGAGCTCTCAGGAGTTTGCAATGTAGCTGAGTGAATAAACAGGGCTCTAGGGCCAGGAGAGCTACTTTTCTCAAGGACAATAATGTTGGTCCTGTAAGAAATTAGAACTGAGCTTTCTCACTGATCACTCCATAGCTACAACAGCTCCCATGTGGTCAAGACACAAAACTCATCTCTTTGCTCCTCCTCTCCTACAAGAAGAAAAATTATTGTAGATAAATAAAAGTAATAACAGAGTAACAAAAATAGCAATGGCTCTTCTGGACTTGGACAGCAGTGTAAGAAACTGGTCACTCAAACAGAGGATGCTGAGATGCCCTGTTGACAGGTATAGCGGTCTTGCAAAAATATCTTGCTAACTGGGAGAAGACCACATTGCTGTTTCCCACGTATAACTTACCAAACACCTTGTTCATGATATGCAAGGTCAGCATGTAGGATTGTGACCTGTAACTAAGGCAAAGGCTACATGGACTAGTTGTGAAGGACCACAAAAATTTATGAATCCATTTTACAGGGCTCCTTATGAGGATCAGTTGGTTATTGTGCAGCTCTAAAGTGTTGTAAGTAATTCGTATTATCAAGGCCTGAGAGTCATATGAGACTTCAAAGCTTCAGAGATGTCAGAATAAAAAACCCTTAGAAAGTGTCATATGGAGAATTAGAAAAAGAGGTCACTAGCTAATGTCAAGAGAATGGAGTCCAGACCCCAAATTTGCAAGAACCTGTGCTCCCTCTGTCTTAAGACGTTTCAGTATTTCTGCTGTCCTCTCTCCTCTCCCAGCGCAGAAAAATAAATAAATAAATAAATCCATTGCTGAGTTAGCAGGGTCCAAAGTGCCTTTTCAGTTTATTTCATTTAAATGTTCCCTGAGGACACCCATAACATATGGTGAATGGGTTGATGAGAATTCAATGAAAAAAATGGCTGAGACAGGCTTGGTAATATGTTATGGTATCTTTTTAAGGTTCAGAGATTTCTGACATACTGGGGGTCTGAGTGCAAAAGAATTCCTTCTGATTTGCTTTTAAGTCCACATTTTAGGGTGACTTGGAGCAATGCTCTCTGGGAGCATGCCGAAAACTACGGAAGGCAAAAGTCTCTCCTGCCAGAGAGGCAGGGAACTTGGAGCTTGATCTTGGCAAATCATCCTCTGCCAGCCAAGCTGCAGCTTTCTCCGACAGTCTCCCCCAACACAGACAAATATAGGAACAAGATTCTGATTTTGTCTACATTCACGTAACACCTTGCAAAGCAGTGGCACCAAGCCATCTTCTCACACTAGTTTTACCCAAGAGGAATTAATGATAATTAGCCAAGCTTATTACCCATCCCCAAATATATTACTTGTTTCATAAAAAGGCTGGCACACACACCTGTAAAATAGATTTGACAGTACAGTACGGTAAATATATTGGAAATCAATTAAATTTAACATCCTTTAGCACAGACAGAACCAAGCAACATCTTTTCAACACAGATTAAAGTTATTTTCAGTGAGATGTATATTAAGCAGATAGAAGATTTAATATGACTAGCAAATGCCTCATGCCCCACAGGGTCCAACATGCCAAAGTCAGGGCCTCCATATTGGACTTGATATTTAAACATGATCCACACATACTGTGTAATTCCCGCATTGTTCTGTTTTGCCTTTTGCTACACAACAGCACTACAGGAACTAAACTTTTCTAATGCACTCTGTGCCTTCGTGGTGCAAAGAGGATTGTCCAGGTGTCAGTCTGGGCTGGCTGCCTGTCTGAAGGCCAGGCCATGATGAACTTTAACCACTTGAGGACTAGGATCTCTGCTTTTTCATGGAGACAGATAGGCTCCTCCGGAGTGTGACGTAGACCAGCCAAGGTAGCTCCCACTGAATGAGAAGTGGTGTTCATGGTGCAAGCCTGGCTGTGCCCAGTAGTGTGGTTGTCACAGTTTTTTTTCTTACATTTCCTATGTGTGTCTGGGTGACACCTCAGAATTACACCTGGGCCACCTCTCTGGCACGTCCCTCTTTCTCCTTCCATTCCCAGCTATCGCTCCTGTTTCACCAGCTGCAGGAGCACAGGGCTCAGCTTAGGAAGCACAGCCCCTTTCTCAGCTGCCCACCACACCTCGGTGCTTGATGCCCCAGGGTCGTTGCTGTGTTGTCTCTGCAGGTTACACTAGGAGGATGTCCCACAGCCTGTCACTGCAGAGGGGGTTACTTGTGGCTGTGACAATCAGGGCACCTGTGCTTATCACTGAGGTGTGAAAAGCACCAAGTGGACAGTGAAGGCATAGGTGGCCCTGGTCTGCAGAGTTTAATTACTTTTACTTTAACCCCAGACCCCTCTTGCCTCTGCAATGTTTGGTAAACACGACCTTTTAGAGAAGGAAAAAACAGATGGCATCCTGCATTAGTGTAACTGCCCGCTCAGCACCCCAGGAAAGAGAAACTTGGCTTCTCAGCAGCAGTCTTTCTGCCACTTCGACTCAGATCTCTTGGCTCCTCATCCCTGAGGCAGGTTTGAACATCATCGAATTCGCTGACAAAAGCCTGCCGGTGCAATCATGCAGAAGATAGAATTTCACTGCTAAAATGAGATGAATTCAGGGCTGGGAGGCAGCAGAGCCTCTATGAGGCAAGGAAACTTTGCATATCCCCTCAGCACATTGCTTTCCTATTGCAGTTGCCTGTAAGCTGGATGAGGAACACAACTCTTGGCATTTATAGACCTACGCAAGGGCTTCTGTGGTCTTCTTTTTCCACCTGTTGTGACAAACCCTGGGTTGGACTGCACCTCGGGTTCCTTCCTAAGGGATCAGGGTAGCTGATTACTGAAGGCAGTGAGTGAACAGCTTCACAGGAAGATCTTTGTGTAACCAACATAAATTTTGTTTCTGTTCTCAACTGTCTCAGCTATTTCATCTCTTGCAATTGCTGCAGCCCAGTAGAAGGCCACTGCTTGTGTTAAACCAAGGAGAAGGAAGTCCAGTCCTCCTCAACACAGAGTAACACAGCCTCAAATCATGATCCTCAATACAGAGTCCTAACACCATTCACCAGCTTTAGGAAAGCAGATATGATCGAGATTTTAACTTTTCCAGTGTGTTGAGATCTAGGGGTTTGGGCTAGCCTATGGCTGAAGACCATCCTAGAAACAGCATGGTTAGCATTCCTTCCTCCGTTCCCCAATCCAGTGAATACCCCTACAGCCTTGTGCAGAGGGCAGAAAGCTCTATTTTTCCACTTCTAACCTATTTTGTCACTGCTGCTTCACTCACACTCTGAGCTGGCAGTGTGCCCAGGTGGCCAAGAAGGCCCATAGCATCCTGGCCTGTATCAGAAATAGTGTGGCCAGCAGGACAGGGGAAGTGATTGTCCCCATGTACTCAGCAGTGTTGAGGTCACACCTCGAATACTGTGTTCAATTTTGAGCCCCACACTATCAGAAAGACATTGAGATGCTAGAGTATGTCCAAAGAAGGGCAACGAAGCTGGTGAAGGGTCTAGAGCACAGTCTTATGAGGAGCAGCTGAAGGAACTGGGGTTGTTTCATCTGGAGAAAAGGAGGCTGAGGGGAGACCTTATCACTCTCTAGGGCTACCTGAAAGGAGGTTGTAGGGAGGTGGGTGTCAGTTTCTTTTCCCCAGTAACATTGATAGGATGAGAGGAAATGGCCTCAAATTGCACCAGGGGAGATTTAGATTGGATATTAGGAAAAATGTCTTCACTGAAAGGGTTGTCAAGCATTGGAACAGACTGCCCAGGGAAGTGGTGGGGTTACCATTCCTGGAGCTATTTAAAAGACATGTAGATATGGCCTTCAGGGTCATGATTTAGTGGTGGATGTGGCAGTGTTAAGTTAATGGTTGGACTTGATGATCTTAAAGGTCCTTTCCAACCTAAACGATTCTATGATCCACCTCATGTCACTTCTCTTCCCTGAGGCCTTATTCCTTTTTCAATCTTTCTTCGTTCCCATTTGGAAAATAGGATGACTTAGTAGCTTACATATTTGGTCATACAAGCTCAGATTCCCCTAGGGCCACTTAAACTTTTCTTCCTTATGACGAATGAAGATTATTCCCATGTCTATACTTCATACACGGACATGGACCTTTTGGGGCAAGACCATTAAGAAAAATAGGAGTTTGCCTTGACACAATCAATCCTACTGTGTTGTTGAGCAGAACTACGGCTGGTGCTAAATGTCATTATGCCAGTGGACTGCACCAAAGTCCGTGGAGGATGTAGCCCAGTATGCTATATTTTAAGACAATCTGTAATATGATTATCAGATACAGTTGCGCTGCAAAAGCACAGCAATACTTTTCACGATGCAATTCTGCACCATCCATTTTTGTGCATCTTGACCTACAACTCTCACATTAGTGTATTCTGGGAAATTACAGGCATCTGTTATATCTCACCAGTCACGCCAGCAGACATGTGCAAAAGAGTACCAGCAATTCCTACATAGGGTAGCCTATCCCTACCTTCCCTCTTTCCCAAAAGATGGAATGAGAGAGATTGCAGTCAGTCCAGATACACAGGCAACAATAACAGCATCATAACCTGTTTAGAGGAAAGCAGCAACATACCAGTGTGGGACATGACAAAGGTGACACTTGGCTCTAGTCACTAGGCAAATACTGTTCCCGGTGGGATGATGACACAATCTGTATGTGGAAAGAACCAAGGTGCCAATCAGAGATGGTTACTAGAACACACTTCCACATGGTGTGGCCAGAGTTAGGTTCCTCAGTTTCAAAATAAAAATGTCACTGAACTCATCTCCTGCTTATGTCTTAATGCTTTTCTTCAGGATTATGTTTCCTCACAGAAGATGGAGTGGTCTCCAGCTCTTTTGCAGTTTTCGAGAAGACCAGGTGACAGTCCCAAAAATCTCCCAACTTTTTTTACACCCTCTTCCTCAGCTACCTAGCTGTTTGCAGAGCCCAAATAGAACGGCCTAAGCAGCTGTACAGTGTTCGGCCTCTCAGATTCTTCAGTTCTTCCTGGAGCATATGAAAGTCTTCCATATGAAAGTCTTCCATATGAAAGTCTTCCATGGCCACATGCAGAAGAAGCAAGACATGTTTTTCCAAAAGGAGAGCTTATTGTTTTTGAATGCAGAGTCTGCCCCATGGGGATGGCCAGATGATGAACCTGCATAGGAGTGAGTTAGTGTTGCAGAGCACAGAAAAGACAAAAGGCCTTTGGATTGACATCATACTGGAAAAAAAAAAAAAAAAGCGTTATAAAAAGCCACAGCCTCATTGCTGTCACTGCCAAAGAATGCTGGCCGGAACAGCAATTTTCCAACCAAAGGATCTGACCATTTATCTCCTGTTCTTATGTTCTTGTTCCCTCCTGTTTCTTCTTTCTACTATTTTTTAATTTCTTGCTTTTCCTGCTCCTTCTCTCCCGTCGTTCTTCTTCTCTGTATAGCACATTTGCCATCCATTTTCCTTACAATAGCACTGCTATTTTTGTTGGGGTGAGTCTGTCTCCCTTTCTTTCTCACTGGCTCTTTTTCCATCTCTTTGCCTTATGTCTCTCCCTTGTAAGCCATGAAAAATTTATGGACAGAGGGTCCACAAAAAACATCTGTCATATTCAACAGAACACACTTTAGTGTACAAAAGATATAGGATGGCTGTATTTTGGGGGTGGGTACATCTTGACTGATGAAGATCGGGTCAGATGATATCAGTAGAGGATTAGAATGAATGGTGTGAGCTCCACCACAGTCCATCTGCTATTACTTTATCAACCTTCTGTGCCCATTTTCCAGTGTCAGATACAGGGCTACTTCCAAAGCTGTCATAGCCTCTTCTCATGTGTCTCTGTGGCATTATCACACCGAAAATGCAATGTACAGCAGGTGTTTATGTTACATTCCATTGGTACCAAGAAGTTGCCATGTTACAGACAGGGAATTCTTTGCAATATGGGAGAGAGAACATGAGGATCATAGAATCATAGAATGGTTAGGGCTGGAAGGGACCTTCAAAGGTCATCTAGTTCAACCCCCCTGCAAGGAGCAGGGACATCCCCGACTAGATCAGGTTGCTCAGAGCCTCATCCATCTGCAAGCCATGAGTGAATCATCTAGTATTAAAGCAATTAACTGATCTCAACAGCTGTTGAAGTGGCTCCCACAACTGTAAGGCTGGCTTACGATCAATTCTCTTTCACTGACATTACCGCTGCTATGGCCCAAGAAATGGCAAGCACTGTCACATATGGGAGAAGAGTACTTGAACACAAGTCCGAATTCCTCTAGGGCAGAACCCATGTAAGCAACAGAAGCAACAGAGGAAAAGGAAGGAGTTGAAGAACACCAGGCCAGGCAATGACTGGATACAGCTTCAGGGTCTCAGAAAGTATGTGTCTGATGGGTGTCTTTGCAGTTTCAAAAGAGGATGCTTCAGATGGGTTTTCTTTGGCCTCTCTCTCCTGCCATTTTCTTCCTGAAGAAAGGTGTTGATAGAGGCAAACAACGCAACCAATGTGACAGGGAGACCCCAGTTTCTGCTAGAGATTTTTTTTTTCCTGTTGAAGAGCCCATCTATTCCTCACTTTACTTCCTTACCTTCTTAACATGCCTGGAAAGGGCTGCACCAGCTGTTGGAGAGAAGCAGCAGATAAATGCCTGTGTGGGAGATAATGCCAAAATGTCCTGGTGGATCTACTTTACAGGACTGAAATGCTGCATCTGAAACTCACCTCCTGTTTCTTTGGATGCTTCCAGAAAGAGCCATTCCTCCCAGGTCATAGTACCACAAGAATTGCTAACTATAGCTCCCTGCAAGAGATTCTCAAGGTTGTTGCTAACTATGATGTTAAGAATGTTCTCTAAAACAGCTTTTGCTTATAATTTTAAGTGTTTCCATATTTCCCCCAAATCTACATGCACTAAATACCTTTGTGGTTCTGGACCTAGGCTCCCGCAAAGCAATTAAAGCTGCTAGTCCTGACTGTACAAAACACCCAGAAAAAGCAAGGAATCTACTCACTCCCAAGTTTAAGAAAAGTTCAAATCTGGGTCTAGACATTACTCCTCACCCACATCTCTGTGTCAGACTAAAATCAAAGCTCTGACAACTTGTAAGCCTGGGGAATATTTATGTGAACTTTGCTGACCCATCTCTGTTTGCAGCATCCCCACAACCTCCAATCGTAATATCTTGAAAAAGATTATTAAGTCTACAGGGAGGAAAGAATAAGAAGTAGATGAGCTGTTAAGAAGCAGAAAAAAATCCTCTCTTCATGCCTGTGACCTCAATAAGGTAAAGAAATGACAAAAGAAGCACAAACAGGATGTGCTAACAAAGCAGAAATGTTGCTCAAACTTCTCCTGTGTGTTTTAAAAAACAGTGCTGTGGAGGACTTTAGCACAAATGAAACTCAGATTGAACAGCTTTGTATATGAAGTTGCTTGTCTTTTGAGTGCACAAGGCACAGACCATGGGCACAGAGGCTTGCTTTGCACTGGCATGTCCAGGTACTGAAAGCCTGACCTGGAGTGTTCTCCATTAAGAATCAGAGGAGAATTCAGTCTCCATGGTCCGTTAATCGTAGGAGCTTGTACTTGACACCACCACCTGGGGGCCAGTTATTCAGAGTTGTTATGCTGTTTTGTGTGGTAGGTTACAGATCTGTTTGATGCAGACTAGTATCATTATCATGTTTCACAGCTGGGCCAGAGTCAGTGAGTAACTCTGAGCTGAGAGGAAGCACTAACCTCCAGATTATATATCCAATATATCCTGCCAGCAATCCTAAACCAGAAAGACTGATTTCCTATTTCATGAATTGCATTTGCATTCTTTCTGTCAGGCAAGGTCAATCTTTTACAAGTTCAGACAAAATTTTGGGTAGATCAGTTGTTTTCCTGTAATGCTTAAAGAGTGATGGATACTGGTGAAAAATCATCATTCCCCACCTGTTTTTTATTAAGATGCTTCAGTGGTATATAAAAGGAGAATCAACTCAGAGAGCAGTTCAGTTCTCATCAGCTTCATGGACCTCAGCCTTAAGGGGCATTGCATTCACAGCCCAAACAGTCTTCTGTATTTCTCAGGAGAATCTAACTGTTAGAGGATCTAGAGTGACCCAAGGGCAAAGTGAGCACTGTACTGGGAGGAGAGGCGCTCCTGGGCTACAGCAGTGGGGAGCCAAAGGGGGATATGACACCATGACTGTGCAGTGGATAATATTTGTGGCTTTTTTTTGTGCCAAAGCCTTCCAGCATGATTTCATAGGACAAAGAACAAATGCATGTTCAATGGAAACAGAGAGTTCAAGTAAAGAGACATGAAGAGTCAGAGACAGCAGACCTCCATAAGCAAATGAAATAAAATTTTGGTTTTTAATCCTGTACTGCTTAGGGTGTAGCATACTCTTACGCAGCTCAGAGAGCTGTCAAGAAAGATGTTTGAAAGTTTGATTTCAAAGAACTGTCCAAAATCTGTCCATCCACTTTTCACCCTCCCACACACAAAAATGGAGCAACAAGCAGTGCAACTACATCTTCCAGCAAGGACATATTTTTATTTGAGTACTTTGGTAAGTCATAAGTGGGGCAAGAGGGAATTTCACCAGAACTGCAAGGAAGGCTGGCTTGGAGATGTAGCCAATGGCTTACATATCTCCTTACCACTAATTGGTGCTTTGATGCCAGGCAATAACCAATCTGTGATGGTGACTAATACAGCAGGCACTTTAGAAATGAGTACACAGCTGTTTGAAGTCTAAACTATATTGAGTTACAATTTAATTGGTCTGTAATCATGAAGTAAACACTTGCCAGTTGCACTAATCGTGTTTCAACCCTGATCTAAGCAGCAGTCTCCCTACTGGAAAGTGAGGAAATATTATGGGCAAATATGAGGCAGAGCCTGCCCAAATTTCCCATAAATGTTTCCATAGATGTTTCAGACCCTAGCCCTTCTGCTTAGTACACATCCAAGCCCTTCCAGAAGACTCTGTTCAGATCCCCAGTCTCTCCTCTTCATGGGAGGACTCTGTCTCCTTTGCCTTAAAAGCAGGTCAGGTCTCATCTGCATTTCTTCCAGATAGGAAGGACTTTCTTTCTCCCACAAATGCAGGTGGAACATCCCCCCTTCTCAAAGAGCTATCTGGCATCTCATCCTGCCCTTCACACAAATGTACCCGGATCCCATCCAGTCTCCTTTGTAACATGATCCTTCAGCCCTCCAGTGCTATCCCTATGTCCATTGCCAAAGTGGTCATGTCCCAGGTGCTTAAAGTTTTATGTAGAACTTCTCCCATCATGGGAGCAGGGGTGATTTTCTGCTGATTACCTATTCAGCGCCACAGGCGAGCCAGAGGCAGGCTCCAAAAAGCCTATGAAAGGCAACTGAATGAATATACTGTTCCCTCCAATTGTGACTCCATTATTTCCTCTCATTACTCTAATAGAAACAAATCTTTCTCATCTCAGCCCTATTACCTCACACAAAGGAAAATGGTATGTAATCCTGTTAGAGCTGGGCTGCTGCTGGACGCATTTTAAGGTATTGTTCTGGGATGCCAGTCTCCACTGTGTGAGACTGGGAGAAGTGGGAAATGCAATTACTAGGCTATTCAAATCCCTAGAATGAAACCCTGCCGTTAACAGGCAGAAGCCAGCAAGAAAGAGAGCAGTTGCTTTATGAAATCATAGGGTTTGGCTAAATCAGAGTCTAATCAGCACCTCAGCAAAGGAGCAGAGTTAGCTCCTACTGCCATCCATAGAGTCTCCTTATTCCCCTCAACCTGGTCTTTGGCATCCCCAGAGGAAGCCAAACCTACAAGATGGGTTATGGTCATGAAGTCAGTGGTGTACAAGTCCAGTGGAGACAATGGAGGTCCATGTCCAGGATTTACACTGTACTTTGAAATGGGGAAGCCCTAAGAGTTCAGGAACAGGAATCGGCCTGCTGCTGCCATCACCTTATACTGTACTTTGGCTCTGAGATTCTTGGGGGCAGATTCTGGGATGAAATCTATCTCCTAATATTCATGGCCTACAGCACCAATCTTGCTGATTGAGGTGCAACCCAGCTAAGCAGCCACGTAGGAAATTCGCATTGCTGAACTCACAGAGCTGTAACGTCCCCCAAGGAATTCACATGCTGGAGGAGAGAAGGGGGCTAACACTGCTTGTAGCAGTCAGTGAAGCAAAGTAGAACAATACGAGTGGGAATGACTGCAACTGCCTCATCGAGTTGGCGTCTATGGAGTGGTTAGACACTGACATGTTCCTAATCATTCCTACTCAGGTGAAGCCAAGGCATTTTTAGCTGGATGGGTAGCAAAGAAAAAGTCAGGAGTCTTGGAGGATGAATATTAGGGAAAACTGCACAAGAACAACAATGACCATCACAAATCAAACGCAGAGAGAAACTGTTGTCCCAGACTGATCCTGACAGCCAACATCTTACTATTATGCCCTGTGTTTCCTTCTCCTTCTGCCCCACACTTGAGCTGTATGACTGGCTGTTCTTGCTGGTCTCTCCTGCAATCAGGCAGTCACTCTTCTTATTGCCTTGATGCCCCTCTTCATCATCACCTTTCCTGCTGTTTTACATTCCAGCTGCCCATGCTCCCTCAGTCTCCCAAAGGATTTCTGTCCCACAAGATAAGGCTGGGTTCCTGCTGAAAGCAGGACCATTCTTGCAGGTCCCAGAAGGAAGCAATGTGGGCTTAGGTAAGGTTCCTGGTAGAGGAGGAAAAAGCAGCCGATCGCCACTGGAGTCTCCAAGTCCCTTGAAGAGGCGAGAGTCACTTCCCTGTTTATGCTCTTTATTAGTCCCTATTCTCTTTAATAAGCTTAGACTGATGAGCCAAGGCAGAGGTAGGGATCAGCTGGCCTGTTTAATTAAAGGATTGCAGCTCAGCCCTGCAGTTTGGGGGTTTGTGTAAATGAGCTGCAAGTACACTATTTAATCTGCTGTGCAGAGAGGAGTTGGGGCATTAATGAAGCAAACTCTAATTAAAACTAGACGGCTGAGGGTTATTAGTGGCATCAGTTCTGACAGGATTTATCTCATTTAGGGAAACGTCTGATCATGGAGAAGGAAAACAAAAAATAAACACGAGCTGGCTTATCAAATTCAGCACAGCACGACTTGTGACTGGCTGTCCATTCAGCAGGGCTCAGGAGAGCTGCACAGGGAGTCCCTGTGTCGCAGGCTCTCCCATCAGGAGCCCTGATGAGCTTATTTAGGGATATTCCTGGCTCATCCAGGAACTGATTGCCTATTCAGGCTTTCTGACCCACATATTTCAGGCTTGATTGACTTTTGTTCTGCGTAGGTTCAATAGGGAGCCCGTTCACGATTTGAGCAGGGTGACAGGCTCTGTAAGCGATCTGATGAGCTTATCCCAGCAATGTATTGAGCCATTCCAGAGCAGCACAGCTATCAGCTATAGACATCAGCTCCATGGTGACCCTGTGTTTTTCCCTCTCTGCCATTTTTTTCCCTCCTCACTGCATTGTATATGTAACTTCAGATATGAAGGAAGCCCATGGCTGACTGCAGGACTTGGCAGAGGCCAGGAGGTGTTTTCTGGCCAGCATAAAGCTGACTAGTGAGTTTAAGAGTCCTGCATGTGCTCTGCCTTTCTTCTGGCACAGTATGGGAAGTAGGGATGCTCTTCTTGCCTGAGACAGTCACAAAGGGAGATGACATATAAAAGCTGCTGTTTCAAAAAGCAAAAATTCTGTGTGCCTGTTTGTCACCTTCAAATAGCCATAGTGGCTTCAACCATCTCTATCTCTACATAGAATATTGTGTCACGCACAGACAGATTCAGGACTACTCTTGAAGTCTGGGGGCACTAGAAATGGTGAGGACAAGAGAAAGCCTTGGGAAAAAAAGTAAGGAAAGCAGAAGGTCTGCAGAGTGAGACAAGCTACGAAAGACATAAAATGGACAGGCATAGACCAGTATGAAAAACACTGGAAGCCCAGATGCACCATGCTGTAAGGGTCATTTTAATTCATTTCCACTTCTGACTTTCCTGGCTCAGACTCATTTTTGGATGCAATTTGCCAAAGTCGTTAAATTACCAAAGGAAATTATTGCTTCCTCTTCAACTTACATGCCAAACTGCAGGTGAGAAATTTGGTGGTCCCCCCCCACTAAACAAAACCACAACACTAGCACAAGCAGGGCAAGCAAACTCAGGCTAAAGAGATGGGCCGGGGCCTTGGGAGTCACTGGGACAAAAAGAAGGCCTGAAGCATGAGTACGACAAAAATTACCTTAGAGCTTAAGACACTGTAGGACTGACAGCCTTGTAGGATAAGAAAATGCTAGAAACAAAGGGGACTGATTAGAAATAAAGTCGAGGCTGAGACAAGAATGGGGCAAAGTCAAAGATCAGGGTATGAAGTTACAACACTAGGGCAAAATTGAGCCTTAGTTTAGACAAAATAGAGCACATAACCAAAACTCTCTCTCACAGTGCTCCAGCACTTATACTTTTCCTTGGAAGGAAATTAGCAACCAGTCTGCTCCAGTGAGCAGAACAAACAAAAGAAATATCATTTTAAAAAATGCTATAGCCTCACTACAGCAATTCAGCTGCCCAGTTCTCTCCAGAGCCCTCCCTAGTAACGCAGGCTTCTTATACAGATGCCAAAGGTCAGATGTAAAAGTCACTATCTAGTAGTGTGATAAGGGAAATCTTTAAAGAGAAACCTGTTTGCTGTTGACAAAAGGGTGATGAGGCATGAGAAAAAGGAGTAGGTCTGTGAGATGGAGGTGTAAGGAGCTGTGAGAGATGGAGATGGCAAGAACAGAGGGACAAGGCCAAGCACGGAAGCTATATGCAGTATGTGCATCTCAAGGACTTTTGAAGCTCCTTGGACTTGTTGGTCTTGGCACTGACTTCATTCACTGCCAAGGGAGAGCTATGACAATTGCTAGTGTACCCATTCCTGGCTGCACTGGATACAAGTTGGTAATAGTTAATAGTACCTGTCTATCACTGTCCTTCATTGGCAAGCTCAGACCATTTCAACCCATGTAATAGTGCACCCCCTACTCTGTCTCAGGGTGTGAGACACAACCCTGAGTTTGTTTGGTGACTTTTGCTGTAACTTAAAGGTTACGAGTCTATACTGGTGTGTGTCCAGGCACCTTATAAAGTGGGATAACTAATTTGAAGGAAAAGAGTGAAGCATGTGTATGTCGGTATCAAAGTGATGCACAAGGGTAAGGAAAGGCACAAGCATGAATGGGGGTTAACAAAAGTAGATGTTTGAAGAGAAAGTATGCCTTTGTAGGTGCATGGGTATGTGAGTGGAGACCAGAGGGGGCTTCTGAGCAACTACACAACAGTATCAACAGTAATCTCTGGGGATATGGTATGTAAGGGAGGATGGAGGAGGATGGGCGTGAATAATATGTGAGTTTTGTCTGGGGCAGGAAGATTAGTGATGGATGATAAGGAAGTAGGGGATGGAAAAGAAGAGGTCTTGCTGGCAACAATTTCCCACCTTGGTGCGGAGTCCGGAGATGAAGGCTTCTGCTCTGCATCGGCTGCTGGGCAACAGAACTGGTGTAAAACAGTTTCATTCCTGTAAGAAAAAATAAACCGTAGCAGGTCAGTGTTCAGTTCACTCAGCGGAAAATTCAAGGGAGAATGCCTTTCCCAGGGCTGTTCCAAGGGGATAGTGACTCCTAGAGATGCTGAAAGAGACATCTGATTATTACTTGAAAGTTTTGCACTCCAAGGTGGTGGGGAGCAAGAGAGAAGGGGACTGAGAATTCTATTCCCCTACCTTTCCTGCCCCGCTGCTGATGTCAAGCTGTAGAGAATGGGGCAAAAGCACCCAAATAAGAAGTTTACTTTCTATCAGTATCTGTCTCATGATCCTATACATTTCATAAAAAACGGGTTTGCCTGTCTCTAACTTTTATTTCTTTTGGGACAGAAACATATCTTTAGATGTGTTTCCTTAGATAGGTTTCCTGTACATTGTAAGGCAAAGAAGTTGATTTTTTGTTGACAGTGACAAAATTAACTCTGTAGATATTTCTCCTGAAACCTCTCTAGAGTGCAGAAATGGCCTCACACAAAACTGACAAGACAAGCACAAGTAGTAGGGCTAAGATCATGATGAGAGGAAGGGATTAGAGCAAAGAAAAAAAGTAACAAACAAACCTGAGCAAAACAGGAAAACAAAAGGCTTAAAATGTGTTCATTAGATAAGAAAGGCAAAAGAATTCACCCAAAGGAAGAAATCCTAGACCAAACTTCCAAAACTGCTCACTAATCTTAAGTGACTTGTTCTTGATTCTCTTGCCTGGAAACACTTGTAAGGAGCCTGGTTTTCACGAGTGTTGGACACTTATCACAGCATTGGAACCAGGTAAGAGCTGCTCAGCACCTCTGAAAATGAGATCCTTTTAAGAAACCTCCAGGGAGGGTCTCAAGGTGTCATAAACAGCACAAATCAACAGCCAATTTTGAACACACTGGTCTTCATCAATGAAAAGGAGCCACCAAAAAGAGACACAGTGTCAAGGGGTAAAAGTACTAGGGGAATGGAAAAGAAAATGAAAAGAGGAGAAGAAAAGCAGGGGAGATTGATAAATCAGACTGAGTAGATAGAATCCTTAGATGGCATAAAATCATCCTGTCTCCAAGTCAGTGGAATAGCACTTAGAGCTCTGTTCTCGATGCTGCTGTGGAGACCTAGGGCTCAAATGGGGTCATCTACTTTTAAAAATATTTTTGCAGCTTGTAACTCAGACATAAGAAATAAAATTAGGATTTCTGGCTTGTCACGAGATCTCAGATTCTTCCAAAGGCCCTATCACACTTTCCATAACGCTGAAATACAAAGCTTATCACCTTTGTCTTTCTTGAAATCTGACAGACATGGCCACAAAGATAGCTAAATTACAGACAATGATGATACTGTTCCAGCCACCTCTTTCCAGCCTCCCAGTTAGCTTAATATAACAAACTGCTTAGTTCTTCCGCTTCCTTGGCTTCCAATGCTCAAAATGAATCTTTCCTTAGAAACAACAGGACTGGCAGGAGCAACAGAGCAGGGGGAGGATTAAAGTGTTAGCTTTACCTCACTGACCTCTGCCCATGCCCTCAGTCCCTGCCTGTGACATGCAACCTTCTGGAAAAGAGAGGATATGCTTGTGTGACATATCAAATTAATTTCCTGGTCTTCCATTTCTCTAACTACCCAGCTCATGTCCTTTCTCTCCTGCCAGTCACATTATTGCTGGTTCTCACTATGTTGTTTCTAACTTAAACTTCTCAGGTGGCAAGTACCTATCTGACTGGTGTGTCCATAAATTACTTCTGTTGTCTTTTTACTGAAGCAAGTGGTGGGATCACATTTGAAGCAGGCTCACACAAATACTACAGCTCCTACATCTTGTCACTCTGCTTCCAGATATAACCCATCAGGATTTTTCTGATGAAATTTTGGTTTTGCATAAAAACAGATTAATCACATTTAAACTATCTATCTCGTGAAAACATCTTGGGTTTGATAAAGATTCTTCAAATTACAGGGCTTTACCTGGACTTCTTGGTAGGCTGCTGCAGGGCCATGCCTCCGTATCCCACATCTCTAGTGCAGCCACACCATACAAGTAGCTCCTTGGAGAGCAGCCATCAGGTTTTCCACCCAGCTTTTTGTTCTGCCCAACTCCCAAAGCAGTAATGCTCAAGAGGCATGGAGCACCTGTGCCAAGGCAGTCGGCTCTGCAGAACAGCCCTGGAGTCACAGACATTGTCACCTGCAGTGTGGAAATGCACAAAGCTCTCAGCTGATTCAGCAACAGCCAGCATTCATTCTGAGAGGCATGCTTGGTTTCAGAAGTATTACGTATTGGCATTTCCTACTGAATTTAATTTCTACAGGAACTATAGCAACATATTTTGAAATCATAGAATCATTTAGGATGGAAAGGACCTTTAAGATTATCAAGTCCAACCGTTAACCTAACACTGCCAAGTCCACCACTAAATCACGACCCTAAAGGCCACATCCATGTGTCTTTTAAATAGCTCCAGGGATGGTAACTCCACTACTTCCCTGGGCAGTCTGTTCCAATGCTTGACAACCCTTTCGGTGAAGACATTTTTCCTAATATCCAATCTAAGTCTCCCCTGGTGCAACTTGAGGCCATTTCCTCTCATCCTATCAATGTTACTGGGGAAAAGAGACCGACACCCACCTCCCTATAACCTCCTTTCAGGTAGCTCTAGAGAGTGATAAGGTCTCCCCTCAGCCTCCTTTTCTCCAGATGAAACAACGCCAGTTCCTTCAGCTGTTCCTCATAAGACTGTGCTCTAGAGTCTTCACCAGCTTCCAAATGGAATCTTCCAAAAAATGGACACTTCAAATTTCAGCCAATCATTCTCTAATTTCAACAGTTCCCTAAATGAACTACACTGTTCTCTGCTTTGACTCAAACAGCCCCCTCTGGGGGCCATGATTCCCCTGGAGAAGCCACCAAGGAGGTGGTGAGGAGCAGACACTGCCTGATAGAGGTAAATACATGAGGTATAAATGGGTATTCCAAGACTGTGCTGAAAGCTCTTCCCCATGACTGGGGGCAGGGAGGGATATCTTATTACTCCTATTAAATCTGAGTTCTCCAAATGCCCAAGAGCAGTTGGAGCTCTGGGTCTATTTACATTCTTATTTTACAGCTTGCTTCTCTGGAGATTGTCCCTGTTTATTTTCCTCTTTCTTTCCATCTCTTGATTCTGCATATATTTGATATTTTTCAAATTCATGCCCTCACCTTTGCAGGATAGCATGCATAGCCCAGACAGGAGCTGGGAGAGAGTTAACTTGCTATGGAAGAAGTGGACCTGTTCCCACCCTGAAGAGGCTGTATTAATTGCTATCTGGAGAAAGCAATTCTTACCTGGTTGCAAAAGGCAAGTGTTCTAGGGCCTTACTATCACTTCTAAGCCTAAAGTGCATGCTCTGGGAAAGCAGCTGTCTTTTTAACTGTGTCAAGTCTTCAGGTAAGATGTTCTTCTTCTTGTGATTCAAGAGGGCCTGGTGGGGTTGCAATGGCTGGTGACTACCTGGATTTCATTCCCCTGTGGTGTTATCAACCTTTGCAGCTTTAAAGCAAGTGTTGAGATACTTAGTATCTGTCTGAAGTCAGTGTAAGACTTTCTATGGTGGGTTCTGTTTTCCTTTCTGTGCTTTCTTTTCATTTTGCTTTTAAACAAGTCTTACTTCATAGGCTAGAAAGGCTACATAAAACTTGAATGTGCAGCCTCTGCAGAGTTAAATACCAGAAAGCATAAGACTTGTTTTGCCTTTGAAAAACAGGGAGGAAGACGTCTTCAATCCAGTGATAGTTGATTCAGACTCATTACTTTGAGGAGCTGATCTGTAATTTTCTTTCTTCTTAAATACTTCAGGTAGGTGGCAATGGTCTACCAATTAAAAGGGTAGGTCCAGGGCTTGCTTTTTTTGCCTTTCTGTCTCTTCCTCTACATCCCCTGCCTTACTTCCTCAGACTTGCAAACCATCGCAGAGACTGCAGCTAAACAAATGCTGTTGTGGGCAGATCAGGCAGATTGATGGGAAGAGAGATGATTTCTCCTGTCTGTCAGGCTACTATTGAACTGTTCTATTTCCAATTTATTGCTTTAAAAACAAACAAATTATTATCTCTTAGGCTGCACCCTGATGAAAGCTTGGAAGGGAACGGCCAGCAAGAAGAAAAGTTGTTCTGAGCGAGTGAAGAGGAGTTGGGTGGTACAAAAGAGGAAGAGGTTACAGAGAGGGGGAGGCATGTTGAAGGGCCTGTTCAGGTAAATGTCACCAGCAGTATGTGAGTTGTTGGAGGAGCAGCAGAGAAGAATGGCAAGCATAGATGCAAAAAGAGGACCGGGAACAGCCTGAGCTTGTCAGTGCCTTGCTCTGTCTAGCTGGGATTCATGCTCCAGAGGCAAGAATTTGACAGTTCAGCCCTATCTTAAATGCAGAGAAAGCTGTGCTTGGCCCAGTATTAACCTGTGCTGTCAATTGAAACGTTAGACCCCTCTTCTCTGAGTCAGAACAACTGATTGAATTATATTCAGTTGTTTTTAACATTGCTCCTGACAAGAGGTATCCTCCAGCCAGCTGACTTCAGCCTCAATGAGGGCATCTCTGAGCGACCTGTCCAGCCACAGCAATTCCTGCTCTGTGTTGAACGTCATAGAGGCCTGTGCAAAACCTCTTGACTAGCACAAGCTGTCTAGTCAGCTCAGGAATTAGCTCTACCTTTCTGGCTTCTTAGAAAATTGTACTGTGCTGCAAAGGAGCCCCCTGACTAATGCTTCCTTGATCTTTACAGCCGTGGATCTCAAAAAGCCAAGCCTCCTTTCTCTTAAAAACTGGTGGTGTGTCTTTTCTCTTAAAAACTGTACAAGAGTTGAGCTCCAAAAATTGAAAGTCTCTGTAGCTACCTAGATTGCACATCACAGGTCCAAAGGAGTGCAAACTTTCCTAAAATTGCCTTAATGCTGTATCTTCTTTTAGGACAAGTGCCTGGGGCTTTATGCTCACCCAGTGTCGTTGTCCATCCTAAGCATCAGGGCCCACTAGTTTAGCACAGACGACAGCTGTTCTGAAATAGAGATGCCTGTTTGCTGAGAGCTGTATTACAGTAAACAAGTCTAACCCCTTTTTCTTCTTCCTCTGCCCCCCACAAAGGCAAACGCCCAACCCAGACAGCATATGGAAAACAGTGGTACTCCCTGCTCTCCAGCAGTCAGCTTTAATTAAACAAATATCCCGTGTGGCCTGTTCCCATAGATAAAGAGCAGCTCTGTGTTTTTCTGCATGAATGATTTTAGACTATAAGAAATGCCAAAACAAGACAGAATGAAAACTGCTCTCACTACAAATACACTGAGTGTGCTTCTCTCTAACATGCTACATCACCCCTGCATCCCACGATGACTGCTGCCTTGGTCAGTTCTGTAGGATAGCTGGCATGGCCCCTTCTGCAAGAACAATGAAGATCACTGGATTCTCCAAGTGCTTGTACTTGTTTAACCTTTGTAGCCTGTTATTCAATAGCCTTGCCCTTGGCCCAAGGGCACATCAGTTCTTAGAAATATGACAATGCTGAAAGGCAAATAGTGATCCTTCAAGCAATGTTCTATCCGTAAATAACTAGTCCAACTTATATAGCCTTTCCAGATCCTCTTTAAAACTCCACGTTTTGAAGAAATGCTAGAGGCTTTGACCAAAAGTCATTGTTTGTAGTGCTGAATATCTCAGCTTTCCTAGAGTCTTTTGCTACTTGTCTCTATCTTGCATTTTTTCAGATAGCTGCCAAGAGAACAGATGGAGTCACAGAAAATCATGGCCTAGAAGGGGAAGATTAAAGGCAGAAAGAGTCAAAGAAGAACTGAATTCATCTCAGATGAAGTTCTACTGGCTGTTATCTTTCCTAAGATGAGGACTGGAGAACCACAAACAGGTACTGTTTAGCAATGCTAAATTTATGAAAGGCCAGTTGCATGGTCTTCTGACTCCTCCAAAATGTATAGTTCAATGCTACCTCTACCTACTAAGGGAGCTATGACACAACGTAGCTAAAGTTAGCTACAGGCCTTCCTCCTTCTATCATCTCCCTCCTGTGCTAGATCTATTTCTGACTCCAGTCAACCTGGAACTGAGAGTTGAAGTGAGATCTGAAAGAGGCAATGTTTCCAAAAGAGTTCCTTCTAGCAACTAGCTGTTTCTCCCCTGGTTCTTCACTCTTCATTCCAAAATACCCTCGCTAAAAATTTCTCTCTCTCTTAATTAGTCATCCCAATTGCAAGTCATTAGATTGGTGTTTTGGAGGGAGCTGAGTATGGGCAGAGTTTATGTTGCAGGGAAACCATACATGATTAAAAATAAATTCAAGGTAATTTCTAGAATTTAAGTTCTTTAACTCCTTGTAAGTCTGATGGCCTCCTGATTGTTACAGGATATTGCTAATGGCAAGAATTTGAAAAGACTCAGAGAGGAACTGGACATTTTAAAGACTATTCCATGAGAATACTTAATGCAGATCCTTCTCAAAGCCAATGTATAGGACTCAAATATTTCAACATTAGAAGGTGGCTTTTATGGGTGTCCCATGGCTATCCATTGTGGCTCTTCTTGCTCTTCCCTCTTGAACATTTGATGTTGGCTGTCTCTGAAAAAACAGCTACACAAACCAGATTCACAAATCAGACTATCTGAGAAACCCTGTGATAAAGAGCATGGGGCTTAGTAGCCAAGATACTGAAGTGTAGGAGTGCAACAAGACTGAAACTGGAATTTGATTTTACATTCCCAGTAACTACAACAATCCCAACTGAGTGTCGTCAGGATGCATCTTAGGAATGGACTGATTTGGTAATCTTCTCTAAATTGTCAAAAACTTCTGTATTCAGTCAAAAAATGTCCCAGCATTAATCCTCAAAGAAAGGAGGAGACTAAAGCAGCCTGGAGTCAGATTTGCATAGTAGATTGCTGACGATGAAACTACAACAAATGAAGCAGAGGGAAGAATTAAGCAAAACATGATAGGAAGATGATTTAGAATTTGTGTGTGTTGACCCAGCAAGCTCTTACCGACACCTTTAGGCTACTTTGGTTTTACTTCCCATTCCTTAACTGCTTAGCCTCTGCCTCTGCTTATATTCCACTTCACATCTGTTAGTTTTACTTTGCTCTCCAAGTCATCACTGCCTCAATTCCCCCATCAGAAACATCCTCTCAAGTGGCAGTGCCTATCCTTAGTCCTTCAGCTATCTGGTAGGTCAGTGCCGTATTTATAAATATACAGAACCACTTTATATCTGTTCTGCATACTTGTCATTGGCTCTCTGGTCTGTTGCCTGCAGGGGTAGATGTTCATAATGTATCTATGTGCAGAGTTCCAGTTACATCATCCAGAACTAGGATCGTCTTATTTCAGACCAAGGACTGTCTAGCTCTGCCTGTAACCCTTCACAGGCTTAGATATCTAATTAATTGTATGAAAAAAAATGAAGATGTGTCTAGATGATGTCTAGATGCCAGCACGTAACTACTGCCTACAAAAACATATTGCTGAAGAAACCGCCTGGCAGTGTCAGCATGATGGATGAATGTAGAACATACACATAAATGCCCAGCTTTGCTAGGATGCATGGTAGCTCTTCTTTCAGTCGACGTGAGTGCCTATCATTCCACAGCTCTTTCTTTAGTATTCTCAAAGTTGTTCTTTCTTCTTCTGTACTCCACCCCCTCAAAGTCATGCTGGGAGGTGTGAGCATACCAGGAGCATCTATTCTCTCTGCTTCCCTGCCAAAAATGAAAAATCAAATACATTTTGTAGTCTGGAACTTGGCCTGCCTTGAACACTTCATGAGTGTTGGAGAGAATGTCTTCTTCCATGATGCTTCCCTAGCATTCTGATGATCAAAAGATCAGAGCTTTCCTTTAAAACCTAGTTAGCACCTGCTTAATCATCGCATTGTTTCTTGGTACAAATTCATTTAAAGTTATAAATCCTTTGCATAGCATTACTATAATTTTGTTTTTCTAGTGCCAGGGGATAGGATGAAGATGGGATTCCCATTGACAGAGTATTTCCTGTTTCTCACCAGAATATGCTGATTTGAGAGACCCTATAAAATATCTTAAAACAAATTCACCTTAGTAGTATAAAATACCATATGCATACACTACTGTTTGGAAAGTAAAAATTCAATGTGACACGCTGACGCCAACGTGTATCTTTGAGCTACTGTGGGTTCCTCAGAACAGCACAGCTTGGAAGGATAAGCCTGGAAGGATAAGCACAAGGCACCGTGCTGAGGAAATGGAATTTCCTGTGTTGGAGGAAGATCTGAGCCAATGCTGCTGTGATCTGATCTTTTTTTTGGTTAACTAGTTGGGTGACTATAACAGATATGTCAAATATGCCATTCATTTATCACCATCTGCTTCTAGGGATGGAAATATAATGCTATATCTTGGTTTCTCAGCTTACTTTACTCCATAGATGTGGCAGGCAATTCTCCTGTATATCCTTACTCCTACCTTCAAGAAATTCATGGGGAAAAGTGTGGGAATGACTGGCAGATGAGTGCATCAATTTTGAAAAGAATCTGAGGTGTTTTGCATCAACTTCAGTGTGAAGAACATCACCAGTGGACCAATGTGTATGAATGCGTACTAAAGAGGGTCTGAGCGTGAAAGGATATTGTGAGCTGGCATTCATGGGCTTAGGGTCAGAGCCAACAACGTGTCTGGGAGATGGTGAAAATGAGCTGTGGCCTCTTGTGTTCTGGCTCACTGGGGTCTGCTCCTCTGCCACAGACCTAGACACTCTTTTTTTTTCTTGTTGGTGATAGGCTACTTGACAGAATTTTCCTTACCCGAGGATCTAGGCTCCAGATATCACTAGCAAGAGCGAGGAAGATGGGGAAAGACATCACCTGTGGATTCACTGTATGTGTGAAAATTGTTGCTGACAAGTCCATTTCGTTACCCACAAACACTTGAAGGAAATCTAATCCATTTGTTAAGCCTACAAGGAGTGGTTGAGCTAACTGCCAGATTTCCCCTATGTGCCAGAAATGGGCAAGAGCAGAAAAAGGAATGGAAGAAGCAGTTGGTATTCATACACGCCCCAGGAATCGGCTGGAGGAGGAGAGTCCATACTGGCTTCTGGGTCCAGTTTGCCAGATAATCTCCTTGTGACATCCAGAAGCAAAGTCTGGGGTCAGTTTTTGGACCCACTTCCAGCACTTCTCATGCTGGGTGGTGCATTTCTCTGTATAGTTTTGTAGCTCTTGGTGCTTCAGCTACAGTGAGATGAAATAACTTAAGGTGAACTAAGAATGATATACTCACTCTCAATTATCTGTGGACTAACTTCATTATAACCAGAGTCAGTCTAGGTGACAGAAATTGTCCAGAGAAGGAAACTTAAGATCAACTATCTCCTGTACAAAGAAAGTCTGATCCTTAAAGCGGTAAACATAATGTATTGCATACACATGCAGTGTCTGAATAAAAGGTAGCAGCTTGAAGAGATTTGGAAATAGTGCTCAACTTCGACAGAATAAAATACTCAGATTTGGGACATGTGGATGGTCTGGGAGAAGCTAGCATTGCTGAAAGCTCTCTGTAGAGGTGTACTTGTATCTCTAATGTGGCTATGTTGCTGTCACTCACAGAATTACTAGTTGAGGAAATACTCTTTGGGCTTATGGGAGATGCTTCTCATGCTTTCATATTTGCCCAGCAGAAGTGATTCACTCAGAAGCTTTTCTTCTTGACATTAATTTATTTCCTGAGGCACAGTAGGAACAGGGATGAGGGAAATGATTGTACTTGCTAAGCAATTCCCATGAAGAAACTTCCTGGGTGGAAGAGTTTGTCATCATCTCCTAGAGGGGTTAGAGGGGACTGCCTCTCCTGAAATGTCTTTGAATTACATGTCAATGGGGAGTCCATTCACTTCATTTAAATTGGATTTCTCTCTTCCAGAGGAATATCAGACAAATAGAGCATGGCTGCCTGCTAATTGGATTGGTGCTTTGTAAGCACTAAGAGGAAGAAGGCAAAAATGGCCATGATTGGAGGAAGTGCTGTATGTTGGACTATGCAATAGCCCAATGTGCACCATCAGTCTTGTTTAGATTCTCTGTCAATGGTGCAAACAGCTGATGACTTATTGTGATAGTCAAGTCACAGCATCATTTGCTCTGGCTTGCTAGCAGGGTGAATAGCGGTACTCAGGAAAACCAGCTACTGTATAAAAGAGCAATGTGATATTCTAAGCATATGCGCACAGCTAATCATGTGGAAGGGATCCTCTAGTGATACATGCAACACTCACTGGGAGCGAGCAGAGGTTTAATAACTTGTAGCCAAAACTATACTTCAGATATCACAACTAGGAAGCTGCTATGTAAATCTGAAGCATGTGTGAGGGGGAGTTTGTGTAAGTTCCTGAAATAATTTCAATTAAATAATAACCATAAACAGAAGTTGTATCGATTTGTTTCTTAATAGAAAGATGGTATATTCATACAAAACTACTTTTCCAAGACAATATGTGACCTTTTCCAAGACAGCATTCCTCACTTCCAACTATCTTCAATATCATAATTTCTTTTAAAATTTATATATGTAATGGAATAATTACATGTCTGCAAATGCATGCTGATAGCAGCCTTCTGTAGCTTTGAAACATCTTTCATACTCTTCTGTTTTGTACTATACAAAAGCCCTTTCTTCTTTGTTCAAATTATAGATTTATAACTACATAAAATGGAAATAGCTGGCAAAAGTTCACTTTTAATTACACTGATGAGCATTCTCCAAATCCCCTCCAGTTCTTCATATAATAATTATAGTTTGTCAGCCTAATACGAATGAGTACATGATACTCCTAAAGAGATCCAGAACTAGCACTCTGCCTGAATGCTCTGCTAGCAGAGTAAACACCTTTTTTCTTCTTTCCTATTTCGGGCTAATATGTATGAACACTATAAAAAAGCTAATGCTTGTGTTAGTGGAATTGGCAACCTTTTTTGTAATTACTGAGACTGTGAGATATAAATGGAATTTAGGTCTCTTCCTCAGTAAGAATAAATTATTTTTATTTTTTGAATAAGTGTCAGAATTGGACTCAGTAAAATAATTTTTCTTATAACTGAGTATTAGATCTGTTTTTAATCAGACTTAGACTTCTTACTGGCTTCTCACTTATATGGCTTATGTTTAACCCCTCAGTACAGGAAGAAAGCCCTGGAATTTTCTAGAGGCTAGAATCAAACTGTCCCTCAGCACCAGAGAATGACACAAAACTATATGAAGGAGTGCTGTTCAATAATTCAGAATCCCATAACCGTGCAAATTAGCTACATACACAGAAATGTCTCACCAGTGAGCTCTTCATGCACCTTAGCAACACTGTCTTCTGTAGACTTACCCCTGCATGGAAATGTGTGGCCAGATTTGCTGCAGTGTGCAGGCAGCTCTGTATTCGATGCTGGATATACAGCTCTGTATTCAATGTTGGACACAAGAGTAGCATGAGAGTTAATTGCAACAGCTATTAAAGGCAAGCTTAAAAGCTTGTTACTACCACATTGGGCTGATGCACTAAATTTAAGTAGAGGTCTTATTCTGCGTACTCACCAAAGATCATAACGATTGTTCTGTGGGGCAAGTCATAGAATCATAGAATGCTTTGGGTTGGAAGGGACCTTTAAAGGTCATCTAGTCCAACCCACCTGCAAGGAGCAGGGACATCTTCAACCAGATCAGGTTGCTCAGAGCCTCCTGCTGCCTAGTACTGAGCTGCTCAGCCTCTACTGTATGTTGAGGCTTGACACAAAATGGTATAACAAGAGGAGCACAATTGAATGCAGTAAGAAAGACCACGGCTTGGCTTGGCTTGCAGAAGGCTGCTTCCAGCCCTTGGTGTGCGGCCTTGGCTATGGAAACCCAGTTACTACCAGACCAGCAGGTATCTGGGGCTGTTGCTTCAATGACACCTACAATTGAAAGTGGAGTGGTTTCCTAAGTGGGAAGGATAACAAGGAGAATTAGGAATGCAGAATCAGACATAGGCTACTTGGTGGCATACACAAGCCTGAATTTTGCTGTTCTCTGATGCTTCAGAGCTGAGACGTATCTGCTATATGAAGGAGAAGAGTAGAGGAAAAGGACAGGATTAGCTGCAGAGCTGACTCTAATGCCTCAGGCAACAGATAGGAATAGTCACCTTGTTTGGGGGGAAATTTAATTTCTTCATTTCCCTTCCATACACTCCCTTGTGCTTCCACCAGGGCCTTGATATATGGAAAGTAGGGAGTGTTCAAGACTGCTTGTGGACACAGGAGCTGGTTGATACCCAGAGCAGCTTAATTTGCATATATAATTGCCCTGGAAGGAAAGTATCATTTGGCACTAATACAAGTGGGGAGAGGATGCAACTTGTATGCTCAGCACTTGACCATCATAGACACTTGGGTTTGGGTTAAGAGGAAATTTCAGAGTTTCTTGAGGCTTCATAAACTCCTGACCTTGCTAAGGTAGCAGAAGAGCAGGTGGAATTAATGAGACATCCTAAGATTTGGAAAAACTGAGAAAGTTGTTCCCTTTCCCCCTTTAACTGCTCAGTAATTCCTGGAATTTAAAACCAGTAGGACTTACAATGTACTGTCAAGTCAATTTATCAAGATGATAACAGTTTAAGTTAGTCTGAGGAGTTGGATTCTTTTATACTCCCTGTCTGGTGCAGTAGCACTGGAAAAAAAATAACCACAAAAAAAAAAGAGAAAGTGTCACTTCTTAACCTGATGTGTTGCATATATTAATTGTTCGTCCATGCCCTGTCTCAGAACTGAGATACAAATGTCAGCTTACACTTATATATTGGGCCAAAAGAGTGGTGCTTCAGTCAGTGATGACTATAGTAACCTACATAGCCTAAATCTGCAACCAAATGTACAGCTCATCTTGAATTAAAAGTGCTGCTTACATCAGTCTATACTACTGGATCTCTCTGTAGTGCTTATTGCAGCTAGCTTGTCCTTCATGGGGAGTCTTGACTTGCTAAAGCATCTGACTGACTGACAAATCCATTACTGTTCGCTATTTAATAAAGCTTTGAGCTTCTCACCATTTGCTGGAGTCCTTTATTTCCTTTCCTTTATTTGGAAAAAAGAATATATAAGGTGTGATTCTGGAAACATAAACATTTTTTCAGGAAAGTTGCAAAAACAGTTACTAGAGTGATGAGCTTGGGCCTGATTATGTTTCTGCTCCTAAAACAAGATGGCTGATGCAGACCTTTTGAACCTTGTGACAGTTACAGGTGGGCAATCTCCTCTAAAAACTGAGATTTAACAAGTTTGCTCCAGTACTCTGGTGCCAACAGGCACACCATGTGGCTCAGCATAACCTGGCAGTGCTATTTGTGCTTTCACATTTCAGCTGTGAAGCTACATCAGTGATGGTCCCAGACCCTAGATGCTGGGATGTGACAGTACTTCCCATCTTGGCAAGAGGCAACAGCTGTGGCAGTATCTGCATCTGTGGTTACTTTAGCACTAGGAGCTGTTGAAATCTTGATTCTTGTGACAAACAGATTCTGAACAACCTAGTAAATGGATTTTAATCAAACAAGTGTCAAACAGCGAGAAGCACAGAGGTAGAACTCTGGATTAGAAAGGACAGCCATCTTCCTTCCTATTCTCTAAACACAGGTATGAATAGGCAAGAGCAATTATCACACTCCCAGACTAGGAGAGTCAGCCTTGCTTGTAGCTGAAACACAGCCCCCTGCATCGAGGGAGTAGCTACACATAACAGTTGTTCTCAGGGTGACTCCAGAGCAAACGAATGGTAACAGAGATTCCTTACTCACTGGATTTATTTCATGGCAATGAAATAGAGCTCACTCAGTGCATCATGGAGACTAAATATCCTCCCTCCTGTGCTAGGAAGGGTACTCTATTTCTAGGGTGGTCTAGTTCTATACCATTTACATGTGGCTCTGGTGCTCCACCCCAGTCCTACCCTACAGAGAGATATGATTCTTCATGCCTCGTGTCTTCATTCTGGATTGCCAGAATTCCTGTCTTCCCATGGCTGCTGCTTCCTCTTCTAAAGGATTAGTACCTGATTCCTTACACAGTTAACAGAGACCAGCATGTTCACACGGCAGAAATACTCTTGAAATGTATGAAGAAGCAGGAAAGCTGTCCTAGGCTCCTGCCTGTGTGCCCTTGAGAAAGGCAGAATTTGAGTTGCAGCTGCAGACCACTATTTAGTCTCTACAGGCTGAGGCCTCCAAGGTCATTTTCGACAGTGATCTGGGGACCATCTGTAAAGTGAAATTCTTGCTAGACAGTCAGAAATAACCTGATCAAAAAAAAAAAAAAAATCAGAAGTGATTCATAGTGGAGTGAAAGTAATACAGAATAATATCCATCCTTGCAACAAACTTGACAAAAACATCTAAATGGGGTGAGAAAGGGACATCCTCTTTATTTTTCAGATAAAAGTTGTTCTGCCTTGCTTGGAAAATCAACAAATAAGTAACACCAAGAGTCAAATCTACTTTTTATACACTTGCCTTCTAGTTTAACTAGAAAAGCATCTCCTCAGGATTTTTCTTATCCCTGCCTCTTCCCTGGTCAATACAGTGGCCAACATCATCTCCAGACTAGATGAAAATAGTTGTATTGATAGCTCTGTGTTTCTCAGCTACCTCTCCATCAAATAGCAGATCTCCTAGCTTAGTTTAAACTTAACTCTCATTATATTTTATTCCCCTTCTCATTGTACCTCTCCTAACAGCTGTTTCTCAGCTGAATGTTGATTGCTTTCCCCACTGCTCTGGTCTGTGCTTACTCAAGCCATATAAACTCATACTTCATTGATGTGTTTACTACTCCTTCTACCCACCATATTTTCCAATTAAGCTTGATGCTAACAAATTAATCTCTCCGGTCTGTGTGGCAGCAGTTATGCCCACTGTACAACTGAGATGGGGCTCAGCATAGTGGTCCTTGTTGGGATCTGAATGATCATAAGCAAGAGATACTTTGGCAAGAGGATAATAACAGTGGTCACTACAGGTTATGTGATGGGTACTCTGATAAGGTAGTTTCTATCAGGGGGAGCTTTGCTTTTGCAAGAAAGGATGCATTATGTGATATTTACAAAATTACCAAAGAGATGTCATTAAAATTACTGGTGGGTGTCTGTATGTGGTGGAAAGAAGCAGTACATTACAGTCCTGAGATACAGGCAATTTGTATAAAGCTGAATACTGAAAACAAAGTTAAGTTGATTCTTGCAAGTCAGAAGTTTTCTAATTGTGCTGCTGTGCAATTCCCTCTGCTGGAGCCAAGCTCCCTCCTTTAAGGAAGAACAGCAGAGTGTAGGGGCTGGGGGCAGCAAGGCAATAGAAAGCTTTAGGTTTTGTCTCTTTAAGAAAAGTGCAAATTGTGAAGCCTTTTCTCCTCCCCTTGCATAATTATAGAATCATAGAATCATAGAATCATAGAATGGTTAGAGTTGGAAGGGACCTTCAAAGGTCATCTAGTCCAACCCCCCTGCAAGAAGCAGGGACCTCCCTGACTAGATCAGGTTGCTCAGAGCCCCATCCAGCCTGGCCTTGAACGTTTCCAGGGATGGGGCATCCACCACCTCTCTGGGCAACCTGTTCCAGTGCTCTACAACTCTCATTGTAAAAAATT